>OY982564.1:25695594-26032475 GCA_963859945.1 Euplagia quadripunctaria | reverse complement strand
TGTACGTACTTTTAATATTTTCATAGTTCTAAATGACAAAGAAACTCACGGTCTGCTTGATAGTAATTTTTGAGCGTGTGAAAACCCCCACGATCCGTGACCACTACCGCTATTTTCAGTGGGTGTTGTGCCAGAATCAGAATCGCACCCTCTATAATCACACTGCCATACTGAATAAATAGGAGGGCGGGAAAACGGTTGTTTGCCTACATTTAACGCGTTCACGACCGTTCTACTTAACTCTCCAACTAGTCGCAGTCTAGGCAAAACCAGCCCACTATAGCCGGTGAAGAGGAACAGTGGAGAGCTATTCCACCCTCCGCCTCTCTCAGGGTGGTATTAAACGCAGGCGCATCCAGAACAGGTTTTTGTCTCCTCTACTTGTTGGAATTTGCGCCGCGTGGTGATCTGTTCTGCCGCCTCCTTCGACGAAGCCTGTCTACACATAAGTATACTAACGAAATACAGAAGAAGTTCAAGTTCCAAGAAGTAAAATGTTAGGTAGGTATGTAGTTTGTTTAATAATAAAAAAATTTTAATAACGTAAAAAAATACAGGTGTATATTTTAAAAAATCTTGAAAAAAAAGCTTCCTGTTCCGCCTGCCACGAATACCGGCCCCGATCGATTTACGATCATCATCGGCCTCTGTCTCACTGTGGTGTGAGTATTCTCAAGCATCAGGAGAAACTGCTGTAACGATAGAACGTCTTTTGTGGTTGCTGAGATGAGATGACAGTCATACTGTTAAAAAAATTTGCAAAGTTTGACCAAATGCAGTTAATGTCAATAAAAGAAAAACACCAAAACATTACAGTTTAAGACACAGGTAGGCAATAATAAGTGAAAAACCAAACATATAAACTGATAATATGTCAGTTCTGTGTAGTTACCTCATACTAAACCCCTTAAGCTCCACACCAAATTGAACCCCAGCAAGGTTATGGTATCACGTATGTTGCAAAGCTTATTATTTAGTAATCGTAGAAAATGAACAAGGTATTTTGTAAATTCCAATAGGGTGTCTTTCATCTCCATATGGTAATTAGACAGAGTTTAAATTTGAGCATAAGGAAGTGGGAGGCAATATCAGGACTTACTGATCCGATTACGAAAACTATTATACTTATAGACAGATATATGATCTCCGGGTAGCATACGCTTTTCATTTTATTAATTCTGAGTGAAATAGATGGAAAATTGTGGTTGCACCTACGATATTTGTACGTGGTATGATTTTACTTTCGTTATCTTTTTTTCAAACATATTACATCACTTCAAATTAACAGTCTCATATCTGTGACGTAGCAGAACTATAGTCTACATCATATCACGGTTGCCATGGCAACGCGCCGGCAACATCCCGGCCGTTGACCCGTCACTCCCGTCGCGCCGCCCGCCCAGCGCGCACCGACAACCTCCAACCGCCCTATATTTTGTAAACAATTGTTTTGTTCCATTCGTTACCGATAACAAGAACTTCAAGTGTCATGAAGAGCTGTAGTCTTAGTGGTCGTCGCCAGAGGGCGTGGGGGCGACCTCAATTGGAAGCCTCACTTATTGCAATGTTTATGTGTGAACAGACATGTGTAAATACGATTCGGTTTTTCCCTGTGTTCGGCCCCTGGTATGTAAATCTTTATTGTTTTATTACTTTTGGGTTAGCGTTTCAGCAAGCACTTTATTTACAGCCGGTGCGTGTAAACCGATGGTGTCCAGTAAGTCTTTTTTGTTCAGACAGTGTGCTATTTCCGGGTACAAAATAAAAATGCACTTATAATATTTTAAGATTTGGCTATAAAACTGGATCGTGTTTTCTTTTTCATTACTCTTCACTTTGCTTCATATAATTTATTTTTATATTGCTCGTTTAAAGTAATAAGACTTAAGCGAGCAATTCTTGTAGGTATGTCATGTATTTATTTATATTTCGGGTATATTGGAAACGGCTCTAACGGTTTTGATGAAATTTTGTATACAGATATAGTTTTGCATTTTTAAGTTGAACTGCATAGTTGTATTTCACAAACACGAATTCACTCGGTCATACAATACCCTTCACTGACAGGGGCACAGACAGACAGATAACCAAATTGGTTAACGTTTATACTTACTTATTTGTTTTCATGGGTTGTAGCGTAGCGTTGCATTGTAGCGTTGCATTGTAGCGTTGAAGTGCAATTTGTCAGTTGCAAAATACATAAAAGTTTTCTAATTCCCGGTTCCTATACTCAAGAAACGATTCGTTTAGCTTACGGACGGTAAAAATTTCTTTGAAAATTCAACGAAATTTTACTTTTTAAGCAAAACATATCGTTATTGTTAGCGCTTTACGTTATTCGCGGAGTCTACTAAACGACCCTAAAGTATGACCACACCCTTCTGTAACACGCTGTATGTTTTTAACATCCTTTTTTAATTTTTTTATCTAAAGCTCAAATATTTTTTCTAATGGTAGAGGTAGACCTGAGACATTCAAATAAACAATGTCTTCAGCTTTATAATACATAGCCGTCCCCGCAGTTTCAAATGCGTTTATAGCCACTGCTCCGCTCCTAAGGGTCGTACATGATGTTATATAGCCTATAGCGTTCCTCAATAAATGGGCTACACACCACTAAAATAATTTTTCAATTCGAATCAGTAGTTCCTGAGATTAGAGCGTTCAACCAAACAAACAAATTCTTCAGTATATTAGTATAGATATAAGTATATGGGTTCAATTGCGTGTAAATATAAACCTCAGGTCAACTAGTTCGATCCCCGGCCAACTCTAAATGCTGGAGTTTAATCCTATCATGTGTACGAACATCAGTTTAATATTATGTTACAGTCAAAACTTTTAATCGGTCAAAAGTTCTTTTAACTGAAAGAAAACGGACAAGTGCGAGTCTGACGCGCGCACCGAGGGTTCCGTAAGCAAACAAACTTGCATCTAGATAGTACGCCTGCCTTTTCCGAAAGACAAACTTAACTTTGCAGTTCTAAAAATACTCTCCCATACATCGATTTACGACAAAGTCAACTTTCCAACCGCAAAATATAAGTTTGTAATTACAAAAACTATATTTTTTTTATGTGATATAACAACATCCCTTTTTTGAGTTAATACTTGTTTAGATCAACCGTCGGGTCGCGTTCTGCTGCCACCGGTTGCAGGCTTCACCGAGCCTGGTTGGAGGATCATCTCTTTGTGTTGGAGGGACGTAACAACCGTTCCTCCACAAGTAAAACGGCCAAAATATGTACTTTAACTTTATTAATTAGTGACCGAGTTGATGACTTCAAAAGGAAAAATACTAGCGCACAATATAAAAAGTACATACTTGGCACACCCAAACTACCAAACATTAGAATAGAAATAAATCCAGTACACTTACCAAATTATCTAAAAAGTGATAAATGCGTTTTTTAAAATATGTCCAACTTGACATTGTACTGAAAACTGTCGGTATACACGAAGCTGACGCAATCTTATAGTCATAGTGAACACAGTACTTCATATTATCATGGCAAAGTACAGCATGACGCATGCCGGTCACAACACCGCGTCAGGCTCGCCCAGACTGAACATGCGAAAGCTCAGACTGGCGTTATTACATAGTAATTATAACATTTTTTATGGAAGTATGCCAATGCGAAATTCCAGCCCAAACTTATAGTATAGTGACTCCAATGAATATTAGCACTAAACTGTCCAAAACATAAGAGGATGCGAGTAATAAGTTGCAAGCGGTTGTAGAATGTCCATCAGGCAAGCCTTTTGCCGCCTTCATCAGGTGGAACCCTGCTACTTCAACCAGGTAGTCGGTCTGTGGGTCAATCATATTACTCTTTCGTTTGCTATGCTATAAGAGCTATGTCAGTCACTTTTGGTCCACCTTTCGGATTTCTTAGTTCTCGAGTTTATGTCGTAGAGAAAAAAAGTTCTGTCCAAAGCTCGTTACACGACTTAGAGCCCTTTCAGGAGTATTGCCCTAAATATAACACTGTGCGCAGTTACCCAAACAGCACTCTAAGATGCTAAACTACCGTTGCAATATAGACGGAACTTAAATGTCATCAGAATTATTGCAAGACTAGTCAGTTATACATTTGAAGTAAAAGCCGAATTGAAGGTACAATATTTTTTGTAGAATACGACGGGCTCCGTACTCCATGAATAATGCAAGGCAGATCTCATCGATCCAGCCGGCGTTTCACCACTCTCTGTTACTCTCGTAATGTATTTTTTTGGTGACATATCCATTAATTACAGAGCCTCTAAAGGATTGTCCTTCAGATGTAGTTTCTGGACAATATTCGCATTGTTAGATGTACGATTCCATAAACTGATATCTTATACTTCACTACTTATTTTGTACCTAATAATAATATCTATCTTATATGTACATTCCATTCTCAACCTTATCAATCAATCAAATAATGGCATAAGAGAACAGATTAGTAATAACGTTCATAGGGTGGATTCTGCTTTATTTGAAAGTAATCTTCAATCAATCAGCATAATAATATCGCAGTCCTCGACATAGACCTCTCCTAATATACGCCATAGCTCACCGTCCTTCGCCTTCCACGATCCATCGTTGTCGTTTCGTCCAGGTGAATCTGGCTACCTTACGTTTGAAAAATTGGAGTCTCCACTTTTGAACTCGGTAACTCCAATGGCCGTCGATGCTTCTGCAAATATAACCAGCCCCTTACCACTTCAGCTCTTCAACATTGCAAAAACTTAAAATAGCACCGCAACAAGTGAGTGTATAGTATAAATTAAAGGTTCAACACTTAACGTTATTCACGTGCTGGATCTATCATTCTCTCCAAACCACCATACCTTACTCATCTTTGATTGTAGTTTCTTGTTTTTGGACCCTACTGTAGTAGAAAACAAGGATAGTCTGATAGCACCTCAATCGTTCACGTCCCATATCCACCTGTGTCTAAAAATACAAATTCTGCCAATCCTACACCAGCAAAAATATAGCACATATACAAGTGTTGCCAGCTTACCATAGTCTTATAACTATAGTCAGACGGCTTCAGTTAAGGCCAAAAATGATGCAACCTTGCACCTACAGATTTTCCATAGTACTTATGTTTCGCCGATGAACAAAATACCTCATATTCTAATATTTAATTATATTTCAAAGTATGTTCACTACAAAGATAGATCTCAGAGGTCAAGTTCAACTGTTCAACGGATAGCTCAATGTTACGAGGGCGATTACCTACACATGTGTCCGTCGACGCCGATGGGATCAAGCGTGCACATTGCCTTATCTCGCAAGATAACCTCACGCGCAAACAAAATGAGATGTTATCGAAGCTGTAAAACTGAGATGGTAGTCGTGTGCAACAGTAACTATAAGTTAAATTCGTAAATACCTTTTCAATCATTTCTATGAATTTTACATAAATCTGAATGACAAAGATTTGTTTCAAGAAAGTTAAGACTAAATTGTCTTTGGAAAGACACTGTGTAGATTCTAACAACCACTGTAAATAGCATGAAAAAGCAGACAAATAGCAGATTCCTACTTGAGTTGAAGCCGCCTGGCGAGAAAATAATATCTACTCGTAGTTTTATTAATTTTCTAGTATTTAAAAGTAAATAACAGAAAATTAACACTGTATTAATTGCCACGAAGATAAAAGGTATTTCCTTTTGTCTGTGTTATTGTTGACTGGTTAGGAAATATGATTTTACTTCTATAAAGCTAAATATTTGAGGACTTGATGATTTCTAGTTCTTCATCGTTTTAAAAGCTTCAATTATCATAACTAAAAATAAAAGTTTATGTCTTGAAATATTTTTTATCTATTATTCATTGACATAGTTTTTTTCGTACACTGTCTAGTTCGGATATGATGATCAATACGAATAAAACTAAACATACAAGCATTGCAACATGCGATTTAATCTACATCCACAAGGCAAACATCACTTGTCATTCGTAACCACACATTTCTCCACCCCATAATACCCCAAACAAGTATTATCGCCACGATAATAGTGTAGACGCCACTCAGCTGTTCGTTATCAGACGGGCGAGTCGTCTTATCAATAGTGACGGTGACGGTTCTTTTTTATAATTAATTGTATTGATTGAATTGTGTGAACAGCACAGGTTTAATTGTTCAAATTATAATACGCAGTGTTTGTTTTTTGAGTGCCTAAAGTGCTTAAGAAGTATATTTTCGAAGCCTTCACGATGATGTACCACTACCTACCTATAAAACGAGGTAAATAAACGATTTATTATTTGTAGCCATTTACATTATTAAACTATTTTATATTATCGTATTTCCCCAAATAAAGTAGGTCACCTGTTTGTATTCCTGTCATGGCTTTGCTTTCCTGTAAAGGTAGGTACGAGTTATAATTGGAATCTTTTTGTTTTTTTAATGTTAAGAGTAAGTTAAGCAAAAAGTTTATCAAATACTTGTCGAAGTGTGTGATTTATATATAGATATTAGATCGGAAATGTAGATAATGACACTAATTATAATTCTGATTTAAACAACCTTCAACATTCGCATTTAGAGGCTGGCTACTCTTCCAAATTCATTAATCTTTCATAATTTTAATTAAAGAATAAAATAATGTGCCAGAGAAGTATTTTTTTCTTAAATTCTATCACCTTCATTGGGCAACTGTAACGGAATCGGACTTTCACAATCAAGAGGTGAAGGATTCGAAATTCGACTTGAACCCACGTCATAACAAAAAAAAAACAGCTGTGAATCTTTGGTGTCTTTTTTTATGTTATGATAGCAAAGTACCGTTCCGCGGGGAAGGTTATTGTCACTCGAGTGTATTAATTTGCGTGCCTGGTTAAGAGTGACCTACAGAGACAACAAAGAGAAACCACGTGTTGCGAGGTTACGACCCTCCCTTCCTCCAAGTATAACAGGTAATTGGAGTATTGGACGATGTCGCCCGTTATACACTATGACGGTGGTGTCCATATATTTGGGCAAGACTGCATTTTTTAACACGCTATGTTAAAACATTTAGATCCAAGTAGTGTAGTCACAATTACTTGTCTCTCCCATAATGCCGACCCTATGCCCTCCCCATGGGAATCTAACACTATGCCAGTCCCGGGCTATAACCCAACAAACATTTTATAGGTTGCCACGACGTGGCAAATCTAACTTTTGGTTCCATTAACTGGTCGCAAATACGTTGCTATCACGTCGACATGACCGAGAAAAGGCCCATTTTATACGAATCAGTGTCGTAATAGAGTCGCGAAGTGGTCGCATGAATCACTAAATGGTCATGTAGTAGTCGCGTAGATGTCGTGAAAGCCCAAATAAAAGTCTTCTCATCGAGTAATGGTATTTACTATAACCGCTTCACGGCATTTTACCGAATTACATATGTGCTATCGCGACTTTTATGAGGGATTTTGTTTGACTGTGACGATCAATTTTATATTGTAATAAATTATTTTCATTGTCAGTACCCATTTTGTATATTTATGTATATCTGTTTGCATCTTCAAAATTAAAGAGTACTGTACATTAATCTGTTGGAAAATTAATTTTATCGAGTAATATGAGCAAGTTTTATCAATAAAAGGAACCCCCCTTATTAATTCTTTAAATTAAGCAATATTTTCACAAATATTTTTAACGAACGTCCTAACAGTTACCTTTTTACGACTTAGAGTTCAAGACACGACCATAATACAACATCTAAACAACTTATTCATTCTGTGCACTTAGTATATGTCACATTTTTTTTTTTTTTTTTTTGGTATAGGGGCAAACGAGCAGACGGATCACCTGATGGTAAATGACTACCGCCGCCCATGGGCACCTGCAACTCAAGAGTCACAAGTGCGTTGCCACCCTTTTAGGTGGGAGTAGGAGAAAAGGGGGGGGGAAGAGTGGGAAGAGGGGAAGGACGGGAATAAGGGAGAGGGAAGGGTTAGTGCCTTTTTTTTTTTTTTTTTTGTGCGTGTGGAAACCCCCTCGGGCCGTCACCCCGCCGGGGTTTTCGGCGGGGCGGTGTGTCGGAATCGAACCGACTAAAACCACACGGTGTGCCGTACTGCGCCTTAAGTAGGAGGGATCCGGGAACAGCTTTAATAAGACATCCGGAACCCTCCTAGCGCCTGCCCGCAAAAGCGCGGGCACCACCTTCGGGTAAAATTCTCTAAATTAGGCGACGTCCAGGCACACGCGGACGCCGCCTCCTCGCGGGGGGCCACTGTAGCGGGTGGAGGGGAAAACCCGTCCCATCCACCCGCGGCCACACTCAGGGCGGCATGAGGCGCTGGTAAGCGCGCCTCCGCCGCCCGGTTCGCCGGCGGCGAATTAGGTCCGAGTGGAGATCGTCCTCCCGGACCCGTTCCGCCGCCTCCTTCTGCGAGATGACGTCCTCACAGAAGGTCGCGACCGCGGTAAAATTCCTGTCGCTACCGGCCATGGAGCGTATGACGGCCGGTAGCGAGAGATCCCCTCCGATGACTGCAGTGAGGGCCCGACGCTGCATCGCCCAGGCGGAGCAAACCGCCAGCGTGTGCTGAGCCGAGTCCTCACTGCAGTCGCAGTGGTGACAGGCGGGACTCAGTTCCCTCCTAGCGACCGAGTGCAGGTACTTCCCGAAGCAGCCGTGCCCGGAAAGGACCTGCGTCAGTCGGAAGGAAAGGGTCCCGTGCTGCCGCCCTGCCCACTCGACGATGACCGGCTGGAGCGCCTCCACGGTGGCAAAGCCAGCACGTGGAGCCTCCAGCCGGGACGACCAACTAGCCATGGTGGCTCGGCGAGCGGCCTCACGCCATTCGCGTACCTCTTCGGGCGGGGGCCGACTGCCGCTTCCCGCCCGGAACTCAGCCGTTCGCCGATATACTTCGGCGAGCACTTCCGCCTCCAAATCCCACGGGGGAGTTCCGGCCAACGCGCACGCCGCCTCCGTCGACACGGTGCGGTAGCCGCGTATGGCTCTAACCGCCATAACCCTCTGAGGGCGCCAGAGGCGCGCCCTATTCTGGGCGGTCAGAGCACCCGCCCACACCGGTGCACCGTACAGTGCCATTGACCGGACAACCCCCGTGTATAGCCGTCTTGTAGCGACGCTGGGTCCGCCCAAATTGGGTAAGAGGCGCCCAAGGGCGGACGCAGCGCCGACCAGCTTCGGAGCAAGCTGTCGGAAGTGCTCGTCGAAGAGCCACCTACCGTCGAGGATCAGGCCCAGATATCTTATGTGGGCCTGAACCGGTACGAGGACCGAGTTAACCACGATAGAGGCGCCAGGGGGTGGACCACGAAGGGGCCCATGGAATAAAAGGGCCTCCGTCTTATCCAGGGCCACCCGCAAGCCCAGCGCCTCGATGCGCCCGACCACCAGAGAGACTCCCCTGGTGGCCAGGCGCGCCGCCTCCTGAAAGTTCACCCCCCGGGCTGTGACCAACGTGTCATCGGCGTAACAAATTACGCCCAGCCCGGGGGGGAAGTCGCCTCGAAGGGCCCAGTCGTATCCCATGTTCCACAGGAGGGGTCCAAGGACAGACCCCTGCGGAACACCGCACGACATGGGCCGACGACTCAAAACTCCATTTCGGTCCTCGTACATGACGGTACGCTCCTCTAAATAGTCTGCCACTAGCCGCCTCAGGTACCCTGGCACTCCGTGATACTGGAGTGCTTCCCTGATGCAGCTGAATGGCAGACTATTGAACGCGTTGGCCATGTCCAATGACACCGCCAACAACACGCCGCCACAGCTCACTACCTCCTCGGTCACGGCCCTCAGGCGCAACACAGCACCGACCGTCGAACGCCCCGCTCGAAAACCGAATTGGGCGTCCGACAGATCGGGGCCGACCTCGCCAAGGTGCCGGACGATGCGGGCAGAGAGGACCCTCTCAAACAGTTTACCCGCCTCGTCCAGCAACACGATGGGCCTGTAGGCCGCGACCGAGTCGGTGGGCCGTCCCGGCTTCCTCAAAAGGACCAGCTTCCCGCTCTTCCAGCAATCAGGGAAGCGCCCGGACGCCAAGCTAGCGTCGAACACTTCCCTGAGGCGGTCGGACATGTGGTCAAGGGCAAGGGCCAATACTCGGGCAGGGATCCCGTCTGGCCCGGGGGCGGTGTTCTTGGAACGGATCCGTAGAACAGCCGCCCCTAACTCCGCCTCCGTGACGGGCGGAACACCATCCTCTTCGTCCTCCCCGTCGTCTCCGGCCAAAGGGGCCATCGACGGGGGTACATGCTCCACCCGTTGCGGGAAAAGGCCCTCAACCACTTCCTGCAGGAAGCTGGGCTGGAGAGTCTCCGTAAGGGGGGGGCCCGACGCGCGGAGCTTTTGTTGCGCCGCGCGATATGGGCGACCCCAGGGGTCACGATCGAGACCCTCCAGCATCTCCTTTCTTTTTTCCTCTTTGGCGCGGCTAATGGCCAGCTTCAGAGTGTTCCGCGCCTCTCGGTACTCCTCATGAAGCTGGTCCTCTTCCCCCTCTTCGCGGCGACGCCGCCGGCTGTGAGTGTAGGACCTCCGGGCACGGGTACAGGCCGCACGGAGGTCCGCCAGCTCCTGGGACCACCAGTAGACCTCCTTCCTTGGAGGCCGACGACCTCGAACGCGGGGCATGGCCGCATCGCAAATCTGCGTAATCGCATCGCGAAAGCGGCCTGCCCCCATGTCTACCTCCTCAGTCAGAGGCTGCGGAGACAGCCAAGAGTAAATGATGGCTGCCTCCTCTAGTAGGTCCCTGTCCAACTTTGAAACAGCCCACCGCGGGAAGCGGGAAGAACGCCGCGCCGTGTGACCCCTTCTGGGGTCCTGGGTCCGGGAGAGCTCAAATCGGATATACAGGTGATCCGAGAGCGTCTCAACCTCTTCCAGGACACGCCAGTTCCTTACTCGTGCGGCGAGAGCAGGGGTAGCGAACGAAAGGTCCACTATCGACCCCCCCTGCTGTCGCACGCACGTGTTGGTGGAGCCTCTGTTTAAGAGACAGAGGCCCACCGATGCCGCCCACTCCTCCACGGCATCGCCCCGTGCGTCCGTCCTGGGGGAACCCCACGCAATGGACTTCGCGTTGAAGTCCCCCAGCACTAGGACGTGCCCAGACGCTAGTCGCCGCATCGAGGTCTCCAAGTTGTTGAGGAAAACCTCGAAGTCGCTCAGACTCCGGTTGGGGGAGAAGTAGACACCATATATGGTGATTCCCCCCCACTCGGCAGCAACATATCCATTACCCTTGTCTCTTAGCGACAAGGGCGGGGAATGAGCCGCCGTGGAGCCGACGACTGCCACGGAGCCGTCCCGGTCACCCATCCAGTTTGAACGGGGAGGAACGTAATAGGGCTCCGAGGCTACGGCTACACCGATTGACCACTCCGCCATGGTTTGCAGGAAAAGATCCTGCGCACCGGCAGAGTGGTTTAGGTTCGTCTGGACAAGGAGGCTAGAGACTTGGTCCATTTATTGGACCGTCTCTACAACCTCCTCCACGACGACGGCGCCGGAATTACATCGGTGGCAGCCTGGGTCGATAGGCTAGCCCCCGATGATTTTTGAGTGCGGGGAGGCTTGCAGCCTCCCTGTCCCATCTGGTGATTGGCGGGCAAACCACCCGCCGCACACGCTGGGCAGTGAGGGGCAGCGGAACATTCCGCTGCCTTGTGCCCCGGTCGACCGCAACGGAAACAAAGTCCGCTGCAGTCAAAACAACTCGCGCACTTGACGCGGGTGTGTCCCGACGATAGGCATTTGAAACACCTCATCGGTCTCGCCACCAGGACTGTTACCCTGGCGTTTACGAAACCGATGAGGATCTTGCCGGCATCGCCCAAAATTTTTGCTGACGCTACGGGACAGCTGACCCACACCGCGCCAAGGCCTCCTGGACCGGGGCGGATGGTGCCGACTCTGATTTTGTCCGCGTTGAACGGCAACGCGGACGTCCTCCACCGTCACAGAGTCATCCAGGCCCGAAAGACGCAGCTCCGCGCACTTGGTGGGCCTGGCGATCTTGACACCATCGGTGGCTGCAAATATACCCCGCAGCTTCTCGGCGAAAGTATCAGCCGCTTTCGCGCCTTCAGCCCCGGGGAACTCCAAAACTCGAGCCCCCGTCTGGGCTAGGCGCATCCTTACACCTACAGTCCCGAACTCTCCGGCGAGGCTGTCCCGGGCTTTCTTAAAAACGGCCGCGTATGACAGCCCGCCGTCTGTCGCCTCCGGTGATACGGTGATCACCACAGCCGCTGTCTTAGGCGGCTGCAGTTTTCGCGGCTTCTTTGCGATGGTCACTGCCACCGATGGCGACTGCGGTGCAGAGGCTGCTTTCTTGGCAGCCTTCTTGTTCCGCTTTCGGGACCTTTTACCTCCCTCGACTTTCTGCCACCCGTCGCTGGAGGAGGTAGACGTCGGCTGGGCAGATGTGGAGGGGACAGGGACAGCTTCAGTGCCAGAAGCAATGGGAGGCGCAGTCGTCCCCTTGGTTGCCGGAGATGGGAGCGGAGGATATCCTGTCGCCGCCGATGTCGCGGCTTTGGCCTGTTGCCCAGCTTTTGTTGCGGTCGCTTTTTTTGTAGCCTTAGCCGGTCGTCCGGCTTTCGGCACGGCCGCAGGGTTTGGTGCTGACGCCGCCGCGGCATAGGAGACCGCAACGCGGCCACCTGAGACAGGAAGCGGCGTCGGGACTGACACGGCTTTACCTTTGTCCGCGGCAAGCGGCGGTCGTATTATGGGGGCAGGAGGTAGTCTTGCCTCCAGACCAGCAAGACGCCCATCCATCATCCTCAACACTGCGTCAATAACTTGACGCAGGTGGGAATCCGGAACTTCAGGGGGCGAGGCGGAGGGAGCAGATTGCCGCTCTACCTGGCTCGATCGCTCTGGGCAATCTGCCTTAGCCCTAAATAGGGCGAACTGAGCGCTGAGCTCGGCTACCTGCTTCGTCAATAAATCGTTTGCCGCCTGGAGGCGCGCCACGTCACCGATGAGAGTCTCGACGACTCCCGAGACGGCAGAGGAGGAGTCCTTTAGGGCCCTGACGAAGGAGCCTTTCAGATTGGTGGACTTGGTTGCCACTTTTTGTATGATGGCCACCGCCGCACTCGTCCTCTCCTTCAATGACACCGGTGTTTGAGGGACAGAGCCCTCTTCCACCGGCGCCCGGATCTTTATTAGAAGATCCGCGATCTCCTCCTCGGCAACGACCTCGCCTTCTGCACGCGCTCGCGTATACGCTTCCGCCTGTGAGAAGACGGAACCTACCGGAGACGGAATCGGCGTACGCGACCTCGATCTCCCTCTTGTGCTACTGGCCACTTTGGGAGGGAGCATGTCTGTGGATATTTCACAGTCCCCATCCCTTGAGCGACCCCGTTTCCGGCTCTCGGGGTCGCGAAGCTCAACTTCCATCTCCACGACCTCAGGGCTATTATCTGATGTAGATAATCCGGCCTTGGAACGTAGTCGTTCCGAAAATCTTCTGCTCCCAGGAGCTATATTAACTCCTGAGAGCTCTTTCGAGATAGGCGTCCGGAGTAAAACCTCCTCATCGTTAGACGAGGTGTCATCCGCCTTCTGCCTATCCGCCTTCTTACTCTTCTCCTTCTTCGTCACTTTCTCCTTCTTTTGTTCATCGTTGTTTTTGTTTATTTGTTGATTTAAAGTTTCCATTTTTAGACCCACGATTAGGGGAGAACTAAAGGTCCACCCGGGCAGAGATCCCCCAATACCCGGGCAAGCGAAGATTTATTCCCAACCGAGGGGTCCGCAAGTACCCCGGCTGGGAGTGCGCTTGCGACTGAACTACCCATCAGCCATGCATCCCCTGGTCACGCACCAGAACACGGGATTCGGGGTAATTTTTTAGAGAGGTTTTCTTCCTCACAGTCCGGGCGGCTAAGCCAAGACCCTCGTCCCCGATCGGAGTCGCGAGACATGACCACGACTCCTTTCAGGATTACGATATGCCGACGGTGGCAAGGAAGCTAAATCTTCCCATGCCTGCTCGGTGGCAGTGTAAGTACACGCCGAGCCCGTCCTCCTTCTCCACTGAGGACAGCGGAGAAACTCCGACCCATGGAAGGGTCCCGCCTCCGTGATTTTTTAACGAGGTTTTCATCCTCATAGCTCCGAAGAGCGAAGAGCCAACAGAGGAATCGACAGACACGCCCGCTCTGTTGGACCAGCCTCGACCAAGTGGCCAAAGAAATATGGCCTCCTCTCCTTACTAGAATATTAGCCGTTGGCGATGACGCCGTCCTCAAAAACTGAGGAAGAAAGGCAGCGTCATCGCCAACGTTTCCAGGGTGCACCACGTGGAGGTTTTCTAGACAGCACCCCGAAGGGTTAGTGCCTCCGGTAACCTCACTCACGCGGCGAAATGCAATGCAACATTGCTTCACGGCCGGTGGTTTTCTGTGAGGCCGTGGTAACGAGCGGAGTCGAGCCGGCCCATACGTGCCGAAGCATGGCTCTCCCACATAAAAAAGTACATAAAAAATATAACCCATTACGTAATTAGGGTTAATTTAGAGATTTCGTGTAAAAAATCTATTGCCCGGCTTTTTCTATTCATTTTAACGTCATACAGTTATTTTTAAGAATCATAAAAGAATGTATAGTTGCTGAATTTTTATACACTAATACGACATCCAGTCACTGTAAAGTTATATAAAAGTGATCAAATTGACTGAAAATCGTTTAAGAGTGCATTTTGTCACCCTTACACGACCGTCACGTAAAAGTAGTTCCCGCGACTCTAAAACGATTAATAACTGTGTAAAAGCTGTATAGGCGTTACTAATACGACAGCACTGGTTATACCGTTAAAAGTAGTATAAAGTCATATACAATAGGTTGTATAGAAGTCGAATAAGATGTCTAATACGCCTAAAAAGTCGTATAAAGTTATGAGACACTTAGCCGTATTACATAATAAAATAACTTTATTACGACATTTTTAGCACTTCGAGTAGCGTTAGTTTCACTTATACGACTAAAATGTTTGTTGGGAAGTGTTTAACAGTTTTCTTGGTATATTGATAATGGTGCCGATTCTATTGGATTTGAAGACAAATGCCTATTCGATTACTCAATAAAAAAATATCCATACTACCTAATATTATAAATGCGAAAAGTAACTCTATTTATTTGTCTCGCTTTCACGTCTTAACTACTGAACCGATCGTTATGAGCACCTTTCATTCCGAAAAACTGTGCTGTTCCCGAGGGATGGACAAAAATAACTTTTACGCAAGTGAAGCCACGAGCACAGGTTAGTTTAAAATAACACAATACAGGCAGTGTTTAATTTACAAAATAAGTACCGAAATAAATAATCATTTTATAAACGATAGATGTCTCTGCCATCTCTAAGGGATTTCTTGACAATTTTAAAAAGTTGTTTTATCACTACAAATTATAAAACAAAGCCCAGCGCCGCGTCTGTCTGTCTGTTCGCGATAAACTGAAAAACTATTGAACGAATTTTCATGCGGTTGTCACTAATAGACAGAGTGATTCATGAGAAAGGTTTTGGTGTATAATTTGTACCCGTGGGAAGCCGTCGCGGGTTGCTAGTTTTAGACTGTGATGATGATTTAATTTTAACGTAAACAGTAGATGATGATGAAATTAAAATATACATACTTTTCCGCTTTATGGTTGACCCGCAGTATGAGTTGTATTCTTGTTTGTTTTTCAAGTGGTATCTACACGTCAGGATCGTTTCTTTAAATTTTTTAGCTAAAAGATCTATAATATTATTATCAGAAATATATTTAAAAATTTTAATGTGATCTTTTCAACTTAGGGTCATTACTTATTTACTTCCTTTGATTTGAACATAACAACTTAAGTAAATTGTTTGACAATTAAACAATTTACAGTGTGTAAGCACTCGGCTAACAGTTCAGAATCTGAATAGGACTCTCCGGTGCGGGATCAAACGTGTGGTCTTACGGTAGTAAAGCAATCGCACTTGTGTGTTTGGGCGGTGACGCACGCGGGGGTCAACAACTCGCCCCTCAGGACAATAGGGCCGCCACTTGTTCAAATATTAGATATAATGTTTGTTAAGATTCCGGAACTATACAAGTTTGATACCAAACTGCAGGTCGTAATATAGTTTGGATAAGCACGATGCAATGTGGGTGAAAGTTAATTTTATTCAAATATTCCGAAAGATAAAAGGGTGATAAATTGAAACATTAAATAATCCAGGTGCATCCACATAATTATGTACTTAGTCGTTGTGAGTGCAGTGCACAGGATGTTAATGTTTCTCGTTGACAGTAAAATATTCATAAGAACCCTTTTAACTGTAGTGACAGAGTAGAAGTAGAAGCGGTCTTCTCTATTCTGGTCTATTTATTGGAAATGAATACACTAACTTACAGATTTTAACATTATACATATACTCTTACTGAAACCTTCAATTTATAAAAGACGGTGTTTAAAAAATAAATTTCACGTCACATGTTTTTTATTTTTATTTCCCGAACGTTCCGTTCCGTTCCGTGATAATAAAGTGGTTTTGTTTTTGATAAAATGTCTCACAAAGAGACAACTTAAATTCTAGTTGTTTTGTGGACAATTATAAATATATTATATTCGTATAATGAAGGAAGACCGACAGCGGACAGTCTTAAAACAGTATATTTGCATTATTTTAGTTCCTTTGTAACCATATTGTTACTAATCAAGATAAAAAGTGGGTGCCACTATGTTTCGTGAAAGTTGTTGACTTTTAGGCAAAAGAAAATCTACAATTTTGACCACCAATGCTGTATAGAGAACCTTATAATCATGAAAATAGCTGTTATTTTGTAAAACAAAAACAGGCTATAATAAAAAAAATCTCAAAACACATTGGGTAACCCTGCATCACGGATGAGACACTGTTTTCAGGTTTTATGTCCAGGTACGCCAAGTGCAAGTCGACAAGTGTAAGTCGTCAAGATAGTAGAGTGAATGGATAAAATCAGTTCTGCTTTAAAATATTTACACAACTTTTTTCCGAGTATTTCAGATGCAAAATGATAAGAGTCCACAGATATTGACATACTTACAATATATTTTGCGCGTTTTTTCTGAGTGTTTGATAGACAAACTTAACTTTACCCTTTTAAAAATACTCCGCCATACATGAATATGGATATACGTCACAGCCAATTTTTCAACCGCAAAAATAAATTTGTAAAAGCAAAAATTATTTTTATTGATATATCAACAAATCAAGGACTTTATTTGTGCTGTGTGTTTGTTATTAATATTTTTTATCATTATTATTGACATTGTTAACTTAAATCATTGACATTATCTTATATGTATTTGATATCAATTTTATTTTACATTTAGAAAATTTTGAATTGTACATGTGAGAACTGTGTAGTCAATAACATATTAAGTTAATTTGCCAATTTGCCTGGCAGTTCTGAGTATATCATGCTCGCCTAGACGTCCTGCCGATGGTGGCGTATGTGTCGGGTCGTTCAGCTCCCTTTGATATGGTTGAAGTGGACGATGGCTGGCGCGTGCGTCATGCTCGTGAACGAGTGCCGTTGGTTGGGGCTGGTCATCTCCGAACGGCTATTACTTACATACAGCAGTAGTTTTCGCGACTGCTTATAGTTTAGAACAATACGTTACATGGTCCTCACATTTAATTTGCGCATATAAGCAATGTAACCAAAAAGTTGTAAAAAAGATGTTAAAAAAGTGTCCTTGGAGTTTCTTACCTGTTCTTCTCCACAGGATCTACTTATTGGAACAGGCAATTAGCTTCACGACTGACTTAGTCTGACTGACTACTACTCCTGACAATTCAAAAATACCTATAATGGTTTAATTGAAATAAATGATTTTTGATTTTGATTTTGATTTTGTGAGACCTTGCTTCTCGCCAAATTTAATGATTTTAGGTAAATAGGAAGTACCCTATAAGTCTTGATTTACCTGCGAAGTGTTAAAGTCTGTAATAATATAAGGCCATTTTATTAAATACCTTTTAATTGCGTTGACTTAATGGCTTCAGGGACCGACTTAAGTATGTGATTTTAATTTCAACTTGATCCCTCAACGCGTTCCTGAAAAAAAGAATCTCAACAGACAGACGGACAACGAAGTAATCCTATAAGGGTTTCTGAGTGTAGTTTTTTTCCATTGCATTGCAGTAGAATGTAGTCCTTCAAACTGCACCAACAGTTTGTCTGTGCGATTGACAACAAGTTATTCTACGATAACAGCAAATAACAATATATTTTTTTCTTCAATAATTCCAAACAACAACCCTACATCATTTACTAAGTAATACACATGAACGCTCGTAAGTAGGATACTAAGTCAACACCCCTACAGCCAATCGTAGGTACCTTTGTTCCCCGACACATAAAAACGTAATCAATTAGTCCATATCGGGCTTCGAAGTCAACTCTGTCAATGTTTTTACAAGGCGACTGATATAAAATAACGTGTTTTGATGTTGATGTCACCTTTTGGCTATTTATATCCGGAAAAGATATAGCAATTCGACATTCAGAAAGTTTCTGTGCTAAAAATAAACTAACCCCGGGCACAAGCTCCAATGTATAAGATTTATCCAAGATAGAATGTTGTTTGATCTACTGGTGTAGTTTATGAAGAATGATGATGATGCTCGCGGATACTTTCTTCCATAACAGTGCTCGGCCACCATCACGGGGTTCAACCTCATAACTACACAACTTTTAATTAAAAAATATCAGTCTATTGCAGTTGGGCATATGGGGAGCAATGGTTTAAAGGGAAATCGTAGTACCTGGGCGACTGAGCTATGCTACTTTTTTTTGTATAAAGACACCTATGTATATAGTTAAAGTTAAAAAACAAAACCTTATCAGTCTGAATACAAAATTTGATCATAGTCGTTCGAGCCGTTTGCGTGATACTCGAAATATACAAAATTATATACTCGACTAGCTGCGCCCCGCGGTTTCACCCGCGTAAGTCCCTCGTTAAGTTTTCTTTTTTGTGCAAACTTCACATAAACCATCTACTAAATAGTCCGAACAAAGCTTAAACATTTGGTTTGGATAGGTGAGCCCGTTCTTGAGTAATAAAATTGCAACGAAAAGTCGCATTGATTTTTATATATATGGATATCTATCTATATCTATACATATAATAAATCTGGAGACGTGTCGTTTCTGTATACTAAAATTATATAAAAAAATTATGGTTTTGAAGGATATCCAACGAAACTCATTTCTAACATTTTTGGAATTTATGTCTGTTTAGTTGTGTGCGTGCATAACGTAAAAAGTACAAAACTAGCGTGGAAACCTTTTATACACATAATTTAGTTTTTATTTCATCGAAACCGGTTCAATAAATGCAAGAATTTAATTCATCAGAATCTAGACATGCGGCAGCGTGTCAAGCCAAGTTCAAGAAAAAGGAAGAAAGGACATTATTGCATCGTTGCAAGCAATGGTGTTAGGTACGCAAGAAATAAATTCTTACACAAACTTGGTACTTTGTTTAAATAAGTCAGTGGTTTACAAGAGCCCAGATTCGAACAAATTTCTGTTGCATATAAGCGTTTAACAGACACTTTGAAAATGTACAGAATTACTACAAAAATGTAGGTTATGTAAGGAAAAATTCATCAATAAATGGGTAATGCGCTCAAATATTTCTAACGTTCAAGAAAATGTATGAAATAGCACAAAAAAGAAAACTATGCAGTGTAATAGCGTAGCGCAGGAAGAAAGATTAATGTTACAGATGACTTGAATGATGAACAATAATAGTTGATAAATAAATCTATATCTTTACAAAAAGTAATGATATCCCATCAAAACATAAATGTGAAAATAGGAGCCAAGTTCAATATTAATAATCTGCATGGTTATCAACTTCGCCGACAAAAGTTGAGATTTAAATGGGTGCCAAGTTCTGTAGATAATCCTGAAATTTATTTATAAGAACGTACAACATTCTAAAATAAAATTGAAGTCCACTCGTGACCACGATCAGTGCAATTAGATCGAAACGTCTGGTAAACAAGAGGTATTGTACCTTTTAAATATTATCGCGATTAAGTCCCGAATTACACATCTAATATAATAATGTGTAGTGGAATATTTAATCATCACAACATTGTTACATATAAACAGAAAATATTCGTGATCGTCATAGAATAAGCAAAGAAATAAGCAACCGTCATATAGATAATAATCAATAATTAGAAATAAACTAATCAACAATTTCAAAAGGTTAACAATTATATTATGACTGAAGATTAGGCTTTCTAGGGTTTATCATTAACTTGTAACTTAAAACTACAAACAATTCTTAGGAGTTTCTATGACAAATACACCTTATGGTTCTTAAATAACCAATAGTAATTAGGATAATATAGTAATAAATACAGATATAAAGATAAGAATCAATAATATTAAAGACAGTAATCAAAGTAATCAACAATTGTAAAAGATTTAATAATCATATTATAACTGAAAGTAAGACTTTCTAGGATTCATCATTAACTATTGTAATAATAAATAAAATAAAACAATAACCTTTACTTTGCTTGTAAAATGAAATAATAAACTGTTGTCCTAGAAAATAAAATATTTAGTTGCAACTGACTTTTTTAAATAATCTATGAACAAAACGAAAGTAAAAACTAAAAATTCTTAAAAAAAGTTTGTTGATAAAGTTTAAAGTTCCACACAAAAAGAAACGTGGGACGAGTAGCAGAATGAAAATATTATTTATTTTGATTTTCTGCAAGTCGTATACCTATAAACAATACGGACACAATAATTTTCTGTGTACGATTCAGGTAGTTTCACCGCTAATTAACTATGTAAAAAAAACCCAGATTAGGTGCCACAATTATTATAAGCGACATTTTCTTGTTTTCCGACATTCACGGGAAGCCAGTCGCGAGTCTCCTCTCTCTCTCTAACCTCGGTCCTACTTACTGTTTTTCGTTAAAATTATGTACGTGTATGTACGTGGTATGGGTTTTTAAAGGTCCTTTATGGGATCGGGGGCAAACGTGCAGACGGGTCACCTGATGGTAAGTGAATACTGCCGCCCATGGGCACCTGCAACTTGAGAGTCACAAGTGCGTTACCGAGCTTAAGGTGGGAGTGTTGGAGGGGAGGATGGAGGGGGTTAGGGGAAATCGGAGGGGGGGGGAGGTAAAGAGGGGGAGGTGGTGGCGAAAATGGGGAGAGGCAAGGGTTAGGGCCTCGGGTAACCTCACTCGCTCGGCGAAATACAACGAAGCATTGCTTCACTGCCGGTTTTCTGTGAGGCCGTGGTATCCCTCTGGCCGAGCCTGCCCATACGTGCCCAAGCATGGCTCACCCACAACAAGAAATAAGAAATAAAAAGGTTACAAATGAGCCGTGTACATTGTGCCTTAAACTAAGCATGCAAAATTTATAAAGTAGGTTGATAAAAATTATATGTGGAATGAATAAATTACAGAAAAAAAAACTAATATTAATATTTTAGATTATTAATACATATTATTAAAATGGTTAGATTAAAAAAAATGTTGTGTAAAAACATTTGTCCATAAGCAAGGCCTTTAATTTATTTTTAAATTCTTATAATTCATATTTTTTTACATCATCAGGCAATTTATTGTATATAATGGGACCCATGTAGATAACACTTTTCCTTAGCAACGCTGTGTTATACATATATAATACTTGTTGGGGGTGCTTAGGCGACGGATAAATTGTAAAGATGGTGTGCGGTAATAACGTGTTTATTATTTCAGATTCGTACAAAGAGTGAGTTAAAAGACTGAACATCGAGTATCATATATAATATTAGCTTACAGACTACGATATATTTCCCTACGTATGCACTTTACATTGTAGGTACAGTCACGTACAACCGCTACATACTTATAACCAACACATATAAGGTTTCTATATTGGCTTCTTACAGGTCCTTTTCTAGTGTCTGCCACAGGAGTGAAAGTGCTTATTGGCTTTTGCAAATATGGCTCTTTAGTAAACTTATCTATGGACGGAAAGGTTAGAATTTTAAGGGACTTAAACATTGGTTTCCAACTGTCTGTGGTCTTTAAATGCGAATGTAAGTTTATTTGTTATGCTTTCACGCCTTAACTACTCAACCGATCATCATACAATTTTACATACACATTGCCAGGAATACAGAAAAGGACATAGTCAATGAGCTAATAACGTCTGTGTTGAAAGCGACCTTCAAGTGATTAATTTAAGTGCTATTTTGCAACCTTAATGATTTATAAAATAAACTGAATACAAATTTATGCCAAAGAACTATAAGCACGATCTAACACCAATGAAAATATAAGATAAAGGTTTTGATATTTGGTGAATATACTTTTATTTATGCGCGTACTTATTAAATAAAATAAATCATGAAAAAAAAAAAAGTAAAAAACATCGCTCAATGCTAAACATACTAAAGCATACTATCACTTCTTTAAAGCGTCGTAGTTTCCACAAATTGTAGGTTTTTTAATTATTTATGAAACATGAAAAGACCTGAACCCGAACATGACCGTTTAGATTCAGGTGCTCAACGGAGATATCGAAACTTCCGAGCAAGTGAAGCATAGATTAGACTAGGTGATCGCATTTACAGGTAATCGAATGTTTATTTTTTTTATGAAATGTATTCCTATATTATGTAAACCTGGACTTCTTCCTGTTTAATTACGACGATGACCCAGCTGTAGTTCTTCTCTTATGCAACTTAAGATCCTTTTTTTGTGACTACTTTCATGCTGTGCGATACGCTCACCCTTTAGGACACCTAGGGCTATGGTCCCTAGATTAACACAATTTTAATGGTGTTAGGTCCATATTTATCTTTTAACAAATCGACATTAGTAGCCACACAATGCAAAATTGTTAGTTCACTTATCACCTAATGTAAGATAAACATCATTAAAATAATCGTTTTCCGCTTAGCAATAATTATATTATATGTTCAAAACCATTTATATGATCTGACGTGTTTTGTGTTAAAGTTTAACTGTTTTATGTGACATTTATATTACTTCATTGAACTGTGAATTCCGGTCTAACTAAAAGGAGAAAAAGATGGCAATCATGTTTGGCGCAGTCGCCAGAGGTGCACTCATTTTGACCAAGTTCGCATCCTGCAGTGGCAACTTTACAGAAATCATACAACAAATACTACCGATTCTACCGCCTGAGGATAAAAAGTTCATTTACTCAATTAGTAACTACAAATTCCACTATATCACAGAGAATAAACTCGTGTACTTCTGTATCACAGATGACAAGTTTCCATCTCCGAGAGCATTCTCATTTCTAGATGAAATCAAGAGGAAGTTCTTGGCGTTGTTTGAAGGTATGCCAGCTGTTGCAATACCATATGCAGCAGTTAATCAAATGGACGGTGTTGAATTTGACAGAGTGCTGCAGACCGAAATGACAACGTACAATGAAAATAAGGTGTCTGTGCCAAAAGTTAAAGCTGGTTTGGAAGACTTGAAGAGCATTATGGTGAAAAACGTAGAAAAAATGACACTCAGGGGGGAGCGGTTAGAGAACTTGGTGGATAGAACAGACGTGTTGGCTACAAGTACTACTGTGTACAGGAGTACTGCAGTACAAGTTCAACGTAAGTACTGGTGGCAGAATATCAGGATGCATATTATAATAGTGGCGGTCTTAACGGTTGCGGTGTATTTTTGTGGAGCCGCGGCGTGCGGGGGACTAAACTGGCCAAAGTGTATTTAGTCAGACTACAGTTTTATCCTTTTCGCATGCGTTAGTCATCACATCGACCATGCGCATTTGAGAGAGAGAGAAAGAAAGACTCAAGCCAGGCTAATAGAAGAAGTAGAGGAAAGAGTCGGTCTGTAAACATATTTAGATACAGTGTAATTATAAATTATATACCGACATATTGTTAAGAACTTTACTTATTACAGAAAACGGCAGAAACAATTTTTCTTATAGTTTTATAGTTAGTGATCCATTCAGTAAGCTGTGGTGATCGACACAATAAATTAAAAATTCACCATTACAAGGAATGACATGTTAAAAACAAAATAAAAATGAGTTAAGCCTTTTATATGTATGTGAAAGCGATTTCATCGTTTTGTGATGTTATTATTTTTAGTAACAGATATGCATTAATTTAAATTTTGTTTATTAGAATATGATAAATCACTTCTGAAGTTTTTGTAAAACAAGATAGCTTTTTTATATATTTTTTAGTTAAAGTATAGTTGAAGTACTTTTAACCCCGATTTCTGTGATTGGACTGGTAGAGATTTATATTTGCATATAAGATATTAAAAGTACATAATAATCATTAAAATGAAACCTCTATAGCAAGTTCATCAACCTCTATTATCAATGTTTTCAAATTATAAACAAGTGTTATAAAAATACTTTAAAGAACAATGAATATAGTATAATTATGTATATTCTTAGAAATCCATCCATCCATCCATAGCTTTTATATGTAGGTATTTTTTAGTTAAAGTATAGTTGAAGTACTTTTAACCCCGATTTCTGTGATTGGACTGGTAGAGATTTATATTTGCATGTAAGATATTAAAAGTACATAATAATTATTAATGATACAATAATAAATAGGTTTACATAGTCATTTAAATTCAATCACTGACGAGTACCTTATCGGATGATAAGAGATTTTTGTTTATAAAAGTGCAATCTCGATACGCATTATCAGATGTACTTAATGAGTAACAAGATTTTTATCATTTTTGGGCTTTCCAAAACGCAGTAATTGATAACTACGTATGTTTCCAATAATTTAAATTATTTGTATTGCAACAAAAACGGAGGTTTAAAATATATAATGTGTTTTATTACTGAAAGCTTACATAATAATATAATATTTATTAAATTGCTTTAAATATGAAACTCCTCATGTTTATTTTATTGTATTTTTCACTACTCTGTCCTTTTGAAATAAAACTATTTTTCACGGATTCAGCAGCCATGGTCACGGGTAGACTCTGAAAAGCAACTGAAACGTCGGGACCAGTATAGATAGTAAAATAACACCAAATAAATCGCGATAGAATCCGTGAAAAATAGTTTTATTTCAATGTGTAACATTCGCGTAAACTTTCGACAATATCACTCTGTCCTTTTGTTTGGAAAATACCTACTATATAATAGAGGTATTTAAATAAACTTTGATGTTTCATTTATTAAATACATCAGAATAAATATACGAAAAAAATAACGTTGCAAAGGTGCTTGACCTCTTGACAGTTTTATTGCAACGGATCTTACCGTTTAAGGCTGATGTTCCACTAGAGGAGTGCGAGGTAGCCAAGAGGTGAAGCTCAACTACAAAACTATGTGCCCTGTTCTACTAGAGTTAAGGTGCGTAGCTAACACGTGGTTTAATAAGTACCGATACTAAATACTAAAACAAAGTATTTTTGATAAAATTCTTTTTTATTCATCAACGTACTCTAATTCAACTGCGATACAGTTTCTCCTAACGTTTTTCTAACTTTTCTTCCTTCATAATAAGCTTCCGTTGCTGCGATTATCCAGTCTGCTGACTGGTGAATGGTGAATTCATGTTTTATCCATTGTCACATACTGACGTAGTCTTTGTAAATGTTTTAAACTGTTCCTCGTGGTCTATAATAAAGAGTATTTTATTGTAAAAATCATTTTATTTCTACTGAGCAGTACCAAACAGCGCTCTGAATCATTGATACGTTATTGCTTTTTAGCCATTGTTAGCAAACGCGGCACCCATTTGGGAAAAAGCTTTTTCATGGCCAAATTTTGATGTAAAATAGTGAAAACACTGCCAGTGCAGATTCCGGATAACATTTTAAAAGCTACTGCTATGCTTGAAGGGCTTGCTATTTTTTCGTCAATTATCAACATTTATCAACACACGAAACTCGTTTTTTTTCGTTGTCTTCAAAATTACAAAAGTAGGGTCACATAAATATCTGTAACTCAATATTTTATAGCTAGATTTTCAAAAAAAAAAGTAGATATATGATATCATTTGACGGCCAGTATTTTCTAAAAATAAAAAAAAAACAATATATGCCCCATCTCCATGTTAGTCACGAGACATATTGAACGATTACGACATTGAGAGATAGAGTCTGTGCGGGAAGAGAATCGTCGTAGGGTTTGAGGTCGTAGCAGTGCTAAATTACCTTTTTTGTTATGTTAACAACACTGTTACGTCATTATAGTTCGACAGTAAACAATACTGTAAATAATAATTACGTAACAGTGTAAAAAGGTAATTAATTATAGTTGCTGCTGCGACCTCAAATCCTACGACGGTTCTCTTTCCGCACAGACTCTTTAAAATTTTTTTGCTTCAACGATTCCATAACTACACTCGTACGTGTACGCGCACTAACTAAATAATCTACTCTGCTAGCTCAGCTCCGTATTTTCAAAGCTCTCTACAGTACTCGCGACTTCTTAGTAAACATCCTTAGCATCATATATAGATCGAAACCTTAGCACACATAATTCGACACTGTAATTAATACAGAAAAAAACTGAGCTTCGTTGAACCCTGTTCCACTAGAGCTTTTTTTTTTTTTTGAAAATCGAGCAATCTTATTGGCGGACATCGGAAAATTCTCTTGTGGAACTGCAACCTAATGAACGCGTAATCCAGTTTATTTATAGTTTTATATAAATGGGCGACGTTGAAGATATTAAAATGTTCATCCGGAAGAGATTAACAGTGTTTTTAAACACTTCGAACACCAGTGGTGACAGTCGCGGATACTCAGCAACAGAAATAATACACTATTCTGGTAGTCATGTTTAACCGCTGTCTAATAAAGGAGATATTATTTCGATTTCTTCTGCTTTAGAATCGAATAATCTACTGCATCCTACCTCTTTGGATACTGCGTTCGGCCAGTGTTTGTTTTTATATTCAATAATTCGAATCGAATTTATTTCCTAAGCTGTACTTTTAATAAGCTAGATCGAGGGGTTCGTCCGATATATTCATACATCGGGTAGCAACCAAATCCATCAATAAAGTTGTCGATGTTGAAATGTTTCCAAACAAAAAATCCAGGCATGATGCTGATGCTATGAAACCTCTATAGCAAGTTCATCCATCTCTATTATCAATGTTTTCAAATTATAAACAAGTGTTATAAAAATACTTTAAAGAACAATGAATATAGTA
Source organism: Euplagia quadripunctaria (assembly GCA_963859945.1). NCBI lineage: Eukaryota > Metazoa > Arthropoda > Insecta > Lepidoptera > Erebidae > Euplagia > Euplagia quadripunctaria. The sequence continues at coordinate 26,005,289 of OY982564.1, read as the reverse complement.
TAATTATGTATATTCTTAGGAACCCTTAATTTTTCAATATGGAATGTATAGTTGTGATATAATTTATCAATAAATTTTATCAGTCGATGAAGACCGAGATGACTTTGATGTTTTGTGATAAATTAAATGCTGACTGTAAAGTGTTTGTCGGTAGCGAAAATATTTTTAGGTTCCGTTCCTCTAAAGGAAAAAAACGGACAACTGCGAGTCTGACGAGTTCCGTAAGCAAACAAACTTGTGTGTAGATAGTACAATCTCGGCAATCAATTCTCGAAGATTTGTGCCTGGTTTTTTTCTAAAGACAAACTTAACTTTGCAGTTCTATAAATACTCTCCCATACATCAATATACGACAAAGTCAACTTTTCATCCAATCACATAAAATATTTTTTATGTGGTATCTAAATATTAATACGTGAAGCGAAAACTTTGGATCCCTTTTTACGAAAATTGGGCGGACGGAGGAGTATGAAATTTCGCACACTTATAGTTTATACAGAGAAGAAGTGACGAATGCTAAAATTTTTGGACAATATTTGCTACAAAGTTTAAAAAAAATGAAAAACGGGTACATACAGCTATGAGTGTCCAGTATATATTTTGACCTGTCATGGTACAAAAGTCTATACAATGACAGGTCAAGTAATATTGGCCAATGAAATAAACCATGGTCGAAATTCGACCACCACGCGATCTCTAGTAACAATAAATTAACAACTTACGGATTTTTTCCTTTACTTGTGCTATGAGACCTTGATTCTTAACAAATTTCACTATTCTAGGTCAATGGGAAGTATCCTATAGGTTTTGTTTTATATACTAAATGTTCAAATTGGTAAAATGTAAGGCTTAAATGGACGTCTGTCTATCTGTCAAGACCCCTTTTCTCAGGAAACCGTGGACGTATCAATTTGAAATTAATACTAAATAATTATGTATGCGGTCTCTTGAAGCTGTAAATAAATCAAGTTTCTAAGTCAACGCAATCAAAAGATATGGCCATTAAAGAGATTTGACCAAATTTGAACATTTCGCTGGATTTTTTTATTCCAATTTATTATAAATATATTTTTAATTATTTTAATTATTAATAGTTTAAAAGGTTTTTCTAGGATTCAAAATATTAATGTCCTTTACATATGTTATACTTCCTTGTCTATTATTAGCGATGTAAGGTCGCTACTTGTTACTACTAATACACGATACTAAAATTGCTAACCACAATGCAACACACAACAAATAATACCACAATAAATATAAGTAAATCTTTAATAAACACAATAACTCGCTGCTGGATCCACGGGAGAGTTACCGTTGACTGATAACGCTGTAATCGGTCCAATAAATCATTCCTCTCCAGCACATGGCGGCCATTAATAGAGATATGATTATATTAATATTAACAACACGCCGCGCTGTGAACATTTTACTTTGAATGTTTATGGGGCGTTTATTTATATACCTGAGCGTTTATACTCTATCGACAAGATAACGAGGCCAGTTGTAATTATGTGAACCTTGAAATATTTCCCCAAATATGTTGTCGCTTATCTCATCTCAAAAATAGGTGTAAACTATAGTATATAATAAAACAGTTCCCTTTTATTAAAATGAATTAATAAACATTATTATGATTAGTTATACTAATGACGTCACGCCATTAGTCCGTCTAATTTTACATATAATAAGCTTAGAAATTGCAAAATTTAAAAATCAACCAACAGTTTTGATTAATCTTCTGTTTGTATTGAGTTTCTTTTCATCTATAAATACAAACCTATAAACTCGTTATAAATATACATTTGTACGTAAATCATTTGATGTGATGGCCGTTAGCTGCTAGTGGTAAATATTTGCGAGCACGACCTTGCTCTCCAACATTTTTATCTTCATTACGTCTATGTATATGAATGCGTATTACTACTCTAATAATTTCTAAGCTATTTAAAACTTTTGATTTTGACGTTACGGGTAGCACTTGCCACTGCATCTTTAATAAATTATAGTTTGAAGAAACTAAAAAAACTCGTTTTAACAGCAAACCGAACTGAAAAGTGGAAAATATTTTTTATTGTAATACAAAACAAAAAGCTCTACTTTTATAAATATCTAAGTATCAATTAACTATTTGTAACATTTGATGTCAAGCTCCCTACGCTTTTTATCAATAAAAACTCTAAAGCGTGTTTCTTTATTTTTTTTCTTATTAAAAAATAAGAAAAAAAGGTCTTTAATTGTCTTAACAATAATGAAAGTTTTCAAATTAATCGGACATCTTGAAGTTAGTGAAAACTTTGTTGAAATACAGTTACATATATACCTATATTGATAAATAGATATGGGTCAAGCTAATCAGCATGTAAAAAACAGATGATTTATAGAGTTCTACTATGGTAGTCGTCATCGTAGAACATTATTAAGTTTAGGGTGCTAATATGTATTTCTATTGAAATGTTGAATTTGTTGCTCTATTTATCGTCTTTACCAATACAAATGATAGAACTCGTGTTGCCAACTATAAAAACACTTAATCCTTATTATTACCAGAAACACAAGATAACTTAACAATCGTCAATGTGTGCAATTTCATCCAGTAACAATTAAAAAAAACTTTTGAAACGTCTAAACTATAAGGAGGACATTAATTAACTTGAAAAAAGTGTCACCGACTTTAATGCGCCTGGAAGTCTGACCAGTAGACCTGAGAAGCAGACCTTAGCCGCCTAATCTGCAGGGGTTCTCAAAGGCACATTTAAATGGGTTTAACCGTGAGTACAATCAATACAATTTAAAAAAAAATGAGATTGAGAATTGAGAACCTCTTTTTTGAAGTCGGTTTAAAAATGATATAATATATTCGACTGACAAAATATGTACCACTACTACTTAGTACATGTGTTTTAATATTACCTGAATTATTAGGCACTTACTGTTAGTAATTCCTTTAGGGAAATAAGTTAAGTACCTACAGTCATCACCCCATACGAGATGACTAGATGACACAACAACCATATTGTACATACAGGAAACATTAACCACATTGTAATAGTAACACAAATTAATATATTGTATTATAATTTTATTATATATAAATACAATAATGATTCAACGCTCTAGGAAATCGAGTGAAATGTTACTCATGCTCTATAAAATAAAATGTAAATGGGTGTGTCTTTCTTTATATAGAAACTATTATTAGTACAGAAATGCATTATTATGTAACACTCACCACATTTACTCATGCAAATGACTAATTTTAATTTCTTTATTGTATTAATACACAATTATGTAATACGTCACATAATTGTTTTAAACCTCTGCAATATAGTTAAGTCGAGTATGAGGTGTGTAAATCGGGTTTAAATCGCAGTAGTATTTACCTGCCAAGACAAATAAAAAACCTGGCAGAGGGGCGCCACAATGTCAATGTCATGCTCACCTAGAAGTCCTGCCGATGGTGGCGTAGGTGTCGGGTCGTTCGGCTCCCTTCAATATGGTTGATCTGTACGATGGCTGGCGTGTGCGTCATGCTCGTGAACAGGTGCCGTCGGTCGGGGCTGGTAATCTCTGGACTGCTATTACTTAAATATGTGTTGTAGTAATTAGTGCGTCTACTAATATTTTACATTGTCCTCACATTTCATTTACGCTTATAAACAATGTAACCAAAAATTTGAAAAAAACATTTTGCAAAAGAGTGTCCTTGGAGTTTCTTGCCTGTTCTTGTCCACACGATCTACGTATTGGAACAGGCGATTAGCTTCACGACTGATTTAGTCCGACTGACTCCTACTCCTGACAATTCAAAAAACCTATTATTGGTTAAATTGAAATAAATGGTTTTGATTTGATTGATTTGATTAGACAATTGCGTTTTTTTAATCAACCCCAAGTATAGTCATACCATGTGAATTGGCAAAACGTTTAGGAGTTATGATACCACAGAACACACGCACATACACAAATACATACGTTAAATTTATAACACCCCTCCATTTTGTATCGACATTTAAAAATTAGCATGGATGGGAAGACATAACCTCATGAATTAATACTAAAGTGAATCTTTATTGCTTATTCAAACAAGAATATTTTTGATTTTGGACTTATCTACTTGTTTTTTATCATTGTGTAGTCGCCTCCTTTAAAATAGAAGTGGTTAATCAACTTTTTAGGGTTTCTCTCTCATATGAAGTACTTGGAAGCCATTTCAGTGGTAGTTTTATCCCGTATCTTGTTCAATAAGATTAATTTATGTACAAGTTTCGAGTTTAGGCTCGATAGATGGCGTTGTGCGAGTTAAATCGCGTTATTAAGATTCCGCGAGCCACTATACATATAAGTAGCGGCTAGCTTAGTAAAAACTGTCCTCACTTAGGCGTGTGTGTTTTATTTCTAACCCACATTACGGTCCAAATGTTTTTGTGGCATTTGTAATCTTTAAAGTATCTTTGATCCAGGTCCAGATAATCCAGATGAATATAAAGTTTTCGATTTGGATCGCAATTAGATTCCAAGGAAAATAAGTAAGTAAGGTAGGTTACTTCAAGTATTTGTACAAATATTATAACCTTGAAAATATGACTAAATTACTATTTAAGAAAATGATGATTCGAATATCAGCAGGTTTTGTAGAAACAATATTTTGAAGTGGTTGACGTTAAACCCGGTAATGCTAGAATGGTATGCCGCGCTCATTATCGGAACGTAATTAATTTGTCAATTAGTGGTCGATAAATCAATAAACCACAAGCTAAAGCGTTTAGATAAACACGCCTTCCTGTATTGTACCACTGAATGATCTTCAGTCGGCTTATTGTAAACGCCGCTACCTGTAGTTAACAGGAAGGTATTTTCCGTATAGTTAGAGGTTTTATCAAAGTGCATCATCCTCATATTATATATAATAGAGATATTACCGTTTTATAAAGGATTTTTGTTTTATTGATATTAAAATTAGTATAATATAGAAGTACTGAACATTATTGTCGATATGCTTCTGCCGCTTCTGTGTTAATGCTTCTGCTAAAGTAATTTTATGGACGGGATTAAATGAACTGTGAAAGTGAAAGAGAAAACGCCTCTACCTCATCGTATTTGATTTTTTTTCCCAGTAACAATTTATACAAAATTAAACAAAAACGGTTATTAGTAGGGGCAAGATCTGATTGGTTTGCATTTGTTTGCATTTATTCATTACAAAATATATTTGTGTTGAATATGGATTGGATGGACAGAGGATTCCATATGGATTTTTCATTTAACAATTCGATTCTCTATACAATTATATAAAATTAGAATAAAGTTACAATGAAATAAAAGTTAAAATTAAAATTATAAAATAAAAATTATAATTAAATGGTGAAGAAGAGCTTCCTCTCCGTCACTCACCAGACCTTGGGTCTTTGACCTTGCTTCTGGCGTCGCCTCCTCTCCTTCTGTGGCGTTGAGATGGTTTCTGAGTGTGTGTTCGTTCAACCGCATGGATCAACAACATTATTGCAACAACAGTATAATAACAATAACCATCACAAACCTTTAAAATGAATGACTATATTAAACTCACTGCAGACTCGGTCATAAATCATCGAAGCAGTATGGCGCTCCCTCTACCATGAAGCTCTTGATCATATGGGTAGATTATGGCTCTTTTGTGTTAGCAGCGGGATGAGAATTACTCTATATACAAATAATCTATAAATGGTATCGACATAGATGATTTTAACACTATAATAAAGAATGAGAATGAAAAAAGAATCATTACATTAATAAGCAATTTATTTTTAGAATTTCAGAACATATTTATCGTCACCGTCCTCTTTAACTTCTTTTTTATCACTAACGACCTTGCACCCGCGGCCACATATCCGCAACACTGATGCCCAGAGCATCAGTGTTTATGACCGTGTGATTTATGACCAAGCCTATCGTGAATAATATATTTTACTATACCTACCTAAGCAAAAGTATTCAGGTATTTAAAAAAAAAAAATAGTCTGGCCTTACATTGCCTACCAGCATTTTCTAAACTTTGTTATTTTTTTTTACTTTTGATTTAGATAATAGTCTTTAATAAATTAAAGATTTTTTTTATATTAAAGTATCGGGCCCCGCAGAACAAAATAAAGATGAGTCAAAAAAGTGGAAGGTGTAATAGCATCCATGAGAGTAACCACACTAAAAAAAAATTACTTGGTCATGCAGTTTTATAGTATTATGGTCCATGAGTAATTTGTTCACATAAATTTCTAAATGTATTATGTTCATAGGTAGGTGTTCATAAATCCCGCACTAATTACTTTAATACCGAAATAAACATAGATACATGAGGCTGTTGTGTGGATTCCCATAACGTGGTTTTCCTCGTCGATAACAGTGTACTGAGAACATTTGTAGAGCAGGTTAAACGGAGTATTTAATAGAAACCCGATCCAATATTGTTAGCGAATTATCGCTTGTTTCTCAGAAAAGCTCTCCAACTAGGCCTATTCGTAGTTACCTGTTCATTACTTTAGATTTGTTTATTCGTGGCTTATCTTCTGGGAACCATCGAAAACCACTAGACGTCTTTTGTTTAAGGGAGTTATCGGAACTCTCGCAGCTCAACTTAGGAAAATATCCCCACTGAGTATACACTGCACGAGTGATATATTTTATCTATTCTGTACCGATGCCGGGACCCTAGTAACTCCTACCTTTTACGTTATTGGAAGTACTCGTTATTGATTACCCTGGTCCAAAAACAGGTTGGAAGCGTTTACTAGATACTTGTATTCCCTCTTAGCTGTATATTAAAAATCTGAGGTGGAAGAGTGGTGATCATATGAAAACAAAACATATTATGGTATAATACTACATTTCAGTAACAGATTTTTTCTTCAAGGTTTAATGAATATGTATTTCCAAATCTGGCCATATTTCCACTTTAATTGGAGCCGTCTGATTGTGGCTTTAAAGTGCACGGTCATACCCTATATAATATCGCAGTTGAACAGCACTACCAGTAGTAGGTACTTTTCTTGCCGGTAAACGTAGTAACAAAACAAAACTTGTTATGAATCTTGTATGCCCTCCGAATGGGTCGATTTTTAAAACGCTCTTATTAGCTTCACTTCTACCTAACTAACTAAGCAAAAGTTAGATTACCGATAAAGAAACATTATATTGTGTCGACTATATTGTTATGTAACTTTTTTGTGATATTCGAATAAAAACTTATGTGAGTGGTGTTCATATTAGTTAAGGATATACGGTTTGACCCACGTGTGTGTTTGGGGATTGTCCGCGTCCTACCCCGTCGGTTGCTGTCTGGCGCCTGCTGGATGCATTACCCCTTCGTCGGGGTCCATTTGGATAAATTTTTCAGGACGAAAAAAGAACCGGAGGGCCTAATCCTTCCCTCTCCCCCCCCCCCCCTCTCCCACTCTCTCGCTCCCCCTCGCCCCTTCTTCCCCCTTCCCCTACTCTACCTTAAGGGCCGGCAACGCACTTGTGACTTTTGAGTTGCAGGTGCCCATGGGCGGCGGTAGTCATCAGGTGACCCGTCTGCTCGTTTGCCCCCTATACCATAAAAAAATAGACAAACTGATTTCTTTACATTTAATTATTTATTGTGCTTATGTTTGTTGTAATTATAATTTATTATCCGGACTTACGAAATACGTAGTTTTACTTTTTGGTAAATAGCAAGAAAACTAAAAACAAGTAAGAAATACGAGTGATTCCATCGTGTCCTATACGACATTTTACACTAGATGACATGAAATTCGAAAATGTTGGAGTTACGAAGTTTGATAATTAACCTTCATTATATTATAGTATAGTTTCACTTGTAAGTCATGTAACTTAATAACTATGTAAACAAATCTTGGAAGTCTATTTTAACCTACTTCTACGTAATTGTCGTTTCGAAATGAAACTTTGTATGTACATGTGGTTCGTAGGACAATACTATAATTTGGCATCTTGAAGCTGATGGAGTAATTTATTATTCTTTGGATAGTCGATCTAACGACTATGGGCAAGTAGAACCACTTAGATTAAACACTACTACAACCTATTATAACATTCACATAAAATAACACCTGCAGAACAATTGTCTTTATATTTAACACTAGCAACCCGCACCAACTTCGCACGGGTACAAATTATACACGAAAACCTTCCTCATGAATCACTCTGTCTATTAGTGAAAATCACATGAAAATCCTTTCAGTAGTTTTTCAGTTTATCGCAAACAGACAGACAGACAGAGAGACAGACGCGGCGGGGGACTTTGTTTTATAATAGTGTTATGTTGTAGTGATGTAGTGATGAAAATTAAAAACACATTACTTACAAATGTGCATCTACACAAATAAAATAATTTTCGAAAATAAATTTAAAAACAATTTGCTGCAGGTACTGAAATTGGAAGAAGTATTTAATATCAAGTACGTACTTGGATTGTGAAACTTCATTATTTTGATTGGTATTGTCACATGTAGGTAATGTCCCTAGATACCTAATTAGGAAAAGTAGTAGTTGCGCAGTTTCCGGATAGTTAATTTTTTTTCAAACACTTATTCGTTGAACAGTTTATGCAGCATTTAAGTCAGATCTTATAATAAGACTCTTTTTTATCGTGTGGAATGGGTTATCACCTCACCGGCTCACCTTGCTGGTGAAGTGGTACGTCTTATTCAAGCCGATTAAAACCACAGTCTTCCGTCACAAATGAATAATATGACCCTAACTCCACACATTGAATATTAAATAATATATTTTTAACTTCAATATATTATTAATATTTTGCAGTTTTGCGTCATAACATTACGTTGTACACACTGTATCTGCGTCGGTCAAGAGCTAATATTTGTGTTAATTTGGATTTATTAGGTACATATTATGTTCGCTGTACAGCGATAACCTTAATTATAACAAAACCATCACTATATATTAATAATTAAATATAAATGTTTATATAACCTAAATACAGTACAAGCACATTGAACTTAGTCATTTACTAATATGGTGCTATTCAATTCTCTGCAGACTTTACGAATAAATCGAAACTAAGTACAACTTAATTAATTAAATACCTAATATTTTTTCATCTTAATCTTAATTATACTTAGAAATGGATTCCAATCAAAAGAGGAAGTTTCAATTCTATGTGTATTTTTATATTTATTTTATCAATACGATAATCAAAATGATAAATCAAAATTTCTTACGCATTAACCTACTTCCGATGACGATCCTTTCGTGCACCACGCTCGCAGTGTCAACAGCTCACGACAAGAGCGAGACAGCTTACCTCCAGGTGTGCCTTCTTGTGCTTGTTCGACCCACTGAGTTGTATAAAAACAAAGAAAAAGACACCTGACAACCTTGCTAAGGCTTTATAGGCACCGACACTGGTAACATATTATCTTCATGCTTCATACCGCTTGTCTCATCAGGCAAGGTGTTTGCATCTTAATTAATGAAAAAAGTAAGATAACACAACATACTGATAGTATTTTTAGTTTTTTTTTTTAACTAATTTTAAAAGCACATTCTCAATTCGTCGGCATTTTTTTTTTTTGTATGTTACCTGTTTACTCAAAGACGACTGAACGAATTCAGGAAATTCTTTTTCTGTTTAAAAGGGTTTCTAGTTCCCATTGTAATCAGGTCCGGATCTGATTATGGACTGGTAGAGAAATCGAGGAATCTCTTCAAATGCCTACTATAGGCAAACCTATAGCAGGTTTTATCATTTTAATCATTGGAATCAGGTCAGATTCTAATGATGGGATCATAGAGAAATCGAGAGAACCCTTCAAATTGAAGGAAAACCTATAGCAACTTAGGTATTTTATTGTAGTTACTCGTGCATTTGCTGTCGGAAAGCACCATTTGGCCAAGTGAAATCGATGATGATATAAAATAAGTAAGTGTGTAAAATTTAATATAGCAATTTATGCTCGTAACATATGGGAAATACCAGGAGAATTCCTCAAAGATAAGGATCCTTGCATCGGGCAAAACAATATTTTGTAAAAAGTGATAAGCAGATGACGTTAGGATTGTAACTTAAATAAATTCCATCTCTAGGGGTGAAAAATTTCGTGGTGGGCGATTAGGGAGGCGCTTGTGTATCACCAGTTGCCTCCCTATCTGCGGGACATCATCGGGGTTTATCAGCGCGACAGGTCCATATCGTATACGGGTCGGAACGGCGAAGATTGTCGAAGGGAGGTCACATGCGGGGTTCCCCAGGGGTTGGTCTTAGGACCTCTTCTGTGGAACCTCGCGTATGATGCCGTCCTGAGGACCAGCCTCCCCCCAGGAGTGAGTGTAGTCTGCTACGCGGACGACACTCTGGTACTAGCTGGGGGGCATGGCTTCCAGGAAGTCCTGGAGCTCGCCGAGTTAGGGGTGGCTTGTGTCGTCCAAGCGATCAGCGGTCTTAGTCTAAGGGTTGCACCTCATAAGACAGAAGCCTTGTGGTTTCACAGGAAACGCAGAGGTGCAGTTCCCACCCGCTCGCTTATTAGAGTGGGGGGAACAGAGGTCGAGGTCGGGCGGTACATTAAATATCTCGGCCTCACCCTGGACAGCTGTTGGAGCTTCGAGGAGCATTTCGAGCGAATGATCCCTCGTGTTCGCGGGGTGGCGGGCTCCCTACAGAGGCTGTTGCCTAATCTAGGGGGTCCGCGGGAGGAAGTTCGCCGCCTCTACTGTGCGGTGATACGATCCATGGCTCTCTACGGAGCGCCGATATGGGCCAAGCGCCTATCGGCCTCCTCCCGCTGCCGTGCTAAGCTCAATCAAGCGCAGCGGGTAGCGGCCATTAAGATCGTACGAGGCTACCGCACAATTTCGTCGGAGGCGGCGACAGTCCTGGCACGTTTCCCGCCTTTTGATATCCTGGCGGATATGGACGCGAGAGTTTATGATCAGACTTGCGCAATCCGCCGGGGTGAGGGTGGGAAAGATCAGGACGAGCTCAAAATGCGGCGGAACGCTCATCGACAGGCACTGGCGCAGTGGCGCGCCCGACTGAAGCAACCGCGGAATGCGCGCCAACGCGCTGTCGGTGCCGTTCTGCCTAACCTCGAAGCTTGGGTAGGTAGGGAGGGAGGTCGCGTCACCTACCGACTGACGCAGGTACTCACTGGGCATGGTTACTTCGGTGAGTACCTGAATCGGATTGGACGCGAGGAGACGGCACAATGCCAGCACTGCGCAGCCGACTGGGACTCCACCCAGCATACGCTGGAAGACTGCCCCGCGTGGGCGTCTGAACGCGAGGTCCTGGTTGACCAAATCGGACGAGACCTGTCCCCGCCAGCAATCATTGCTGCCATGCTGGCGGATGAGGAGGGCTGGGGCGCAGTGGTCTCTTTCTGTGAAGCTGTAATGCTCCAGAAAGAAACCGCTCTACGGGATCGGGAGAGGGCCGATCCCGAGCGTAGAGGACGTCGGCGGCGATATCAGACGTCGACGGGGCCGCAGGCTGCCAGAGAGTGGGGACCTCTGGTGGCAGATTAATTGCTGCGGTAGGCGATAGGATGGCGGCCGATCGCTTTTTGCGATCGGGCCGCAACACATATTGATTAGGCCGATAGGCGTGGGGAAGCCTGCTTTCCCCGGGATAGGCGCGGCGTCGATCCGGGGGGGACCTGAAATAACATGGTCCAGGTCCTCCCTGGAACAGGGCGCCTGAGACCGGCTGTCGGGGTGGTTTTTAGTGGAAACACCACATACTTCGGCTCCTGCGTCCCCAAAGAGCCGGAGATCCGAAGGGATTTTCCACCCCGTCAACAAAAAAATATTGAGGAATACAGCTTATTACATTTTATTATGATTTAGGCCCCTTGCAGTCGGTGATACTTTTATTTAGTAATTGATATTTTACATGTGCTTTAGATTTTTAAAATAATATCATAACATATTAAATTATTTAAGAGAATAAAAAATACATCTATTTTCCCTATTGCGAGAACGAATCCTTATCCACAATACACCCACTACAAAACTTGCTGGAACACTTTTACATCGTGTTTAGCGTTGCTGGGAATGAAATCTTTAATGAGGAGTTATAACATAACACGCTTAATTACACATAATGATTATTTTTAAGCAACCTTAGCGTATTTACTGTAGCGGCCACATACGATCAAGTGGTTGTTAAAACCTATTTAACACGAATACTACTGACTTGAACCCACTCCTAATTTGCATATAAGCATTTAACTTTGTTATAAGAGAAATAAATAATACTAGTAATAGTATATGTAAGCAACTCTACTGGTATTCCTATTTTAAAACAATGATATTCGTCTTAACCTCAATCCTATAGGAGCACATTACTACAAAAAAAAAATACTAGATGTAATAACTATGAACTGCCGTTACAAGACCGGAAAGCCAATATATCTGCACTATCTTAAACAATACCATTGTTTGAAACAATTTAAAGTACTTACTCAGGTAGTTTCATTAGTCACGGTTATCTATTCACTACTTAGACAAAGAAGGTCTTTCATATCTCAAGATAATATAACCTTAATCTTACACAAAACATTTAGCTATATTTGAAGTACAATAAGGTTTCGTGTAGTTAAGTCGTCAGGTAATCGCGAACATAAAATATTTAGATGTTTTGTCCTTTTACTTGTGAATTTACCGACACCCGAGGTTATCCTTGTAGGTTATAATAATAATAAGTGCATAGTTTTGTGTACCCTGTAAGTCCAAGCTGTCTGCCAAATGTAGTTTATGCACGTGTTGTTTTAGCGCGAATACTTTGGCAATTATTTCTATGGCAGCCATCTGGCATAATGCAGTTTGTACTATTTGGGTAAAGACGTAGCATAAAACTCGACTGAACTTTTAAAGAATAACTTTGATAAATCAGCAGCTTTAAAAACTTAGTCTTCGTAGTGAGCGTAAAATATCTACCTACTTAGAATTTTATAATTAGTTTGTCAATTCACCACAGACTTATCGAGTGATTTCATGTTAATACATAATGATTCTTAACTTAATATTATTATTGCAAATGTAGCTCTGACTGCGTGCCTTAACTACTCAACCGATCGAAAAACGTCTAGAAAAAAGATATTATTCCCGAGGGATGGTGAATTGATTGATCGATTGAAAGGGCGAGTACCGGTAGCCGCTTGTCATCTAGGGATGTTCTTGTTTGACAAATTAAAAAATATTGGTATTGGTTTATAAATGTATGTCTATATGTATGTATATGTACTCTTTACGTATTTAAGATGTTTACAAATGTTAGAAACAGTCTCACAGTCACTGCCAAGTTGTTCGTACCACTATTCGCACTCAAGACAATCTTCTGAACTTATTCCTACCCTTTTTATAACCCCACTATTCATTAATATTTATCAATCGACCAATACCATTGCGTTACCGTTACTTATTCTTATTAAATAGTGAACTGTGTTATCATCTATTATAGTTTGTCCCTAATTTTAATAAAATAAATAAGAGTTTTTGATGTGGCGACGACACAAATATTATTTTTGACCCTGCACTGGGCCAAAAAACACCTTCAACAAATATTTAAGTACCTACCTATAGTACCTACTCTCTACTTAATCGTCAGGACATCGTTGTCAAAACAAACAAGCCAAAAAAACACACTTAAGTTGAATGTCCGTTTAATGTGGCTTTACTAGTTCATCTATATGCTAATCGTTCGTTAAATATAAACCTTCGTGGTTTACCCATAGGAACCTAGGTCTATTACGTGTCGTTAAACTAAAAATAATATAAATGTAGGCACACAAAGAGAAATCTCGTGTGTTATTGGTTCTAATTAATTTATTATGGTTTATCGTGTTACATAATAATAGTAATAATATATAATACATAATAACAATAATATTTGTGTCTATTGTAATATAAATATATGTACTATTATGTAGAATAAACAGACAATTGATTAAAATGTTATGATTCCACGCCAAATATAAGGTATATTTCACATTATCGGTATTAAAAACATGACACGAATTCATTGCATTGGTTTTTTTAATGCGATTTTTTGTGGAACGGTTGTGAGTAGAGTTGTGACTGAGTTCAGCTGTAGTGGCACTGGAATGATTTGCTTTCTGATACTATTAACTTATCATCGCACATCTCGGCACCGCTCATGGTGCGCCTAACACTTTAGAACCAGTACAGTTTCGAACCTTCTTGTGGAAACTCAAATTATGGAATAAACACAGGTAGAAGAGTGACCACGGTCGGTGAAAATCGGTCGAAACGTCTACAATGTATAGGTACAGATGAATTATATATAGCGTAAATAAATTGACAACAGATGCCTAAAGTGTACTGTGAGTTAACCGCTTTAAGAATTAAATTACGAATGTCAACCTGCATGGAATAAACCTGTGACAAAATGTACAATAAAGTGTACAAATACAAAATGCAACTTTTTCCTTAATTTTAACTAGGTCAACAACACAAACAAACTGTACCTAACTGACTCTACTAATTTACCTAATGCCTAGTAAACAGAAATGGGGTAAAGCCACCAAATACCGGCCATTTCAACATTTTGCAAGACTTAACTTAATGTAGTTTTGATATTTTTAGGTATTGTAATAATTAAATATTCTTCATTTCATGTTAGTTTTTACCATTTCTTCTCATTTTATTTTCTGTTACGTTTTATTTGCCAAATTCACTAATTTGCCTTGTATCGGCCCGGCCTTACATGCCACAAAATCGGCATTTTACTGCCTCATATCCGCCAATCTTTAGCTAGGAGTGCACCAAGCAGATAAATAACTAATAAAACACTCAGCTGCTCATAATTACAACTTTATTTATTTTAATCAAACAATATATAATTGAGATCTTTTAACCCTCTAATTAATCTTAAACCTATTGATTGTGTTTTACACATCGCGCCTCAGAACAGTGATGGCAAAAAAAATCGTCTTAAGCAATATCATTATATTTTCTTCCTCTTCATATTCTCTTTAACTTAAACCACTTCGGGCCTTACAACCAATGTTTATTTTAAATCGAAAAAAAAATGTGCAAATAAATTGTGCTTGAATTCTTGTGATCATCTTTCTTTCACAAAATAAATGAAAAACCAGAAATATTTCCGTCTCCGTCTAAAATTTAAGGGTAAATAAAACTTGTTCGACCAGGAAACTGACTTCTTTTCGACGTATACTATAAAACCTTTATTATATACTCTTTGAACGACTCACAGAGCAGATGTTGTTGAATTTAAATTCCTTTTCTTTATTTATCTTAACGCGGCGCACCTGTTCGGATGCGGGGTGCACCTGAACGTCCTTCGCCACGTGTGGGAACGGTCCACAGATGAATGTTTTTGGCTGGAAACATAGGTATAAAATGTTTTAGTTTTGACATTAGTTTATTGAATTTTCTTATGACAATTTCTGTTCATATTGGATCGTAGTATTTTATAAGAAACTAAATTTATTTATGTAGTCAAAGTCAAATGTTATCTATTTTATCGAAAAAAATACATGAATATATGATATTATGTACTGTTATTTGCAGAGGATACCTAGTATATCTACACCACTTTATATAACCTTAAAAGTCAACAACAAACAAAGTTATTTAACGAGAAAAAGACCAACTGTAACAGATTCGTTACCATTAAGGTCAAACAAGTTGAGACTATTGATACGGAGTTGGACCTTGTGGAATGTAGATACCACGAAATTCTTAGGCATTACATAGTTTCAAAGCTGCAATGGGGCCCACATCTAGATAAGTTATAGAATAGACTCAGCTAAGCAGCATACGCAGTACTACACAAAAACTGTCGGACTTAACGAACATTGAAATTGTCCGTTTAGTTCTTTTAGTTAATTTCATAATGTTATAATCATACGGTACGGTGTTGTGGGGAAATGCTGCCGACACACAAAATATTTTTGTTTAACAGAAAAACGGTGGTGGACCGGTTGAAGTCGTGGAGCTTTCTAAGATGTAGTTGAGTTCCGTGATTACAGACTTATTTACACTAGGTATTGGTGAGCTCTAAACTAGAATTTGAATGTGAACCCTGGATGCATTTATGGCACTTGCACAGTCTGAGTTTATGTTTATCCTTGAGTTTGTTTTCACCGCTTCCTCTCAATGCTAGTCATAGGAAATACCGACACCATCTAAATTTAAAGAACGTGTAAAAATGTCTGAACATATCTATGTATTTGCAAATAAATTAATTTATTATTTAAGAAATTAAAAAAAAAACGTTCATTTAAGAGTTCAAAGGGGAAGTGAAAAGATCTTAAACCCTTAATATAATCACTAATAATTAAATACTCGCGTTATGATGTTTCCAATGTCAAGTACCAATACGAAAATCATTGTGGACTTAAATTCCCCACTGCTAGTACAATGACTCTTTTAAGGGAACATAAATATCAAGTTGCTGCCACAGAAATAACACACATATAAATATTATACATACTAAGAGTTAAAATTTAATTTGCAAACATGAATTGGTGGTTGATTTTGTAATTTTCGCTCATTGACCTAGTGGTAGGTAGTCCTTTTGATCCTATTCGTTTACCTCGTTGTTGATAGTGAAATATAATAAATTATGTCATAAATCCTATAAATTTGTGTCATAAAATAAAGGCCGTATCGACGTAGAAGGTTCCGTACTGTAAATTATATTTATTATTTAAAGATATTGCTCTCCGTTTATATTTTTTATTTTATTAAAAACATTTGTACCTAAGTAGGTACCTTATAAAAAAGGCATTTTAGTATTGTAATAAGTATGCAAATATACACAAGCAAATAGATCTTTTAAAATTGTACTTAATCTTTTCCTGCGATGCCACTTCGTAAGACTTAAGTCAGGAAAGGTGAACAGACAGAGACAGGGTCCTATTAGAGTTTTTCCATTAGATGTTCGGAACCCTAAAATGATTGTAATATGAGTTGATATGATTAATCAATATTTAAATAGGTCAGAGATAAAACAGTTACTGTTAATTATCTTTGTCTAACTTCTGACATAACTCCACCCTACCATTCGTCAGCTTTAACCAAATGTAGGTTACATCAATAATTTAACGATGTTTGTTCCAGAAATAGGTCGATTACACTTGGAGTCATGCAGTTACACTTCTTTTATCGCCGCTAAAATTGCGTCAACTAAGTATCAACTTCTTTTAGTTGAAACTGGAAAACATGACATTACAGCAATATGATACGCATTATATGTGCTCAAATAAAATGAAAAGAACTATAAATATCTTAATATTTTGTACTGTATAAAAACAGCACTTATGTGCATAGGATTTTACATGTAAAGTTAGATTGGTTAAATAGTAGGCAAATTTCAAATTATTTTTATTTACGATTTTATTAAATAATATAAATCATCAATTTATAGTTCAGTAGCAGTTGACATAAAAATTACATTACAATTGACATTACTGGTACTGTGTGAAAAAACATTAAGTCGTGTACTATGTAAGTAAATAAAATAAAATAAATACTCCTTAAAGTATATAATTTCTTTTCATTTCATTTACGAAGAATTTTGATTTAAATATTTCTGCCGGTACTTAGGTCTCTTTTTCTTGCTATTATATAATATTGCTTGGATATAATATTATTTATAATCTAAGAAAAATATGCAAATCGAATGTCCATAAATTGTATGTATAAATGCTTATTTTTATCTGTTATCTGATCTATTTATCTGTTAATAATTGTCTTTTTTTTATAATTTTAATTTGTATTCGTCAAATTATAATAAAACTAAAATAAGCATAATATACGGGTGCATCTAATTATATAATTAAGTCCGGACAGCACGGATAGAGAGCAGATGCGTTTCAAAAATAAAACCAACAGTGCATCGCCGGCCAAATCTTATCAACATCAACAAAAAAGAAATGTTCCGTATACGTACACAAAAGATGTGCGGGTGTGTGCGTGTTTGTGCGTGTTTCGGGATTCAGCCGCATACGCAGCGCAGGTGTCTGTTGCTCATTCCACATCCAGCTTTTTGGTCGTGAACTTGTCTGTAAAATATTTTAACTTATCTTTATTTTGTGTTTGCGTTGACCTTACTTTGTGATAATAATTTTATTAGTCTGAGTCTGAGTGAACATTGGCTAAGTGAAGTCATTTAGAAGAAAGCTTCGATTGAGTGAGTGTGTGTCGGTGTGTCGATCAGCTGTTTTTGTTGTTGCACGTGAAGTTAAATATCGGTAAGTTTATTTTAATTTTAATGATAAGATATATTTTTATCAAACGCGTGGTTTTAATTTATTAGCTGTCCTTTCTCTTCTTCTTTCTTTATTGCTTTTCAAAACTATTTTCTTGATTTATTAAAAAGGTTAATGAGTGAAGCTTTCTAAACATTTTAAACAATACCTAACTAAAAGTAACTAAGAAATATTTATTTCATTTTATGTTAACATAATAATATTATTGAATGAATTTTTTTATGTTTTTCAATCAGTAGGTTACATAATTTTTATACCATTACTACTACTGTGGTTTACATATTATTTTATTGATTGTTTATGAAAATTATTTTACTTGGAATTTGTTTTCATGTATAATAAAGTTGATTGGCTCCATACCTCCATTAGTAAAATAACTCCTATTTTACGAATAGAGGTATAGAGAATTTAACAATGCATAATAACTTGTGCATTGTTAAAATCATAATTATTATCTCCTCATAATAAATAAGTTTTCCTATCTATAATACCTATATACCTTTTGCTTTGTGAATTTTATTGTGTATTCTGGTTAATTCTGTACTGTTGCAAATTTTTGTGTTTGTAGTTAATTAGTAAATAGTGTACTGGTTGGGGGATGAACCCGTCACCACCTAACCGCAACTCCGACGTCTTACCCATTAAGCCACCGCGCGCCGCTTCCTTCTAAATGAAGCCTTAAATAATTATAATGATAAAGATTAAATAGAGAAGATTAAAGATTGGAGCCCACCTTATTTTGTGGTACTTAACTACTCACATCAATTCTTTAGGAGGCAATAGGATAGTTTCGTTACTGTTTTCAAGTTTCTATAATTTTTTTATTGTTAAAACAAATATTAAAAGTCTATAATTTGGCAATAGGTAGGTATGACGTCATTACTGATTATTTTATACAAATTTCATCGCATTGTGACTCTTGAGTTGCAGGTGTCCATGGGCGACGGTAGTCACTTACCATCAGGTGACCCGCCTGCTCGTTTGCCCCCTATAATATATTTAAAAAAAAAATGTAGTTTTTGGGTGGAACTATAACAGACATCCATACATCCATACATCCTCACAAACTTTCACATTTATAATATTAGTAGGATAGTTTAAAAAAAAACACGTTGTAATAGCAAACTAAATTTAAAAGTAAAAAAGAGCTCCATTATCCACCTCCTGGCTCCATCATCAGACCAACATCACCAAGCCTAATCTGTTGAACTCGTCAAAACGAATCATATGAGCCCATAGTAGAGGGGTTTACTAGTAGCCACTGATGAGTTCCACTATCCACCTCCTGCCTTAACTATCAGATCAGCTTCAAGATGCCAAATTATAATATTGTCATCCGAACTACATTTACATACAAAGGTTCATATCGACACGACAATTAGAAGTTGGCTAAAATTTACTGCCAAGATTTGTTAAATTGTTACAATTGGGTAAAGGGGTGTTAATATTTTGCCCTTCTAGTCCCATTGTGCCACACATTACTGTTTGACTGGCCTGTTGTTCGTCTAGTAGTTAGTGATCCTGACTGCTGAGCCGCAGGTCGTGGGTTTGATTCCCACCCAGGACAAATAATTGTGTGATGAGCACAATCATTTGTTCTATGCCTGGGTGTAATTTAACTATAACTAGCAATCCGCCCCGGCTTCGCCCGGGTAGCAGAGACATCTTCAACAATCATCGTCATATTTCAACCAATTTACACAAAACCCTAAAAAATTATACACCTAAACCTTCCTCATGAATCGCTCTATCCATTGGTGAAAACCGCATGAAAATCCGGTCAGTAGTTTTTCAGTTTCAGACACACAGACGCGGCGGGGGACTTTGTTTTATAATATGTACTGTAGTGATACTAATACGTATGTACATATTTAGAAATATATAAGTATGTTTATCAGCAGTCTGGTTATCATAGTACAGGCTCTGCCTAGTTTGGGATCTGGTAGTGTGTAAGGTGTGTCATGTTAGTCTTTTTATTATTACTAGTATTCATTTTACCAATTAGGCCTGTCTACTGACACCGAAGTACTACCACCTCTACAGACGCTTTATATTGGCGATATTAGGTTCTGCGTGACTCACGAGGAAAAGGAGTTGCCGTAAATTGTTACTCCAGAGAATTTGTATGTTTGTTCTATAACATTATCATAGTATGTGGTGGGACGCAAGGGGAATAAAGTTATACTTGGTAGCATATCAACGACTTGCAACCTCTGCCTTACATCAGTGAGGTAAAGATTATATCAAAACTAGAAGCTCCCCGCGGTTTCACCCGCGTAAGTCCCCATTCCGTGGGAATATTGGAATGAAAAGTAGTGTGTAGTGTGTGTAGAATATTGGAATGAAAACTATGCGTTTATACAGGTCTCCAGCTATCTACATACCAAGTTTCATCGTAATCGGTTCAGTGGTTTTTGCGTGAAAGAGTAACAACCATCCATCCATCTATCCATCCAAACTTTCACATTTATAATATTAGTGGGATTAAAGACGTTTTTAACAGATATCGCTGTTAATCAGATTTAATTTCATGGGCATACGGACTTTTAAGTGACTAATCTGAGGCAATCAGTTTGTGAGTCAGGAAAATTCCATGTTAAGTGGGAGCATGCAGTTTACTACATGTAGTTAGGAAATGCCAGCATAATGCTGGAATTTCCTAAATACATGTGGTGCATCCCACTAAAAGGGTAAAGTTGTTATCTCTTGTATATTTTTGTACTGAAATTTATTCATATGCCATTTAACACTTGGCTTGACTTGTACCTATCTTTCCACCTACTATGTAATATTATAAGTAATTGCTTTCAACGCAGTTTTCAACAACTTCAAGACGCCCGATGAACTTGAAAATAAACATAAAAAACAACACATCAAAATCATCACATCAAATGTTGCATGCCTTAGTTCATTGGTAGCTATTTATAAAAGCAAGGAAGCGTCTTTTTAATTTTTTTTATTAATATTTATTTTATTGAGTACCTAAGGAAGCGCAAGTGTGTTCTCTATAGCTGCATTGTCTGTAAGTTAAATAAGTAAGCAAGATAAGTATGGAATTTAAGGTATGGGTAGGCGTTCGGCTGCCTCTTCGATTCTAAGAGCGCTAGATTTACTTAACACAATATAAAAAAGTAAATCCCTAAATTCTGTGGTTAAATCGTGCGAGTCTGACTCGCGCACCGAAGGTTCCGTAAGCAAACAAACTTGTATGTAGATTGTAATAATACGCCCATCTCGGGAATCGATTCTTGAAGATTTTTTGCCCGTCTTTTCCGAATGCCAAACTTAAGTTTGCAGTTCTAAAAATACTCTCCTATACATCGATTTACGACAAAGTCAATTTTATAATTATAGGTATTTACCTAAGTAATTAACCTTTATTATTTTGATTTACCTACGAAATGTTTAAATTTGGTCAAATCTAAGGCTTAAATAGCCATATCTATCGACGCTTTTCAGCTTGAGCTTCAAGGGACCACAGGCATAAGAAATTGGTATTAATTTCAACTCAATGCGTCCACGAGTTCCTGAGAAAAAGGGTCTTGACAGACAGACAACAAAGTGATCCTATAAGGGTTCCTTTTTTTCCTTTTGACGAACGGAACCCTAAAAACACATAAGCTGTGTCACACAGTGTGTCAATATTGTCAATCAATACCATAAAAGCCTCCTTTAAAGTAATGTCAATAAGCATCCATATCGGATAAACTGTCAATCAACAATTTCAAACAGATACGACAACAAGACACCACAGAGAGATCATTAATAATAATGATCACACAACAGGTGCATTAGTTATCGAATGTTGTACGTTCAATTTCAATGCGGAGAAATATTATCTGTGAAAGATAGGTTACTGTAATTGTAAGGGACGAAATGAATTACTTAATTCTAAAGCAGCAATGCAAATAAACATCTCTCACTTTGTTCAAGTTTTTCCCATCGCTAAGGCTACGTAATATTCACTATCGAATAGACAATATGTATCTTGAATAAACCAGTTAGCATCAGTGTTCTTAAGCCCGTAGTAGAAGCCATGCTTAATTTGGGTCTATTAGACCCAAATTAAGCGCGTTTACCTACGCTGTGTAAAATGTCCAGAATATTATTATTTTACCATAATCGTTCTACGTGTAATTTTGATGAAGAAATTGTTGCTTACGACATGAAAATGAATAAGCAAAAATTATTTGATTGATTACAATTTTGAGAAATACCTATTTTCATATTACATAGATATTTAAAAGCGGCACTATGCTGAGCTATGGACCATTTTTGTTTCACACACAAAAAATTTAAATAATATTTTTTTTTTATATTTTCTGTGTGTAGTGTGTAAGTCTGTTGCTTTGTGTGCTAATAAAATAAATGTTATATTTTTTCTTTCTTTCTATATACTTACACTTTCCACGCGGCGTCGCTCGCATTGATGTACTCTATGTCCTTTTCTGTACCTATGGCAACAAAACAACAAAATTTCATCGGATCCGAAGAGTGATAAGTGTGATAACAAACAAACTAATTACAAACAATAAATATAGTTAGTGTTGTTTCGTAAGATATTATGTTATAATTACCTAGAATAAGGACTCTGTCGGTACTAACATAGCGTAGACTGCAAAGTTTTCTTCCGCTACCTACTCAATAGCAATAGACAATACCATTACCTATGAATAACTTCCACCATTCTCGTCTTTTGGCACGGGGGTATCTTGTCTCACGATCGAATAGATGCTTGATAGACGACACATGCAAAGCCTGTCAAGGTGGCCACCACTGAATATTGAATACTGTTCAAAACCTACACAAGTCATCGTTTAGTTAAATACTTCCTGTAGGACACCTGGTCGACGTACGTGCTTGTAATTTTATGGCCTAATTATGAGTGTCTGGCTTTCTTATCGCGAATAATTTTGGCAGACAAAGGAATTTTAAATTGTTCTTATCCATGAATGTTATTGTTTGTACTTGTGTGTTTAATTGTACTTTGTTTATGATGGTGGTGACTGGCGTAGCGTAGGTGGTGACGGCGGTAGCGTAACGGCTAAGGCGTCATAAGGACAAAATTCTGATCAAAATCCCATCATCAGAATCCATCTCAATTTATGAAACTTCATATAAATTTTACCAGCAACGACAAAATTATACACAAAAGAAAGAGCATAGACCTTTTAAATATGCATTCGCTGTCAATTTGTAGACAACCATGTTGGTGCATAGTGTGCTAAATGCGTGTAATTCGCAGTCTAGAATCGATCCTATTTGTTATTCATAACTAAACCGAAATGTGACCAATTATGCATTTATAATAGTCCCGTTAGTAGACTATTACATAGATATACACTATTGTTAGAGTTGCCAAATTAAAGACAAAGTATGTCAAATATTTAGCTTAACATAAATTACTTTCGTTCATTCTACTTACCAATGGTATGGCTTATTTAACGACCTCTGTGCCATGGCGGTAATGCATTCGCCTACCATGTCCGTGGATTCAATTCCCATTCAGTGCAAAGATTTGTATGCCTGAATATGTATATTTTTAGGATCAGACGGCCGTGTGTGAGATGTGCAAACTTATTATTATTATAAAAACATATCTAAGTATGTTTATCCTTGTTCTAGAACCCAGCCCTAGAAACTATATCCAAGAATATTATTCAATGAAAGACAATAAAGGGTAGGTATTTATTGGTAAAGGGCTAAGGTTACGAAGTAACTATTATCTTATCTGTGACTAAACTAGTGAACAAGAAGTAAATAAAGAGTCAGCAGTATATTTTTTGCCATTAAAAGAAACGCCCATCCATTGATGTAAACAAATAGCTAATATTTCATGTTTTTTGATCTTCTATGAGTGTATATATATATATATATATATATATATATATATATATATATATACCTATAAAAGGTAATAAAGTATATTAAAGGTTATCTTTTGTTTCTTTACTTAATGGAACGACATCTGCTTGCGCTGAGTAAGAAAGAAAAAAAAAACTCTTTATTTTACGCAAACATTGCACGCACACAAAACATATTAAACAAAAAACATGTACACAAGAAAAGAAGAAAATAACAAATTAGAACACCGCTGAACAATAGTTTGCCAGCTTGTTTGGAAAATAACGTTTCTGTAACGTACAAAGTCATATTAGCTAGTCTTATTTATATATAAACTAGGTTTTCACCCGCGGTTTTGCTCGCGTAAAAGTAATTTTCCGTCCCTCAGAACAGTATTTTTTTTCTAGATTAAAGGTCCCTATCCCTGGCAACGTGTAAGGAAAATTTCATTATTAAAAGCAAAACCAATCGAACACAACGCTTCTTATACCACCTTTAGAATAGGTGAGTGTGCGGGTATGATTTTACTCATTTAGAGTGCGTATTATTCTTAGTAGAATATACATATCTAGGTATATTTAAAACTTAAACATCGCCGGATATAACAATTGATCCGGCTAAGTCATTGTTGCTTGAACGATAAACTTTGAATACAAAGAGATAGATAAATAATTTGTAAAAAGAAATCACGGATTGTATAAAGTTTAGCTCATTATAAAACATAAAAATTGCTTGAATGCCAATTACTGCTGTTATCACTTTAGGGTTACCATTTATCTGTTTGGGTTGATGACTCTAATGTCATTGACAGAATATTTATAAATAATATAGTAGGTAGAGATGTACTACATTTTCATATTTATCTCGCGTTTAGGTTTCAGCTACATAATAGCGGGCTAGTCATTTGATGTCTGCTAGCCCATTTCCAGACCTCCAGATCCATACCTGATCCTCATGACCGCACGCGAACGTTAACTATCTTTTACGGGCTAAACGGGCAAAGTTACATTAATTGTAATAATACATGATATTTAGGTACATTACCTACTTCCTGATACGCATCAGGAAGTAGCAATAAAAACCAGACAGATGCTTTTTTGGTTGGCTGGAACTGGTTTTGAATAAAATAGGGTATATTGGAATCCCCGTGGAAACGGGAGAGACCCGATGAGGCAATAACCTCTTATCTGAAGTACAGAAAATCATTGTCAGAAATACTTTTAGAGAATTTTCAGGGCTCCCGGGCTTTTATAATGAATGAATGAATATATTTATTCGCAAGAAATATGGATAAATAGATATTACAATATTGATGCAATGCACAGCATATTTCGCCTTTAGTAGGCATACGAATATTGGGGACGCGGACAATTCTGACTCCCGTATCCCAGGCAGAAGGTGCGAGATGGAACACACTGGTGGTTTTAGCCGGTAGGAGTCCGACACACCCCTCTACCGCACTCCAGGTAGAGGATAGTCCATGATGGATTTCCCCATTATAAAAAAAAAGTCATACGAATATTAACTTATTAAATTATAACAAAGCAAAGCACAATTTTTTTTAGGCAGGTACATAATTCTATCGATTTATATAATTCTAACAATTTTTATAATTTAATTAGATTAGATTATTTAATTTGTATTTGTATTTGTATGAAAACGTCAACAAATTAAATAGGTATAATAAATTATTGCATCGTATTGTACATTATTTTGAATTATTTCCAAAATTGATCTATTTTTTTCTACATAATTATCCACCGATTCGTCAACAACAAACAATATATATAAACGGTCGTTTGATAATACAGGTCGCCTTCTGATAAGAAAACAGTTACCAGTTCCTTTGAATGGTGTCACTCTTATATGATCTTCTTCTCACTGCTCGCCGCAAGATGGTAGATGTTATTCTAGGTTTTTATCCTTCCCTTCGCCTACAGTTACTATCCCAATGTGATCAAAGACCTGACGTGATATGACCTTGTATTTCCTTCTGATATTTCTTTTAGACAAATATGTAATGAATAATAATTATAAACGTAAAAACTGGAGACTGTCAGAGGCTGGTATTCAGTTCTGTGCAATTCGCCAAGAAATTAGTAGAAACTCTTCGGTTCATAAATATTACCTCTGTAAAAACCATCACGTCAAAATAACTCAAGCATAGGTGTTTATAATGTTAAGAATGGCTTTTGTATAGTGTCTAGATAAAAAACATTACTTTTAAACATTACTTCATTTGATTTCTCGAGTTTGATACTGCTTCGTATAGTTTTATAAACGCAATTTCTTTAATATTGAGTGCATTGTGCTTTGGAAAAAATAAAATATAATTTCTTCAAAAAAAGCATAGGTTGTTATAATTTTATAAGTAATAAATAGACATTGCGAGTTTAATTAAAGTTCAAAGCGTCCCTAGAACAGGATTGAATATTTCTGTTTAAACCAAACAACATCATAAGAAGAAATTTTTGCGACTAATAAATTATCGCACATTATTATAATAATGTTTATATTTTTTTCATAACTTATCTACTTAGAACGTAATATTCACTAGATTACAGCGGTCGCGGTCACGCGTGGGATGACCCGCGTCCTCAGCAAAACAAAATACATTATTTAAAAAAATACATTTTAGCATTTATAATAATATTACAATTTATCTGTAATTAAACGCATTTATTTTAGCCCTATCACCTTAGTCGACTTACGTTGACAACCTACACTACTGTGTGTGACACACAGTAGTGTAGGTGTATTTCCGTTATAAAAAACTTTTTTTTTATAAAACACAACTCCCGCATTAGGAATTGCTCCTGTGTCGCGACGGACTTTTACAAACATACAAACAACGGACACAAAGTACACCCAGACTCGGGTGGGAATCGAAACCACGACCTATGGCATAGCAGTCAGGGTCACTAACCACTAGACCAACAGGCCATTAACATTAGCCCTTCCTCACAATTTTACCTGCGTTTATGGTCACTGCTCTGCTCCTTAGGGTCGTAGTTTGATGTTACATAGTCTATAACCTTCCTCAATAAATACTCTATCCATTACGAAAAAAAATTGCTAATCCGACCCAGTTCCAGACGAACTACCAGGTCCAAAGATTAGCGCGTTTAAACAATCAAACAAAAAAAATCTCTTGTTTTAAACATTGTATAACGTTTAAACTTTCGCGTTCCATGATATAATTATGTATTTATACGGGAACAGTCAGCCTGTGACCCAGTCGCTTCACGTAAAATATCAAAGTTCGGCCCTATCGTAGTTAGACTGAAAGCCGACTCCAACTTAGTTGAGGAAATGATAAGATAATTATAATAAAATGATAAGTTGACGGGAATTAACGCGTTTCGACCAGGTTACACTGGCCGTAACTTTCTGGCTGGCTGGCGTGCACCACTGAGTCAGTCAGCCTGTGACCACGGCCACTGCAACCTGGTCGAAACGTCAGGCAGTTCAGAGGTACATAATACCTATTTTGTGATCGCGTTAATTCCCGTATACATAATTATATTGTATAACTTGACATACAAATTATATTATATTTGATATAGGTAAATCTATATTGTAATAAACAAGGTATTCCGAGTAAATACTATTTATTGGTTTGTGGTTAATATGACAAGTTCCGTTTAATAGCGAAAATCCTTTTTGGGTCAAGTTCGTGGTATTCCTGTTTTGTTTATGTTATCTTGCTACGTCACACTATAACTCGTACGTCAATGGTAGTCATCATCTGTTGGAATTTTGTCTGTTTATAATAATTATCTGCCTTTCGTACTGCAGTATACGAGTATCGTTACTAGTGAACGTGTATTGTACCTAATTTAATATTTTATCATCACATTTAAAAGTGCTTTTGTTAATTTTATTTATAGTGACAATATGATGAACAAAAAAATTCAAGTGAAATATGAAAAAATGTGGTTCAGCTTTAAGGTGTTAGCGGTACAGGTAAAATATTAATACATTCAGTATTACTAGGTCTTAATTTGCTCATTCTTTATAGTTATAGATGTTCTTCGAATATAACTTTTTTGGGTAGTGTCACACGATTTTGAGTCGTAGGGCTAACTATACAAAGATATTGAAGGGCTTATTGTGTATGTAACTCATATTGGCTGTTACAGACAAACTTTTAAGGGACACATTTTGATACTTATATAATAAGAAATATATTTAATAACAGTTTCTATCCTGAACAAATCACTTGATAGATGTGCGGCGCACGTATATAACTATATACATCGTATGATATAATTCAGTTTCCCGGTAAGATTGTAGCAGGTAATTATCAAATAATAAAACCAAAGACAACTAATTGATTTATTAGTTACCTTCAGGAAAATACGAACAATTAGTATTTATTGGTAATGTCGATATTATCTTTATTGCTAGGGATTCCCTTTAATGTGTCCGCGAATCTTTAACGCTAAGAGCTATCAATTTATATTATTTACGGACCATTTTACGCACGATTTCAGACGGATTCTTTGTATTTGGTGTTAATTAGGAATTAATTAAAGATGCGGTTTTACTTATGTATGTATTTCGTGGATGTGTGACTAGTTTCAGACACGACGGGGGTGTTATAAAGGTGTGAAGCGATCTGACGCATCGGTGTCAGGGGCGGATTTGTTTTCAATCGTTTAATAGTTTCTATTTTTGTAAACTTGCCGTAGAATAGGAAGTAAAATAATTCATCGTTATAAGCTCTCAATCACTAATCTCCGACATGGATAATATATAAGTACTAGCAATCATTCGGTGGTCAAATTTAGACCATAATACATTTTTGGTTTATTTAATTGGCCAGTATAACTTGGACTGTCATTGTATAGACTTACGTACGTTGACAAGTCAACCTAATATATATGATGTAGCTAGTACGTTTTCACGTAATTGTTTATATTTGTAACACAATTTTATCTTTCTGCACTTCTTCCATACATAAACTTTAAGTATTCCAAATTCCACATTCCTACTTCACCCAAATTTTCTTAAAAATGCGTTCAAAGAATTCTCTTTACTTATTAATATATTAGATGTTACTAAAAGTGTATATTTAGAATGACTGTCAATCACAAATATTAAGTACGAGTACATAATATATCAATAAATCTATCACAAAATTTAAATAATCGCTGGTCAGCGATTCACTTGAGAGCGACTTGAATCAATACGGCTATTTTAATTAATATTCGTAATATTCGATTATTTATACAATATTTTAGATGAGATCATTATTCTCTCATCATAAAAATCTCAGTCAATTAATATTGTATTACCTTGTTCTATTTTTTACAAAATCATCGCATCTATTCTATAAATGAATATTGTTATATTTCCTTTCGTCCTGGAATTCCTAATTAATTTACTGTGTTACATTTTCCTTCTAAAATAACTATAAATTTGCGAGCACGGTATTAATCTCGTATTTTTGGTCCAAACAGGGAGCGAGAAACATCGCGGAGCAGGACTGACCATGTTTTAAATAAAGATGATGAAAACTAGTCACAATGGCTCCAGATGCCAAAGATTGCGAGACAGTGAGATTGAATGTAGAGGAAGTTCCGACACATCATGGTAGGAGGATCCTGCCAGGTGGACCTGAACCAGCTGTAGCTTGGACGGAGAACGAGGATGAAAGGCCCACTGATAATACTAACAGCCCAGGAGAGAATAGAAGACTTTTACCTAGTCAACCACCGCCCAAACATAAATCTCGTCTTCAAGCAGGTCTTACTCTAGGAGTCCACCCTTCGGGCAAATACATCAAGTGTCCTCAAGTTAGCGTAGAGAAGAAACAGGCAATATCTAAGTTTGAGAAAAGAAAACAGAAGGTCTTAGCCTTACTGAAACCGCCGTACTTCATTCTATGTGTGATTATTGTAATAGTAAGTATCTTATGTGTTGATGTAAACTTAATATTGAAGATACAAATATGCTTCAAAACTGTCACCAATAAATCAAAGGATAAACATAATCTCTGTTAACTCATGCTACAGCATAAATTAGTGCTTTAGTTATATTACATTTTTTTTTAATTTTGCGTGGTCACCAGGACCTATATATTTTTTTATCCTAATGTAAAATTTATCTTTCAGGTAGCTGTGCATTTATGTGACTCTGACCGTATTCGAGCTACGCTAGAGTGGTCTCCAGCAGAATGGTTGCAGGAGCCATGGAGAGTGGTCACCTATGGGCTGGTCCATGCTAATGTACCACATTTGACCCTGAATGCAATCGTAGCTTTAGCTGTAAGTATTTACTGATTAACTGTTCATATCTTTCGTGTCCACGTCAGATTTTTTTATGAGCACAATATTTTTAAACGGTTTCATTTAGCTTACCTTGTTTGTGTCTTGTGTGGGTCATAGTAATTAAAATTTTACCCCTTCCTATTGACCGACCAATCGGAAATTTTTATTAATTCGATGACTATCAATAAAAAAATATTCAAGATCGCCACAGACGTCGGATTAATTTTTTTATAACCCCCTCAATATGGTTATCAAATGATAAATCTTGTCTAATAGAATACAGTATCTACACTAAAAAAAAAATCTATATATTAAGTAACTTAATATTGATATTATCTCCATCCTAAGGTTGTCTGGTAGAGATCGCTTTTAGCGATAAGACCGCCCATTGTACTCTGGTTTGTAAGATAATAATTTTTTTTTCAACTGTTTTTATTAATGGTGTACAATAAAGAATATTCTATCTATCTATCTATCTATCTAACTTAATAAAAAAGTGAAAACTTGAACATATTTTTTTTTCTTTTCTTAGGTTGGTTGGCCTTTAGAGCGAGAACAGCGCTGGTGGCGGGTGCTCTTCGTGTGGTGCGGAGGCCTAGTGGCTGGCGCACTCGGTGCAGGTGTAATGCAACCAAATGTGCGCGTCGTCGGCGCATCCGCAGCGGTCTACGCTCTTCTTACTTCGCATTTAGCAAATGTTTGCTTTAGGTAAATAGAAGACAAATAATTCATAAAATGTCTATTAAGTAAAGGTTTATCATACACCGCCCCCCTATAACAGCCCAAATAAACATATCAGCCAAGTCAGTGACATTAAATATAAAAATCAGTAATTTAATTTGGCTCGACATCTGTAATAATATTACATTCCTTTATAGCCTATAATCCGTTTAGGTTTGCCAATGATTACAATAGATTATTTAACAACAAATTCAATTTTTTTTATTTCAAGAGCTATCATGAAATTAATTGTTATGTTATGTATAAAACTTAGAAAATAATAGTTGTGTTATTATTTATATGTCTGTTATTATTTTTATATTGTTAAATAAAACATTGAAATTGAAAGTAAACGATTTGACAATACCATAGTTACAAGTTATTATTTCCTACAGAACGTCCCTTTTGACGTTTAATAAAGTGGATCTGATTTGAGTAAATAGACAATTAATGTAGGTATAAGTTACAAATTTACTTTTTTAATTATAGGTACGGACACATCCCGCTCTGGTGGTTCCGGCCTTTAAGCGTATTGGTTCTGGGTACTTCTGAGTTAAGCTGGGCTCTCATACGAGAGTCACCGTCAGTGGAGGGACACGCTGCGGCACATACAGCCACATCTCACGAATACGTCGCTTGGTCTGCTCATATACTGGGTGCAGCTGTTGGAGTTCCACTAGCTTTCATAGTATTTACTGGTAAGAGAAATGTTAAATATTCTTTACTTATTCCCATTTTTGTTCCTTTAACTTTTTAAGCCTTTGTTCGCTCGCACTAATTAAAATTTAAAATTTGCTTATGGAAAAACATCCAGTCTGATATATTTTTGGGTTCAATCCGCACATATGCTATTTGTGTGTTACCAAGATAGTTACGTATGTAATTTTGTCTGCATGGTATGTTTTATAGCTATTGATTGTACATTCTTTACATTTGTAAAGTCCTTATTCCCAACGCTGGAAGTTGTCTTTTTTTAAAGTAGTTTTTCTTTTTTATTTATCAGTGTAATAAATATGTTTATTATTTCTTAATCAGGTGAAAACTACAACAAACCGTACGTGGTTGCATGTCGCATGATCTCAGGATTACTTCTCATCACTGCCATCGTGCTAGCCACCGTCCACTACACCCAGTACTCTGAAGAAGAAGAAGAAATCCCCTGGTATGTCAGAAGTAACCAGACGTGAACCACCCACTAGACTTGGCGGAAAGAAGTCTTCTGTTGCGTCTTGAAAAGTGCAATTAGTTCATCCGTCCGCTATTTAATATAAGATAGCTTTTGATGGACTTTACACTTTTGTATTTTAGTACAAAGATTGTATAATTATAGTTTATTTATCGTTCGCAATGTAGTCTTAAGTGTTATAAACAAAATGTTGATTCGGACTTAAGATTTAATGTCAAATATAAGGATAAAATTGTAACTCCACCACTCCACAAAATAATTAAAACGAACATAATTTTATGAACTTTTATACTTTTGCGTTCTATGATAATATGAATAAGTTGACGGGAATTAACGCGTTCCGACCAGGTTGCATTGGCCGTAACTTTCTGGCTTCCTGGCGTGCACCACTGAGTCAGTCAGCCTGCGATCACGTCCAGTGCAACCGGGTCGAAACGTCAGGTAAATCAAAGTATGTACCGAATACCTTTTAAATACATGGTCGCGTTAATGACCGTCAACATAATTATATTACAATTTTATGAATTTCTTATGCACTACATTTCTTCATCGACTGACTTTAATAGTTTACGTTTCACTGTTTCAAGTAGATAATATGATTTTGAGAATTCCCTTTAAACAGAGTAATTCAATTAAGCTCTTCATTGACCTTCTAATCATTTAATCAGTAAAATGCTCATTTATTTGGTTAAGTATACATATACCTAAGTTTTGTTTTTTTAAGGGGGAGATGCCAACTGGCGTTACTGATTTCTGTGAAATCTCTAATTGTTTTGCATCAAAACATTGATATTTTGGCTAGTGATATTTAGTAAGCATTGTA
The DNA here is from genome assembly GCA_963859945.1 of Euplagia quadripunctaria. Lineage (NCBI taxonomy): Eukaryota > Metazoa > Arthropoda > Insecta > Lepidoptera > Erebidae > Euplagia > Euplagia quadripunctaria. The sequence goes on along the minus strand of OY982564.1, from coordinate 25,972,187 downwards.
CTTATTGTGATCACTCCAGTAAGTTGGGTTAAGACAGAAGTGATTGTAATATAAATTTTGTATCTTATCCTAAACGCTTGACCAACAAAGACCTTTTGGCGTTATCTTTGTCACTGTCTGTAGTAGAACAATTAAGACACGTCTGATGCTTATTAAATCCAGCTATGATGAAGGTACACATACAAAATGAATATTTGTTTATTCTAAACTACCTACAGCTGTGATAATAATGTTACTTACTGAATAGCAGCAAGTTTTGGCTTCAGATAGTTGAAAGTAAACAAGAGTTTATCAATGTTTACTAATTCGTGTCGTACCTACTTCATTTAAGTGGTGAGCAATGCTGAGACTTTGACTAAAGTTTATAAATTCAGTGATAAAGCAACGATATTTTGACCTGAACCAAATATGATAAAAGACTTGATAAAAACGTACAATAACATAATCAACTCATTTTACCTTTTTAACAATGTACATACGTGTAGTTTAAAAGATCCGAAAAGAATTATCAATCGTTGAGTAGCATATAATTACAAAAGTGTCACTCCTTCTTGAAATATTTTAATGGAATTTTCAGATGTACCAGAATTCACTTTATTATTGTAGTGCTTCACAAATGAATGATTGTAACCAAAGAGATTATTGTATTCTAGTCAAATTCAATTTATAATACATGATGTAATACTAAATATACTTATCTACTTTTATTTCTTCAATATCCCTGTCCAACTGTTCTACAATTAGGATTGTTTTCAAACGAACTGCAAGTGAGTAAAAGGTTTGCAATTAATACTACTGTAATTTTGTAAAATAATAATTACTTTGTTTCCAAAAAATATGCTTACATTGTCTATAAAACTTTTCTAGATTTAATTACACGGAAAAGACATGAACTAGCATCCATTGCCAAACTAGGTTAAAAACCTATATTTTGGCTACATTGGATCTTTTTTTTTAGGCAACTCCCGCATTATTAATACACCTTTGTCACGGGGGGCTTTTTTTATGGTATAGGGGGCAAACGAGCAGACGGGTCACCTGATGGTAAATGACTACCGCCGCCCATGGGCACTTGCAACTCGAGAGTCACAAGTGTGTTGCCGCCGTTTAAGGTGGCAGTAGGAGAAGAGGGGGAGGGGGGAAGAGTTGGTAGAGGGGAGGGGGGGGGGGGGAAGAGTTGGTAGAGGGGGGGCGAGGGGGAGGGGGGAAGAGTGGGTAGAGGGGGGAGGGGAAGGACGGAAATAAGGGAGGAAAGGGTTAGGGCCTCCGGTAACGCGCGGCGAAATGCAATGCAAGCATTGCTCCATTGGTTTTCTGTGAGCTTAACAAACATTTAAACAACGGACACAAAGAACTATTTGTAGATCACACAAATTTTTGTCTCGTGTGGGATTGGAACCTACAACACTTGGCGCGATGTAGTGGCGAGGCGACCACTTTAACCGTTGCGCCATCCGTGCCGTCTAGTATTGTTCAGTGGGTAAATGTGAATGATGTTATTGGCTTTATTACAGGGGATGGACCCAAACGCACAGTAGAATCTTCGGACAAACGAAGTGTAAAGCTGTTACCTGGCTTAGTATGTACATGTCATTCGTGATATCTTGGCCAATATTGAACACTTTGCAATTATCCTTTTTTATTGAAAAGATAAAGAGCAATCTCGTAAAGAAGTAAAGAAAACTCTCGACATATGAAATGTACTTTCTTATGGATAATGCCCTGTAGAGAATTCACTTAATCCCTAAGTAAGTATATATCGTATAGTGTAAAAAACATCTAACATGTTAGCTTACGATCTAGACTCTGTCAAATATTCGCCAGAGACGTTCGATGCTGAAAGTACTAGAAAGTTTTTCAAAGCTAACGAGTACTCGATTATATAGTATAGGTAGTATCAGAATTACCATAAGTGTTCATTTCATTTTATTGTACATCTTAAGTAGGCTATTTATACATTATGAGCAGTTAAATAGCAGAAGTATTTAGAAAATGTCCTCATTTTGGGCAATCTTACCAAACCGTTTGCAATCCTTTCTTAATATCTGTATAATCTTAAAGGCCCGTGTTATTTCCCTTCCTTTATGATTTTCATATATGTAAATATTTAAAAGTAGGTATACTTCTAAAGTATAAATAATTCTACGCTACCCATATGAGTCCAACTCAAGTCACTACGATTTTTGAGTAGAATTAAAATTTGATTTGAGTATTTTTTTAGTAAAATTCGATACTTCAATAGAATTGGAATGACTTTTGTGTCATTTATTCCAGGTTTGCATAAGGATGAGAAGAACCGATGTGCTTAAGTACAACTGCCACCGTCTAAATGAGGAGTAACGGATAAAGGTTAAAACAATTATGTTTACGTTGGCATGAAAAACTCAAATCAGAATAGTAACAAAAAAACAACTTTAAACGATTTTTTTTATTAATAAGTATAATACTAAGCATTAAAACTATGTAATACATCTAAATTAATTTATTTTACTTTGAGGCTAGTACATACATATAAGGTTCAATAAATGCACTATGAGTCTGTAATCACGGCCCAATTCTTGAGCCGTGTTGGAAAATGGAGCCTATGGTTTTACTCTACGTCGTATGAGATCATCCCGGTCATTTTGTATAAATAAATATTTTAACTAACGCCTTTCAGAGAATATTTCAAGTTACTACAAGACATGATTCATTTAAGTAGGTACTTTATTGCTTACTTAAATAAAATATTTGCATTACTAATGATTTTCCGTTTACGATTCTTCCCCTGAAATGTCCGGTAGTGAGAGAATATTCTCTAATACACTCAAACACACAATCACACATCTTTTCATTTGTCTCAACATTCAAGTTTCTTGCACTCCACTCCTATTTCGATACACCAACATTCTAAACATGGCGTGGATAGCTCTGCAATAATTCTTCCGACCCTGTATATTCTACCATAGATATTACATCCAGCTAACTTTAATAAACCAGCCCCAACACCTTGTGAATTTGATCCCGTGGATCCACTAAAGCTAGGGGGCCTCGACCCTGGTGTAAATACGTCTAAATTAGGTTTTTCTGTTGGCCTCTCTGTAGGTTTTTTCGTGGTTTTATTTGTGATGGGTCGAACAGTGGTCCTTTTGATAGCCGTTGCTTCCCCAAGGACTAAATGATCTATCCTGCTAATGGTTGATGGTGTAATTTTTGGAGGGTTATATGGTAATGATGGAAGAGGGATAAATGGGTTTACAGTAGAAGGCGGTATTCTAGTTGAAGAGATAGCTGGTGGAAAAGATTTCAGAGGAGGCTTTGTAGGTGCAGGTTTTTGGTGTGGACTAGTTGTCGTTGAGTCATAGTTTTCACTCAGTAGGAGTTTAAGTACGCTGCCAAAAGAAAATCCTATGTCCTCATCATCTTCATATTCTGATGAAGTATCATTTACTTCTTGAGTATTTGTAGGAGGAATTGTTGTCGTCAGTTGTGTAATAGCTGTTTTCTCTGGAATTAGTGTTGTAGTACTTAGTGCAGATCCATTAATGCTTAGTGATATGGTGTTGTTATTAGTGAGAACTGTGGTTCTTGTTAAAGAAGTTTTGTTAGGTTTTTCAATGGCCTTATCATGAGTTTGCTCACTAGTAGTATCGTTAGTTGTAAAAAACGAGTGGTCTTGCAGAGTTGTATTATTCAACTGCGAAGGCTGGTGGAAAACATCCCGTGTTTCATTCTTTACTGCAATTTCTATGTTTGTTTTTTCAATTTTAGCACTTTCAGGAACTGGCGACGCGGTAGTCGTTTTGTTTTCTGTGAAAAAAAAAAGGATTTAATGTTTTAATTTATGAACTTATCAGGAATTGTTTTTTCACAGAGTAATTTTTAATGAATTCGCTTAAGTTGTTTTATTGTGTGACACTCAATATATTATTATTATGCAGTTACGTTACGAAATTCCAAATGAATTCTTGAAATTCTTGGGGTCCTCAAGAACTAAGAATAAAAATAAGGCTAGTTAACAGATAAATAAAAAAACATGTATTTCATTATAAAAATATTACATTTATTACATTTTACATTATAAGTGAATGCTACTTCAATAGGCCTTGAACAAACAAATATTACACACAAAATCCTTTGTATTTTTCTTTATTTTGTATATTAACTTGATTAACAGTAATTACTGCCTGACCAACTAATTGAAATCATATTGAATTTGTATATAATTCAATTTCCTAATATTTACTTTAAAATTTTCAAGTTAAAGTTGTAAATATTCTTACTGAATAAAATAGGATATTATATTATGCTTCTATCTATTTCATGCTCTACTCGCAAACTTTCTGAACTTATAAAGCAAACAAAAATGACCTGTTTAATTAGCAGTATGCAACATGCGGAAATATCTTGTAAAATAATATCTATCCTCATCTGATCATAATTATCCGCAGCAGGCTGCAAACTTAGATGATACTAAAGCGATCCCGCAATTAAAAATAGGGTTGTTCCGTGTTCATCTCATGATGAATAATTATCCAAATTAATCCAATATTTGTAAAAAAGAATAATCCATCATAGTTAAAATATGGAACATCCCTTAAATATATTTCGCCGTTATTTCTTATCGAGTATTTCAAAAGGTTAATTTGTTAATAATTTGAGTAAGGTGGCAATTCCAAGGACAGCTGTATATGGCTTTACCTTTCTTGCAAACGAGGTCCCCACAACATTGGTTAACAGAATTAGTTTCAGGTTCTTTGAAATGACATCCTGGTGGGGCTCGACAAAGAGTTGGTGCGCATCGCAGTCGTTCCCATTCACAAACACACTCGTTACAGTCTATGGTTATATTTCCACCTTCAGGGATATGTTTGCCGTCTTCGGTTACACAGTCGCCTGTAATTTTATATGAATTTACTTTAATAATGATAATATCATCTACAGAAGTTTTGTTTTGTGAGTGCACTATTTTTAGTTGAACATTCTATTCTACTTATATTCTAATTCTATTTTATTATTTCTGTGTATAAGATTAATCAATAATTCTATTATTTACAGAAATTAATGTAGTTTTTTGATGAAGGTGATAATAATTCCTAGATTTTACATTACTCAGTAACAAGGGAACTTCAATAAAATTCAGTAACTAGTAAACTAAGTTAACAGTATTAAAATAAATTTATCAACGTTGCATTCATATTCGATGATTCCAAATATAGATTTATAAATTTTAAATTATGTTCGACAGATAAAATCTTACTCTAAGAGACGTATGTTGTATCTATAGCAATCTTTGCAATATATGCTGCAATCTTTGCTATGTCTTTGTAAAGTTGTATCTAAGCAAATAAAATTATCTTATATTATAGATTAGATTTATTGAAATTCATAGCCTAACAATTATTCTACCTTGGGGGTGGATGCACCCCCATGGATGCACCCCCATGAACTTCACTGAAGTATATACCCCTTTGCAATTACTCTTTTTCGGATAAATTCTAGGACTAAACTCTCTATTTAATAGTAAAAGCTAAGACTCTTTATCTCGTTACCAACCCTATCACTATGTGGAAGAGAATACACTATAGGGAATTTCGTGGAAATTTGTCGCCGCTTCTGTGATGGCCTGTATCTGTATTAACAGTATTAACCCGTAAGCTTCACTGTTCCAGCGACCCCTATTATTTACTTCAAGTTATATATGTGTTGCCTATATATTTATTTTATTGTAATTAAAAATATTTTTAAATTGTGTGACTGCACAGATAGTGCAATGGTTTAAGTGGTCGCCTCGACACTACGCCGCGCCGTGTGTTGTGGGTTCATATCCCACACGGGATAAACATTTGTGAGATCCACAAATATTTGTCCTGAGTCACAGGAATATTCCTAATGCGGGAGTTGTTTCTTTAATGAAAAAAATAAATATTTAGTGATATTGTGTGACTAGTTTTGTTAAGAGCCTAACTTCAAAGGAGGAAGAATTAGACCAGTTTTACTATTATACCTTTAGGAACATCTAATTGCATTGAAGTAGTGAGATGTGGTACTGCTACTCCCGACGGTGTACTTGGTGTGTAAACTGCGTAGTAGTCGTCAATGATGCCAGGACCTTTTGGAATGAAACCACCTGTAATCAAAAACATTTTTGTTTGAGAATGATAATTCTCAAATCTCAATGAAAGATATTTCATTATAGAATATATACATTTAAATTAAGCTACTTACTACTAATACGACTGAACCAGTTGTCTGACTGTTAGCAGTAGCTGAGTCAAAAGTTGAATGCGACGTGAACGTAGACAACGTCAAAAGAATGTCGATTTTTACTGTACGCTTTTCGACCATTCCAGGTCATTTATTTGGTCATTCTAGACAAATCAGCAAAAGTCGTAACTGCTTTTTAACATGATTCTTCAAAAAAAGTACTAGCCCTTATGTTAAATTTTGTGTTCTTATTTTATTATATATAATATAAAAATAATTTGGCAAACCTTCAGTTTCAACAGGCGGTGAGAATAAATTAAACGCTGGAGTTTCTAGTTTAGAACTTGTGGGTTTAGTAACAGCATTTTCTTCATTCACATGATTTTCCAAAGAGGTTGAAATTGTGTACCCTAGATTTTGAGGACGAAATCTATCGCTAGGTAGATCTAAATCATAATCTTTCTCTGATACAAAAACAGGGTACTGAGTGGGTTGGTAAGTCTCGTCTCGTCTATTCAGAGAAGAGACTTTTGGTTTAGCTGGATAGTAGACAGGGTATTTGTCTTCACTTTCAAGCATTGGGTATTGGTGAGTATCTTTAGACAACTCATCATCGACGACTGCATCGGCTGCTAAAAAGGGGATAATTCTGAAACAAACAGACATTTTTGCACAACAATAATAAAAACAAATGTTTGTAATTGAAATGTATTGTATATCTACAATAATAAATAAAAGAAATATATCAAAACAGAAAACAATGTTTCTGGTCACTATTTTGGTTTTTTGTACCTTCTACATTTGACTAACTGTAAGACGGTTGTTACTTACTTCAGGTTAGGCAATGATGGTGGCAGTGTCGGTTCTCTGTAATCGTAATCGTAATCTTCTGTCTTTTTAGAACTGTTTAGAGAATCGGTCAAGGCAACAGGAATAGGTTTCTTGACAGCACTAGTCCTTTCTGGTGTTACTGTAGATTTGGTATTGGCATTTAGAGAACTAGTAACATTTATAGTAAACGTATCGCTTTCATCAAAATCACCAATGACAGAACGATCAGTGATGATATCGTTTGGTGCATATTCTTGAGCTTCTATTCCGTTTACTATTGGTATTCGTGGTAATATATTTCCTTGGTTTTTATCTGTGTCATTGAGAGCAACACTAAGGGGTAAAGAAGTAGATGACAGTTCTGCAGTACAATTGATTGTTCCATTGATGACAATTTTAACCGTCCCTTCGGGCTGTTCTGTGTTTTCCTCAGTCACTAATTCTGTTGCATCTGCCTCTGCAGCTGCAGTAACACTTTTGTGAGAAGTAGTAGAGCGTAAATTTTCACTATCATTGTTCGAGTTCTCATTTGCAACTTCATCTGTTTTTCTTTTTACTTTAATGGTGTATACCAAGTCGTTTATTGTTGCCGAGTCAATTGGAATGTTCTTTGACGTATACAAATCTGGTTGTATTTTATTGGTACTAGTTTCACTGGATTTGTGCCATTTTTGCATATGTAAGGCACGGTCGTCATTTCTTGATGCTGTTAAAGAGTTGTAACTAATTGGACGGTGATGATATATGTTTCCTGTAAAACGTTACAAATATTGGTTTCTATTCAATGTTGTTTTAATATTTTAAATGATTGGATGCATATATTTAATATGCACCTGCATTAACATAAACCCGCAGTCCAACTTGTTTGGTGTTTGATAGCTGTTTTAGCTCAGTTGGTCCTCAGACCAGTACATATAATAAACATCTCAATGTTTTGATGATAAGATAAAAGATTGGGTATTGTAAGGGATCAATGTTCATTGAAAAGGGCATGGCATCTGTCGTTTGATAATGTCACACAACCGCTTTTGCGATATAGTATAAAGTTATATGATGAATGCGCGAATGATTTCGGTCATTTTACTTTTATTATAATTACAGAGTAATGTAATTACAGTTCAGAATGCAGATATTATTGGTCACTACTAATTAATGCAGTTACAAGCCCAATAAGAATTAATTGGTTTAAAAATAGCCATTTTGTCTGCTGGTTGTATAACAGGTTTCAAACAAAACTTACGAGAACACAAATTACAAATAAAATAAAACATTTATAGTAAAATAACAAAATCTACAAGATAATTAAAATTTTACTTCCAAAATTAAAATGATACATTATTACCTCTATACAGGGGGTTACGTTCACATTTGTATTGGTGAGCGCAACAATCGCCAGGCCTCAATATCGGTTGACAGCCATGAAGAGGCGGAGCACACCCCATCTCCTGACACTGGACTGCACCCTTCAGGCAGAAACATGCCGTGCAATCCATGCCAGAAAAAACGCGCTCACCTTCCTGGACCCGTTTGCCGTCTACCTCGCAATCTAAAAACCATAACAGGACTCATGCAAATTCTAGTATTGAAGCGACTGGAATGTCTGATTTAAAGATGTTGAATCTGGTAACATGTATGTAATTGAATTCCGATACAGTTATTTGTTATAGGATTGAACTTAAAAAAATTAGAAATAGGGCACAAAAGAGGTGGGGAAATTTGATCTGCATACAGTGTAGTACAAGTCATTATATTTCCTTTCTGATTTTATTAAATCTTCACACTTGTTAAGGAATTAAAATAAAATTGTGTATTTTCCTGAGATAATTGTTAAAGTGAGAACATGATTTACTTAAAGTTCAAGAAATTTACTTACCAAATGTATGCCCTTCAACCACTTCACTGTCGTATTCACAGTAATATCTTTGAGGACAGCAGGCTCCAGGTGTTGGCCTGGGTACACAGTGCGGCGGAGGCGGCAAACAAGTTGGCCTGACACACTTCCTGGATCCCTTCAGACAGAAGCATTGCTCGCACGCTACGTTTGATGACATGGCAGACCCTGCTGCGTAAATGGCGCCTCCCTCTACACACGCTGGAAAAACTCAACATATAATGTTATAATCAGCTGAAGCTTGAGAAATAGCATACATATCAAATTTTGTTAAGAGACACTAATTCCTGCAACACAGTTGTTACTCGTGCAGGAGTCAGAAAATTGCCTAAGAGTAACATACCTAGCCCAACAGTAATAGGAGTGGAGATTCCGAAATCATCGCGCTCAAAGCGTGTTTTTGTACTTTGTTCCGTATTAATAACTCCATCTGAAAACAAGGAGAACATTTCACCATCAACAAAACCTAAACTTTTATCTAAAAAAAAAATGTGTACAGAAATGACTTCTGCTTCTTCTTCTTCTTCTTGAAATAGGGCCTAATATCGGATTGGAATACACATTTTGATATGTTTATGAATTACGATTATTTTATACAAACGTCAACAGGAAAAATTTAGTGTTCTTGATTTTTGCAAAACTAATGGTCTACAATTGTGGTATTGGAATTTGTGAAGGGCGGCAGGGATCATAGGGGTTATAACTGAATTGTTACGTCACCTGGACAAATAAGTTCTGGACAACAAGCTTCCCGTCGATGTCTAATGTGGCAGCGCTTCGGCAGCGGGTCTATGAGCGGTGCGCATGCCCGTCGCTGACACGACAGCGCGCTACGTACGCACACGCAATGCAAACACCTCTCGCGGGTTACCACTACAGCACCACTGGAATGCCACCGACCCTCGTATAAGCACCCCGATAGCAGACTGGCTCGATCTGGAACATTCAAACGTGTCATGAAAATCTTTATCCTGCAACAGATTAAGGTTCGTGCTCTACGATATCTCGCCCGGTTTGCTTCAAGTTTCTTTTTCTGAATGTTGGTTCCTGATGAACAATCAATATTCTAAACACTCATATTAACCTCCTTGTGAGTATCTGATAGCCGATTAATTGATTACTTAATATCCGACATTTGAAGAGCTGTGCTGTTTCTAAAATTAGAGACTCGTCTTTATTTTTAACATTGCAGGTGCTGAATAGCGTAATGCGAGAGAATTGGCAGATGACATATATATAAACCAAGATACAGATACAGATAACGCAATGCATATGGGGAATATTCAACCAACTCAGAGTGGGGTAACAAAACCATTTTACCCCACTCTGAGTCTGTGATAGAAAACACAACTTTAATTTTATTTAATTTGATGTTATTTAATTTGATTGGATTTGATTTGATTTGATTGAGTTTAGTTGAATTTAATTTGATTTTATTCAATTTGATTTGATTTAATTTAATTTAACGTTTTATGATTATTTATTTAAATTTATTATTATTATTGTAATGTTATAAGACTCTTTATTTTCTAGTTTTAAGTAGTGAATGTCGTGAATCTCTGTAATTGGCTTAAGAATCTAATTTAATGTAAATTATTCATGTATAATGTAAAAGAGCTGTTGAGTTTCCTATAAACAAACAAAAATTCTTATTGTTTATTGGATATCAATCGATCCATATTAGCTCCATTTGTAAACCGACTCTTTACTGGGAATGGGCCTCTTCTCACTGTATCACAATCGATGAAGGAATCTATTTATGCGATTAGTATATAGTAAGTAGGTTTAGTCGACATCAGATAAAGTTGAATCAGACATCAGATATTGTGTAATCTTTGTTTTGTATCACTAAATGGTGCATGTGATTTCATAATACATAGATAATCAGAATAGGCTTGGACTTCATACAGAATTTAATGCTTGCATTATGATCTGTATTTATATCTTTGGTTAAAGCTTTAATATACAAGAACCTGGATCCGGATCCGGTAGCAACACATACCGGATTCAATTATGAATATAATTCTAAACCATCCAGAGACCCATTCAACCACACACAAAAATCTTTCGGCTAAAAGTAAAATAAGAATTCTGGAACTCGATTGCAGCGCCACCCCCCAGGTCTAATTGTGTATCTAAACCACCTACAGACCTTCTCAAACACACATAAATTAAATTTTAATAAGAATTCCAGAACCCGGTTGCAGCGCCACCTACCGAGTCCAATTGTAAATATAAACCATTAGCGGCTCCTTTCGAATAAACACAAAAAACATTAAAATTAATCCAGTAGTTTAGGTGGAGTTTAGTAACATACACACATACAGAAGAATTATATTATATATATATATATAAAGATATTATGATGAATATTTTAAGGTTTTGCTTACCAAAAGTTTTGTCTTCGGTGCTACTGTATTTTTCCTTTGACGCCGAGACTTTATCTCGATATTCGTATGAATCTGCAATAGTAAACATGGATAAGTTTGTAATAAATTAAATAGAATTAGCAAAAGAAAAAAAAACCCAACAAGTCGACCACCCCAGTAGCTGCTTCTATGACATTCCCAGTTTTGATTATTGCCCTAAATTGTTGATATTACGATGCAAGATTGAGAAAAATTTGTTTGTGAAATATCAATCGCAACTACTAAATAAAAAAACTGTAAGTCGTCGGACTCCACGTCAGAAATTTAGTGAAAACATAACTTACATATACACCTACACATGTCTATATACATGTATCTGAGCGTGACGGCCATGCGAGTTTAGTGCTTTTTCCGCACACCAAAAGTGTCATCTTAATAGGGTGTTCAAGTTTTGGAGCCTAGATAAATCTCTTTTTACTTGAATTTATTAGTTGCCGCAATTATTGTACAAGGCGCATCTATCACATTCAGTAATAAATGTAATAATAATAATATGTAATACGAGTAAGTATGTAGTATTCTGTGAAAATAGTTATATATATATTCATTGACTTCTTCAACGACCAGTAAATTCATTAACCACAAATAAAAGGGTAGACTGCATGAGGCGCAGACCAGACTGAACATCACGTTCGAGATCGTTCGTGGCGGTGGCATTCAAGTGTTTGATTTAAATTTGACAGCAAGTATTCCTCTGAAGAAGAGGATGAAGACAGCCGTTGATCAACTGGCAAATTTACAGAGAAAACGATTTCGGGTGCATACTACATGACGAGAAGGACAAGAGTCTAGATTATTTGAAGTAAAAAGACAACCAGAATTATTATCCTTTTATGCGCATCACCAATGTATCTACTTACGTAGAAAATCTATGAGAGGGATGCGGCACAAAATAGATAGAAGTGGTGCACCAAAGTCGCAGCCAAAGCGCGCCACGCCTGTACCACTTTTTTTTTATGCACAAGGTATAGTGTCACGCGGTTGACTCCATTGGCATTTGAAAAGGAATCTGTCTCTAAGAAAGAAAGAGAGCTAATAAAAGATTGTCATACCATCCACTACTAACGACTTAGTTTCCTGTAACCCTTAAAAGCATTCTTGTATTTTAGAGTCAATTGTACTAAGCATTTTTCATTTTATATTTTTGATCTTTTAAGTCTTTGAATCATCAAATCAAACTCATCAAATCATCATTTGAATCAAACTTCATCTAGAACTGGTACAAATTCAAATAACACTCTTAAAAATCAACTGCTTACAATACAAGAGTTGAGTTCATACATAATCTATTGCACTATGTCTGTCTCCCATCCATCAAAGAAAACAGGCTCCACCACGTGCACGCTATCTATGTATAGTTAGACATATTCCGGATTTGATGCGCGCCTTCAGCAATAAAAACACAGGCCAGTTGGCGTCCGGACCGGACATGTATTATACCATTTACGCCTGTTTGAACATGTTCCAGTAAAAGTTATCTTGCAAATAATAGTCGTGTTTGTTTCTCTATCGGCGTACGAAGGCTGTTTCGGAAAAAATTTATACAGTTTTGTAATTTTGTAATAGTTATGAAGTAGGTACACCCGATAAGATATAAAAATTAAACTTTATACAGAGTGTTGCAGAAAGGTGTGGTCAAATTTTACGAGCGTTATGTGTAGCCGACAAATTGATTTAACTTGAAAAAAACATGCTTTTTCTGGTGTAGGAGCCCATTTCTTAACTACATATTATGAATTTTCATGTTAATATCAAAGACTTTATTTTGAGTTTTTTTACGCAGACATTTTTAGAAAAATCTGGGCATTCCAATTCAATTTACCAGTTTCAAAAGAACAAAATTTCCTAAAATTGTTATTACTTTGCGTTATTCTACCATACCTCCCTTAAATATGACCACACTTTTCTGTATAACTAGAAAACTTGCTTTAAAGCAAAAATACGTAATAGTATACCTAAGTAAAAGTCTACGAAAAGCAAAGGTAAATTAATTACGTAAAGCGTAAAATAATATATTGCTCTTTTTTAAAAGAATTGTTGCTCTTAAGTTATATAGTTTGAAAGATAAGTTATTATTTGGCTTTTATTCAGTTTCTTTTTCTTGTGGTTAATCTTCTGTCAAAGAGAGTTTTTGTCTTACACTGGTATACAGAATTCAACTTCTTTGTTTTATCATGTTTTAGAACGGTTTCATACTTATTGGACGTTACTGATTTCAGATTTACCCCCATTTTACACAGTAGCTCTAGTTTTTGAGGTACAGCAACATCATGATAATGTTCTAAGTACAGCAATTCTTCGAATTCGAACTACATAATTCACACTTTATTCCGATCAGACAAGTATTTAAGCAAGTTTCCAAAATGTATGGAGGTGTCATCATAAAAAACGTGTGCAAACGTACCGAACAGTTTTTGTATCATTTGTGGCAAATACACGTTTAAAGAATGACCTGTAATTGTATCCAACTTTGTAAAACAAACCTACTACGGACTACTTTGAGAAACCATTCTATGTTAACAGTTGGGCCTGAACTCCAAATTTTGTAAAATGGGCAAATAAAAAAAACCTACTTTAAGTACCTACAAGTCCTATGTGTTCGTGAACCATCTATTCACCATAATGGCTGTTATTTCTTTGTCATGAATACGGTGAATATTACCGGCAAAAATAGCAAAAATCGTTCTAAGATGGTCTATCCTAACTTACAGTTTTCAATTTGACTGTTTCTGACTTCTAGTGATATGTACATTTGTCACTTTGTAAAAGGTTTCAGCAAAGATGCTGGATATTTTAGGTATATTGTTAAAACTTTTTTTAGAATGGAGCACTGAAAAAACAAAGCTGTGTTTTGAACTGTGTAAAAACAAAAATTTCAAACAATTAATAATGGGGGAAAATAATACGATTAACAATAACATTGAAAACGGAATAGGTAGGCATTCATAATACGTGATGTTACGTGATGTGTCACAATACGTTCAGGAATTTAAAGCTACGGGCTTCATTCTAGGGATACTATGGAGCAAAAATCATTATCGGTTCTCTTTTCTGAACAAAGGTGAAGTGAGGAGAAAAGAGGGCAAAACTTCAACATCATTAATAGATCCTGATGTTCACATAATAATTGAATACTTGTTGTAACGAACCGGTTGCCTAGTTTTACTTTTAAAAGTGCTTATCCTCATTTCTGTGGAATTTGTTTATATATAATATTGACTGTTCTGTGTCCAGGACTGTTTCTAATGACAAATAGTGTTTATGACGGCAACCGGTTACGCTGTCTATAAAATACTCGCGTTGACAACTCTGTGCCGTTGTGCTCCGTGTGAATATGGCTTATCGTGAAATTAGAAGCCCCTTTCTTTTAATAATAATTACCATAAGGAACCCTGGTCCTTCCCCCATTCTCTCTCTACATTTCCATTACCTCAGTGTGACTGTGTATTACGGTTTCACGACTATTCAATTAAACTAAACTCTGAACGAATCGTAATAAATTGCCCATGAAGTGGGTTGTTAGCTGTAAAAAAAGGTAAACTACTTGATATTTACTAAAAATTCTAGTGTTTTCTAAAGTAATACAGGTTACTATTAATTATGGTAACTGATATCTACACCCTTCTGGAATCCAAGCAAATATTAGTATTGTACATAATAAAATATAAAAATAATAAAAAAATAATCATAATACGATCCATCACAATATAAAGAAGGCACTGAACCATTGCTAACACAGCTGATATCATCTCTGAGATAACACAAAAACCAGTTTTGCGATGCCCGGCGACCAGGAAAACAGCGCACCGGGCAGGTTTGTGCGAGGGAGACGCAGTGCGTGGGAAATGCGAGGCTTGAATGAGTCACCCACGCTCCGCACAAGAAGTACAAGTGATACAAAACTGGACTATTTTACGACAGGGCCTACATGATAGCCGTATCTATAGATATTTTGAAATTGTAGATTCGCTAACATCTCTTAGGTATCCCACTAATATTATAAATGTGAAAGTTTAGATGGATGGATGGATGGATGGATGTTTGTTACTCTTTCACGCCAAAACTACTGAACCGATTGCGATGAAACTTGGTATATAGATAGCTGGAGACCTGGATTAACATATAGGCTCCTTTTTATCCCGATATTGCCAAGGGGATCGGGACTTACGCGGGTGAAACCGCGGGCACTGCTAGTAATCTATACGTATATAAATAGGCAGAATATTCTTTATTGTACACCATATGAAATTACAATGGATGTTCAATTTAATATTAATATTAGGTACAATGGGTGGTCCATAAACTTTTACGTTAGTATATTAGGTTTATGGGGTGGTCTTTTCGCTGAAAACGATCTCTACCAGACAACTTTTGTAAAGATTTAGCGACAGCAGTAAGTTGCAGCAGAGGAATAATTTATTGAATTACGAAACACTTCCTATAATTAGTAAGAGTGACAGACTTTAATTTCAGTATAAACAACATAAAAAAGCAGAAATGAGTACTTGGCCGTAAGTAACGAAGAAAGTAGAAAGAAAGGAAGAAAAATACATTTATTCAAAACCCGCAATACGCACAAAATACAAATAAATATATTAAAAATGTTTGTACATTACGAGCCTGAATAGGTCACCATCTGCTAATAATAATATAATATTGCACTCAACAATATGTTGTGTAGCACTGGTTTTCAGATAGCGCCTCTAAAGGTAAAGGACAACATGGTAGAATCCCAATAGTATAAATAGTACATAATAGTCCCAATAAGAGCATAAGAGGAGAAACTTTTGGTTTGATTATTTTTTGGGTAAGTGTATGTAGGGACAATGCTGACGCAGTAATGTAGTACCTGTATTAAGACTCTAATATTAACAATAATGAAACTTAAATACGAGTAGAAACCACTACTAAATATATAAAGTATTCGAATAAGTTCACGAACTTTATGTTAGACCTAGATGCGGGTGGTTAGTTGAGGTCAACAGATTAGTCCAGTCTCCAATAGGTACCACGGTCTCAATAAAAATATACACTGGAACATTAGCCTTTAAGTATTTCAAAAGTAGACCTAAAGTTTGATTGTTGTTGTAGTTGTTAAGTTGTTACTTATAGAGAAATTAATGAAAAGAATATTTAATATAAATTAAAAAAATACACTAAACATCTTGACGAACAAGCTCTTCATGGCACGGTCAATTAGGGATTCCGGTTAAACAGTGTAGAACCCATAGACTTCATAAAATCTGAAGCAATCTTTTCCATCTTAAGTACGATATTGAAATAACGGTGTTTTGTTTTAATAATATAAACGGTTCTATCACATCACGAGGTAGTCACGCTCACGGACAAACCGCCGAATTTGTACGGACTGATTAAAAGTTTAGGTAAAATTTTGCTAATTCACCGAGACGTGGTATAATCCAGATAATTGATCATTGAATCTCGTTTTATCAAACAAATTATTCATAAATTAACTGCATTTAGGTAACATATACTCGTTACCTCACCTTCGCAAACATTCAAGTTTAAATAATGTTAAGTACACAACAAACGCGCCGAATCTCGTATACCATCAAAACGGGGACGTGTGATGTTCCGATGACCGTAAATAAAACAAATGACATGTCTGAGAAACCTTTCCCAACTCATTTTGGCGAAATTTTTTCCCATAATTAAAATATTACAAATTAAAATTTTTAAACTGCGCTCCCAGATTGGTCGCTTAAGTCTTCAAAAGTTAGGGATGTCTCACTACTTGACTTGCATTGCATTTTCAGCACAAGGCTTTGAGTAGTTAATAAATAATAAATACTGACATCCCTTGGGTTCTTATTGTTTTAAATAACCAATTAAAATCTTAACATAATTTAACTCATTGTTAGTTGCATGTACTCGCACGCAGTATTCACAAAAAAAACTCATGACGTACTGTATTCACGCATAATAAGTTTAAAGCGTTACATTGTTTAACAAATAATAAAATAATATTTTTTTATAGAGGTTCTAGCGTTGCCGATGTATGTCTAAATCGGTAACGCATCTTTGAAAAAGTCATAACTGCGATTTTAAGGCTTTTTAAAAAAAAGGATTGAAAGTCATTATTGAAAGTACATATGAGTAAGTTGTATATTTATGTGAAAATAGTTATTTATATAAATATATTCACATCTTTCTCCCTCTAGGGTAAGTGGTCTAATGAACGTGTTCTACCGTTATCAAACCTTTCAAACCCGCGCCAACTTCTGTGTACAAATGATTTAAACGTCAAAGTGAACTTTATGAAAATAATTCATGTAGCCGTAGCTAGCCGTAGATTAATTTATATTGATGCATTTGAGGAATTTCTTTACAAAAAACTTTACCTTAGAAATGACTTGGAATAAAAAGGCCAATAATGCATGACATAACTACTTATGTAGGTATATGACGCATTATGGCGACTTTGAATCTCAGTGCAAATATTTGTATGCAAGAATGTGTATATTTGCATTTATCACTATATTAATATTTATAATAGGTATGTATTTCCATAAAAAGCGTCTTAGTATATTTATTTGTTTTCTAGAACACAAAGTACAGTCAAAGCTACGGTCACTAGTTAGAAAGTATTTTTATTTATTTGCGCTAGACGGCCCTACACATAAACATACACATTTTTTTTATGTGATATGGGGTAAACGAGTAGACGGGTCACCTAATGGTAAGCGATTACCACCGCCCATGGGCACCTGCAACTCAAGAGACACAAGTGCGTGGCCGGCCTTTAAGGCGGGAGTAAGGGAAGGAGAGGAAGGGGGAAGAGGGAAAGTGCGGTTAGGGGGAGAAGACGGAAAGAGGGGGAGAAGGAAGGGTTAGAGCCTCCGGTAACCTCACTCACTCGGTGAAAAGCAATGCAAGTATTACTTCACTGCCGGTTTTCTGTGAGGCCGTGGTATCACTCCGGTTGAGCCGGCCCATACATGCCGAAGCATGGCTCTCCCTAATTTTGGTTTTTTAAACAAGTACAATACATGAATTCGTATCTTAGGATACTGTCTTTTTACCAAATTATTTACGGGTGGTGGACGGTTTGAAGCCCCCAAGTAAAACTATTTAGCCACGACATGAAAAGCTACTCCGTCACCATAAAAAGCGCAGTCTCAATCGCATGAATCTTAAAGATCTTCTGTATTAAATTAATTCTCATCTTTTGCTCTTCTTCAAACAATGCAATAATTCTACCACTCATAAAATAGTTTAAAACATTGTGCTGTAGTAAATAACTGATGAGAAATGTCTCAAAACGAGTCCAAGTATACAATTTTCATAAAACTAGAAAAAGAAGGTTAGACATTAAAACGTTACAAATGACTGTAAATAATAATTATATATATTGGCGTGGACCGTTAATTGGTGCGTCTGTTCTTCATATACTAAAAGTATATAATAGTAACTGTAACAGAACAATGGGAGTTCTCATGGCGTTACTATGGGAAAGAGCCGCCAGACGTTTCCGCTCGTTGGACTTGCCGAGAACTTACAAAATAGGGCTGGTACAGCTAGGTAAAATTCTAGAAGCCTCAATCATAATTCATGTATTTTTATTTTTGATGCTGAAGGAAAATATTAAGGCTAGCATTCGAACATTTTTGTTGAAATTGGGTAAATTGTCAAAGTTGACAAGTTAATTCACAGGTGTGTGTAAACATACCCAAATTGGAGAAGGACTTGCTGGTAAATAATGTATATACGACCAAATGGTGCACGGTTCAGCACCAAGGGACCTATTACAAACCCTGTAAATGCATTAAAAATTAAAAGCATTTCTACTTCGCAGACAGTACAGAGGTTCCTTTCAAAATCATTAAGATCCCACATTATCAATTTGAGCCTTGCTTTTAAAGGTCTGCCGGTCATCTGTCTCCCTTTAATTTGACAAGAGTTAGTCTGTAGTACAGTAACACATGTCTAGTGTGGATTAAAGATTATGGAGAGCTCTGAGGTTACCAGTCTCAGACACATGCACATTTTCCTTTACTGTCCCAGTAGATTAGAATTTGTGTTGTGTAAAATATTAATATTAACAGCTCAGTATTTACATATTTCTTTTTGTCAATTCTGTTATTTAATCTTATCAGAGGACAAGTGCTTAGTTGGTTTACTACAGTGCGTGCTGGTCTAAAAGATATATCATGTACAATACAAATTTCATTTTATTAATTCGTTCGGTTTTTAATATCTTTACGGTATTAAATTTGATATCCGTTTGACTTTAATATGGAAAAAAAATCTTACAGAACTGAATAAAACATGTATATTTCTTATTTCGGTTGTGGTAAGTGACATCACACTCACTACGACGTATCAACCCTAGGTTTGCCTAGTCGAGACGCGTCTGACCATTTTCCATTTTCTTTTAACCAAATCTGTCTACATACTCACAGTCCTTTACAGACGATTTTTGACAAAAACTAATTTGTTTACTATTAATTCGCTTAAATTGTTTTGTACTTTTTCAATACTTTATTATTCAGATATGATAATATAACATCAATATTTTGGTATGCGTGTTAGAGCCGCTAATTGTCACTGCCATCAGTTTATAATTAAACTTTTTTAATAAACAAAACCCCTTTATTTGACCCCTCCGAACACAAAGATGATGTCATAGAAGTGTATGTTTATGTCATAGAGCACGGTATGAAATACTCGTAACCTTGAGAACAATGATTTCTCTGGGGGATGGATTGCTCTGTTCTAAGTAAAGACGGAAGTCAGAAATACTGGCTTAGTAAACCGCCTCTCCCTGTATTTGTCGTGCCTTCGGCGGGGTGCCCGGGTGGGACAACAGAGAGTACGAGACGTTGTAAATAATTTTCTGGTGTATAATATAATTAAGCTACAGACCTGATTTTATTAGAATTATTCCACATAGGTAGGTGCAGCTTACAGCATTTGAAGTAGCAAACCCGTCCTAAAGTTTATTTTTTATTATAAATATTGTAAAAGTTAGAACATACCTATAAATATACAATCAATAAAACTAAAAATTAAAAAAAAATAATAACTTAAAAAAAAGCAATTATTTTATTAACCACAAGTTTTTTAATCTTCGAACCTCGTTAATTATAGTTTATAATATAAAAAAAAATTGTTTTCGGAATCGACTGATCAATGCACTTAATTAATTTTCGTAAAACAGAGTAATACTTCTATCGTAGGATTTTACCCTGACAGCATTCTAATTAAAAATGTGCAATTACTTGCATTTAATTGAAATAGCACTTTGATCTAATGTACCTACCAATATAACCAATGTACTAATATAAAATTACTTATCTTTGACGTTCATGAGATCTCTTATACACATTGGATGGGTTAAGTAACTCTAGTTGTAGACTGTTCATAGGTACAGTTTTCGTATAAAAACCTAACAGTCCAGCACTTGACCGGGCTTCGATCATTACTCCTTGTTGCCATACAACACGAAATATTGACCGGCGTTTTTATGCCCACAATGTTTTTATATTAAACACTTATGATGTTGGGAATTCCCTCTCGATACTGGAAACTAAATGTCTACAGAACACCGTTATTTATAACGTTTTAATATCTCTTAATCAAACATCTTGATTCATACGATCGAGTGGACAGATAGAAATCAAATGAGGAAATTTAAGTCAAGATCAGAACCATACGATTGAGAACAAAAGCTCCGATAGTTATGTAGTAGATAGAAGTAATTGATAATATTCATACATTATTCTACATTATTAATAGGTAAGTACTATTTTTAAAATTTCTTTTTGTATGTATCGGTAGGTTTGTATGTAGTTCATGATGGATTTCTCTTTGAGTGTAGTATATTGTTTCCTAACTATGGAAACTTCTTATATATATAGATATATATTTGTTATATAAACATAATTATTAGTAATCTGTAAGCCTTTTTCAAAAGTTTTTAAATAAAATTAAAATAAATAAATAAGACTGGACGTCATAGTGCTGGAAGACAGAAAAATCAATAAACTATGCGGACTAATCATTGTATTCGTAGATTTAGAACGCATCATCTGTCTTATGTTAACTATTATTGGTCTGCGACAAATGTCTTTGACTTTGTAACCTATTTGGTACGAAGTAAACCTTAACAGAATAGACAAATCAAATAAAATTAAAACATTTATTTCAAATAAATCAATAATAGGTATTTTTGAATTGTCAGCAGTAGGAGTCAATCCGACTAAGTCAGTCATGAAGCTAGTTGCTTGTTCCAATACGTAGATCCTGTGGAGGGAGGGTGTGGGAACAGGCAAGAAACTCCAAGGATACTCTTTTCAAAACATTTTTTACAAATTTCTGGTTACAACAGTGAAAAAATGGCATGGATGATCACTAAATGTAGTCTAATCATCTAACAAAGCATGTCCTCCAAAACTCGGCTTAAACGACTTCTACAGGATATCAGAATAATTTTCATTACCGTGAGACCCTTACGATAAAGAAAGCTTCAGAGCTCTTTAGGAAACCTACTTTGTTCGCAATACTGAAAGCACAAAAACTACAAACAAAACAAAAACAAAACACATTTATATCATAAGTTTAACTTTAAATTGCAAAATTTTAAGTTAAACTTATGATATAAATGTATATCCTCAGGATGCCAGAGACTCACTTAACACCTTGATTGCAAAGATAATGGAAAAAACACACCACATTAAAAATCATTTCACCCTAAAAATCTTCTACTATAACCGTTAAAGTAAACTAAAACTCAACTAACCTTTATGAAATATATACCATAAAGACGTTTTGTGTATTTCTTTTTTATTTTTAAATTATTTTAATTAACTTGCAATACTGTTACCTAAACAACAGAAGTAGACGTGTGCGTAAAACAAACGGCACCTGTCTCGCATTACGTATTCCGGTTGAACCTTCGCAAGCCTACTAAACAACCTTTGTACCAACGCTCTTCGCCTATAGAACCATTTACCACCCATCATTCAACACACCAACACGACACTAGTTATCCAAACATCCTTATCACCAATTAATAAGATTCATTTTTAAGTAACAAGAATATAATAAAGACTTTAGTGGACATAGCGGGCAGCTCACATTAGCATACATTAAAGTCGCGGGCAAACTTTAAAAAATATTTTAGGTGGGTAATTTATGGATGATAGAGAGTGGGTTTCTATGAATGGATCGATATTCTTTATTTAAATGTTTATTTACTTGCTTCGTGTTGTATATCATCTAAAGGTTATATGGGTACATACGTTTATAAATATCGAGACGAGCGATAAGTCGCCACCGTTTGTACAATTTTATATAGCACCAACTTTCTATGAATGGGTATGTATATTTGGTGTACCATAAACTAATTATTGTTATTCATTATACATATCTCCTTCCGTCTTTTGCGTTCAATAGTTTCAATCTATTTTGCAAGCTCTTGCATCGGATTGAGTTGATTTTATTCACTATTATCTTATCTGTGCTCTGGCGACAATATAGTAACAAGTTATCATTTAGTAGAAAATGGAAAAAGAAGTTAAAAAGCACATCTGTTTCAATACACCTCAATAACACTATTAATACGTAAACGAAAAATAAGTAATGATTTTACGTGTAAATTGATGGTACGCGAAGCTTAGAAATGAGCCGTTTAGCTAATGTAATATATTAGATTGTAAAACGTGTATGTTTTTATAAAGAATTGAAATAATTTAATCAATCGTTTGGCTCACAAATGACGCACACGTTTATGAAAGTCAGAATTTAAAAAGAGGATTTTTTTAAATTCTGACTTTCATAAACGTGCTACTCATTTTCAATGGTAAAGTTACTGTGTTCTATTTCAGCCTACCAGACAAGATGGAGGTTCTGTAACCACAATGCTAAGTATATATTGAAGAGGTTTTTCAGTATTAATACCTCCGCAGAATGATGCAGAGGAAGCATCAACTTATACCTCCACACATATAATCCTCAAGCCTATATCCCCTAAATGGTAGGCAAATGCGTATTAATAACCCACATTTTTCCAAGTCTAATATGGTCCCACCCACGCAATAGACGGTAAGCCTATTGCCGTCAACCGGGTACTTTGGGAATTAAAGATGAGAAAATTAAGAGGACACTGAAAGGGAAAGATTGGGGGATATAAGTAATAGCTCGAACAGGTCACCGTCGCACACCTGTAACTCGAACTGGCTGTTGCCAAGAAGTCAGAGTCCTTCGAAAACTTTTAAAAGAAAGAAAAGTAAAATTGGTAAATTTATGGACTTCACAAAAAATACCTATTAGATGTGTAAATCGCGGTTATGTAGCTTTTCATAACTGTCAATTGACTTAGTATCCGGCAGTAAGCACGATGAAACCTAGACCAGCCAGCCTTCCGTCTCAACTCAGAAAAGAGTAATTCTTGTCTATCTACTACGCCACTCATACAACGTGTGTGTATGTGATACAATGGGTTTGTGTGTAATTGTCTCTTATTTTAGGAAACTTATCTTAGTCATTTAATGTTTACTATTCGAGTCGTTTCTATTTTTTGAGCAGTAATACATTTAATTGTATTGTATAAACCAAATCACCTGTTTAGAAAGGATTTTTTTAATTCATATAAGAATACAAATAACGTGGGTCGCACATTACTAGTATTAGCCCCTTCGAACTAAGCTAAATGCTTGAGTTACGATTGGGTGTTTTCTTCTTCTATTCTCCTCTATAATTAGCCAGTTCACTGATTACTCCCGTTCTAACCATATTCTCTTTCACACAGTCCATCCTTCTCTTCTTTGGGCGTCCTTTACTCTTGCATTCGTCAACTTCCATACCTTCCTCCGCATTATGTACATGTCCATATCGTGTCGTCAATACTCGTCTTACTGTAGATTCTAAATTAATGTAGAATAAACCATATTATATATTTCTATTTCACTTGGATCTATTCATACTTGGACTCGGCCGGTTTCAATTAACATTTTTTGATGAACTGAAAGCAATGTATTTTTTGTTGTTTATTTAATTTTTGTTTTCGTCCGTAGTTTTGCTAAATATTTGAGTCAGTTACAAATGAAAGTCAGCTGTACGAAGTGTTTATCTGCCACGTGAGACGTAGAGGCGATTCCATTGTCTCTTTATTGTGTAAATGCAGAGTCCTAAACACATTGGGGCCGCTCTACTGACATAGTAATGGTGTAAAGACTCACTCTATTTGTTAAAAAGACGTATGCAAGTTCATGAACTTGTCAGATGTTATTATACATTGCTATTCAAAAATTACACTATTGAGGTATCAAACGGATTATGTAAATACTCATAAATAAAACATTAAGTATCGCGCATTGCACAACTCTTTCCTTTTTTAGTTTACATTCAAATTATCTATTTGCTAAGTATAGAAAAATGTCTTAGAAGCAATTAGTATCAAATTAGTAACCTTTTTCAGGTGTTGGAAAATAAGAGTTTCGTAACTATAATATTATTGTTGTTTTAAAACATGGTATATCATTGAATACAAACCTCCTGGATACGGCCAGCATAATGAGGAGGTTTCTGTCTCTGGAACCCTAACCACCGGTAGCTTGGTCCCTATACCCGGTACAGGTAGGATACATTTTTTTATATTTTGAAATATTTTTTTTTATATCTGAATGTATTTAAAAATGTAAGTAATTTAAATATATATATTTAAATAAATAAAGAGAATAATACTATTAATACATAAGCTGTTGCTCCTGTGCGTATTTTGTTTAATGAAATATATTCAGAAATATATTCAGATATAAATAATATATATTTCAAAATATAAAAAATAGTATCCTAAGACACTACTGTTTGCAGGATGATTACGAGGACTTGAGGTATCAACCTCAAGTCCTCGTAATCAGTGGTCGTGGTCAGCTCAAGAATGACTCAAACGATCACGTTTGAGTCATTCTTGAGCTGACCAAATCTTTATTGGGTGTTACTCAGTAACATCGCGAAATTTGTATAGGAGCCCAGGAGACGGCAATAGGCTTGCTCCCTAATAGGCTTATCAGTCGTATCACCCTTGCGTGAGCTCAAAAATATAGCTCACGAAATGTGGTTAAAATACCAATAGATACCGATCCTGCGTTTCGTCCGTGAATTCCGTCCCGGTAGTACACGATACAATTAAATGTTATTTAAATAGATGCAAATCACAGTTAAATTTGTACTTCTCCAAAATTTGAATTGCTTACAAAAAGAAATTTAATGTTCTTTTTACTATATGAACAATTTTTATGACTTCCACGTTTTTCATCACTCATTTGTTTCGGGGCATTCATCTATGTTCCGACAATCATTTTGATTCGACATTAATTCCTGTCGTTTTACTTTTTTTTCTGACTTTCATTGATATTATAATAGTGATTTGTTTGTACTGATTGACTTTATATCAACTAATTGTTGAGAAATTAATCAATCCCGGAAATGCAGGTAATCCCGGGAATTGCGTTGTCACAACCAGAACGACATAAGAAAGAGGATACTGAGAACTCACTAGAAAAACAAGTACCCGGCCTTCCCGGGACCAATCCCCATCTCAAGCCTTTTGCATTTAATGAGCAATATATGAATACTAACTATAATAAGATCATTAAGATAAAACTAACTAATAATATAATCTAAAAAAGAAAAATGGCAGAACCCACTATGTCAGTAGTTGGCACTTGTTTCTGACATTTAGTGTTTTTAGATTGATTTCACATATAGAGCATTAAAAAAATCTCAAGTGCGAACGATATAGGTACGATACGATCCCTGCACAAGTGCACAAGAGAATTTTGTAAAGTACGCGGATCACACATTACTATTAAAAAAAGGTTATTATTTAAAGTATGAGTATCATTAATATAATAAATTGACTCACACGGCCTTTTCAAACTAGGCAGAGCCTGTACTATGG
Source organism: Euplagia quadripunctaria (assembly GCA_963859945.1). NCBI lineage: Eukaryota > Metazoa > Arthropoda > Insecta > Lepidoptera > Erebidae > Euplagia > Euplagia quadripunctaria. Next base: position 25,945,924 of record OY982564.1, on the reverse strand, counting down.
TAACCAGACTACGGATAAACATACTTATATATTTCTAAATATATAAATATTATAGATACGGTGATACACAGACACGAACGAGATCATCGTGCTAATCACACGATTATTTGTCTTGAATGAATTGAACCTCTTCCTCAGCAGTTAGCATCACTAACCATTAAACCATCAGGCCCATCAAATACATACTCCTCCAAATAAAGATTTACTTTATGCTTGTATTAGAAGCTACGGCGGTAGTCTATTTAGCGAGTTTCAAACCCGCAACCTATTGGAAACAAAGTCCGACACATCAGCCATTGCGCCACTGAAGCTTCGCTTATCGCTTTAGCATGGGGAACTTAAGATTCATCTCTTTGGGTAGGAAATGAAGCTGATTAATAACTACATTGTTGTTATTTAGTCTCCTTCTTATTCATTTCAAATCAATAAAATTAATAATAAGAAAGAATAATCGATTTAAATGCTTCTGAATCAAACACTAGAAACTTTCATTAGCAATTTTTCTAGCGTGATAAACAAACAAACAAAATATTAAAAGACGAATTGAAAACCTTCTCATTTTTAAAGTCGGTTAAAGCTTTTAGTAGGGTTAGGAATACCATATACCGTACAGTAGTACACTAAAGTGCTGCACTAAAAATTACTCATTCTAATTTGTTTCAATAGTTACGCAAAACAATAACTAGGAAATTGTATTTCAGTTTTTTTTTGTTTTTATAGTTAGCGAAGCGATGTAAATAGATCGTTATCTCTAACATATTCAAAAACTGAAGTTCTCACAATCACAGCTCTTATTAAAATATTTAAAAATTATAAATAAAGTAACGCATTGAGCTCTTTTGTTTCAAGCGTCATTTAGATAAAAACACGATAGAAAAAAAACCCTCAAACTTAAAATCTATTTAAAAGTATCAAGATCCTCGTCTCACTTGATTGATTTTATATAGAGATTGAAAGTTAATGAAACTCGTTATTATATCGAGAGCAGTATTATGCTTAAAGGTATTAAACTAACTAACTATAAAATTAAAAAGAAACATTATATTATCTGTATTTTCAAAAGAATTTAAGCTTTATTCTTTAAAATAAGAAAACCCTAACTTGTAATCATTGCTCCGCTGGTTTAGGAGTAACTAACAGTTTATAATAATAAATCAACAATTCAATACATACGTCAAAACTTCGCGATATAAACTTCAAAATGAAACACATAAACTGATCCCAGTTAAAAGCACGTAAATCATAACAAAGACCTTCCATCATCAACCAAAAAATAAACTAGAGCCCAATAAACGTCTAATAAAATTAATCAAACGTTTTGAAAAAGGCAATAAAATCAAAACTGGGTGTTTATCCTTCGCATATATCACTGGGGTCGTCGACCGGCGGATTTGCATGGCGGTGGTCGGACCTGCACACGCGCAGGCGAGGAGCGCGATGAGCGCGAACAGCGCAAGGGCCATGCTGTAGCGGCGGGCGGTCACGGCGGCGCACGACAATGCACTGACCGGTGGGAGCTGCGCCGGCGCAACCGAACCGTACATGTCACACAACCTCACGATGGCTTGGATTCCCCAATGACATAAGAATAGCTAGAGAAGTCCTAAAAATGTATGTGACGTATCTCCCCTCTTGACACTATAGTTCAGTAACAGTATGACGAATGTTAATAGGTATACAACGACAGAGCTTATGTAAATAATATATTAATTCAAATTAAAATGGTACTGCACTAACGATCTAGAAAACTGTGATGCTGTAGGTGCGAAATAACTCTGACAGCTTCTTACAACACTTTTTGGTAAGAATGGATATAATGGTAACGGTATGTTAAATTTGACACTTGTTGTGTATTTTGGGCAAACCGGACTGATTTCGGGTCCAACAGGGGTTCTTTATCAAGGGTTAAAGTTACCTGTTGCAGTACAGCCTAGTTGGGTTTTCCCGAACCCTACACACAACCATATATCTATAATAATTGTGAATATCATTCACGTAAATTTATTATTTTAACTACCCATGGCGCTACATAAATATTTGTTCTGCTGATTAACTGCATGCATAGCTATTGTCATACTTTATTTTCACAGACCCTGCGATTAGCCCAATCACAATGTGATTGTTAGTAGTTTGCCTACAAACTGCTATGCAGTTTGGCAGATTTATTTCATGTAAAAACTTATGCAAATTTTGAATTTAAAAAAAGTATAGTATTCTACATAAGCAACAGCAATGCCATTAAGGAAGAAAACAAATACACGTTTCGACCAATTCGCACTGGCCGTGGTCACAGGCTGACTAGAGGTATGTAATACCTGTTTCGTGATTGTGTTAATTTCCGTATAAATACATAATTATAAGAAAACAATTATAATATGAATCATGTCTAAATGTTCGTTTGTCTGTGCGACGCCCAAATCGCCGCCCGCCGCAGGGTGCGCATTGATTAAAATGGCATCCTTGTGTTTTGAGCTGCGCAATTTATTATTTCAAAGCTCTCAGGCTATCTCGGTATTTTAAATTTAACACTTGGTCTGTCTTCTTTTCGATTTAGGTACCTTAGCAACAAAGATAATTTACAGATTCTTCTGTTGGTTAAATAAAGTGTTTATCAGTAACTCATAGAACTCAATTAATAGTTTGTTTAAAATCTATTTACTATCACTATTTCTAATTATCTTAATATCAAGTTGTAACCTTAGAGTAGTAGTAGTGCAGTGTTCTTTCTTTCACATTTTAAGTATTTTAGGGACAGACAGGTTTGATACATTTGAGGTGCTTATCTTGGTAACTAAAGTTTATACAGAATAACAGTTATTCAACTGTTTATTTACACTGTAAATAAACAGTTTAATAATTTAAGTTTCATAGCAGCCTATTTAAGACGTAAAAATTAAATTTAATTATGGACGTCTACTTACTTAAGCTTGTATCATTTTAATTTCTTTGTTTATATTATTACAAATAATAAAAACGAATTTGAGGAAAAAAGTTAATTGTTAGAAGCTTAAGATTTAATCTCCAGTAATTTATAATCCCACATTTATGAAGGGGTTAATAGTTTTTGTCAGGGTTCCTTCCTAGGTTAAATCCATATTAGTGGTTTGGGTAAATTCCTGTGTCTAAAATAAATTATTTTGCCTGATTCTAATACTACGAAAATTGTCGTCCATTTTTATCAAAACCTTTTTTTTAATTATCATGTCAATACCATAAATGAATGATCATGCCTTATTATTATTATTTCATACTAAAATGTACGGATCCATATTTTGGCGTTTTTTCAAAGATAACAAGGATAATCATCCTGAAAACCTGAATCACCTATACTCGAAGCGTTTTCTTGTTAGTAATTTGAATCGTTTTTTTCCCCATATCTAACAAAAAATTAATAATCAAAATCGTTCATAATTAACGGAGACAGGGCTGAACATACATTATATATATATATAAAAACTTTTTCGAGAAATCAAAAAGATTAATATGAAATACCTTTCCAAAACTTCATCTATCATAAAATATGAATAAGTTAAGAAACGTTGAAGTGTTTATTCCTATAAACGTCACCGTAAAATAATAATTCAGCAAACATATAGAGCTCAACATTTTGGCACTATGCTCAGTTCTTTAACAATTATTTTTTAAATAACTAATGTCTCAAATATGTAAACAGTTACTTAACTGTAACTATGAACGCTTCAATCACCAAGGGTTCTAGTACCTCACGAGGTATCGATTCCGTACAAGGGTTTAGTTAGGTTAGGTTAGTACTCTTTCTCCTTGTGAGAAAACTTTAACGAACAAGTCTTCCTTAATTACGGATGTCTAAAAACCTGTAAAAATAATTAATTAATTACATGAGTATAGTTTTCAATTAGAGAAAAGGAGCCGCTCTCATCGAGCATGCGATTAACAATCTAATCCACGATATCCTCTTTGTTAATTACTGGCAACATATGGCAAGCGGATACCGTCAATCACAAGGTGGATGCTTCGTACCACCCACTTCGAGTGACCTGAAAAAGCTCACAGTTTCATGGTCTACTCATATAGTTACTGTAGTTAACCATCAACAATATTTATATGATTTATGAACCGGCTTGCCTAGAAGTAGTGCTATTCGAAATGCACCATACTTTTGTTATGACATGGTAAAAAAAAAAAAATTACTAGCTGTTGCCCGCGCGGCTTCGCTTGCATTTCTAAAATAAAAGTAGCCTAAGTTACTTAAGGTCCACTCGTTCCGGAGATTAGCCGGAACAAACGGACTGACAGACAAAAGTTACTAAATGTTAAAGGTTAAACTAAAATCAATGGTTTACATTGATTTAACTTTAACCATTATACCGTATCTTTACTTTAAGATGTGATTTTCAGCCCCGCCGCCGGATGCATTTGGTAAAATGCTGTTATATAATTATAAATGTGAACTTTTCGATGGGGTTTCTTAACGGGTGATGTATTAGTTTCAATATCATTGAATTGAGTTCCGTTTAAAAACATGTACCCATGGCATTTAAAGTTTTTAAATGTAAAACTAGAAACAGTTAACGTAACGGTAATATAAGCTATTTAAATAAGTGTAAAATATCATAATCCTTAAGGTCATTCATATTGACTATTGATTTAAATAGATTTTCTATTCGTTCTTTCATTAACGGTGCTCTCTTTAGCAACCGAAGTTTTCAATTCAGATGATTTTTTCAGGTGTATGTAATATATTCTTGGTTTGTGAATAAGTTGTGCGTTTTTTATTCAATAGCGATGCTTGCATGAATAGATTACAATATGTCAATATTAAAAAAAATAACTTTTAGTGGGGGAAATATTTGTTACTGAACTTACAAATTTTTACTTGTTTAATTTAGTTTTTTATAATCCAATACATTTCTAACTTTTTCTAGTTTTAAACGCACTTTGACTATTACAAGTCCTTTCGTATTCATCCAAAATAGAAATGCGAATCCCGCAGCTAGTGTTGATCCGATCACGTTCTACTAAAATCACATGACCTACCCAAAAAGGTGTCCCGCGGCACGCTGTCTGTTCTTGACGCCCAACTGGCCTGGCGGGCGATGTCAACGACCCAGTGCATGCAGTGTGCCGGGAGCCTTCGGCGACCGGTAGTTAGCAGCTGTTGGAAATCGCCTGGTAATTTTTGCCGGCCTCACACAGTAGCCATGGTATTTCACATCTTTTTGCCATGCCACACTATGTTAGCAACATAAGCGTTTACTATAAGGGTTATAAACTTTGAACTTGAATTTAATTCGTGGACAGAACTAAAAAAAATGTGAAAAGATGGAAGATAATCAACGATTCTAATTTCAAACAAGGTTTTTGTATTAGATGTAATTAAAAATTTTGTATCATTTCAGTTTCATTTATAAATTTCTACCAGGCATTGGAATGAATTATAGAAGCACACGGAGATCTTCAGTAGCATGTCCGCAGATCTGAAAAAAAAAACAAAGACACCGAACCGGTCTTATCCTCGCCTTTCTCTCTTGTTTTTCCTTGTCTACGCTACCTGCCCAAAGTGCCTGCGCTTGAACTAGAACCAGGGATCCCGAGAAGATATTAAAGAAAGAGTGAGATTCGAAGAGAGGTACACTAAAACCCCCACTGCTGGAGAGGAAAGGGTTTAGGTTTTTAAAGTCAAGTAAGGTACAATAATATTACGACTTAGCATAGTGTTATATTGCTGATGGTGAGGAGCACGGCCATCAGACCTCATGGTTGTAAGGTTTATCTCAAGGTAAACTACCCGTCTGCTCGTTTGCCCCCTATAACATAAAAAAAAACCATGAGGTAAGCCGTGGACTTGTTTGCCTACGTCATTTTATTAAAAATTTCTTCGTTTGTAATAAATATATAGTGTTACTTATCTTGTGTCAGTAAACAAACATATCCGCTGTTCTCACGTACACATAAAATTTTCGGATATTGAAGATCCGAAAATCAATAAACAAAATACCTGAATCATGCTATAACGTTAAACTTCGGTGTTCCACTTAAAACCTTAAACATTGACATTTATCTGAGGATTCTGTTTTACTGACATTTTCTTGAAAAAAATATTTTACGTAAGGTACAAGTTGTAAAATATCTTTATCATGCAAAAAGATTTTGTTCAACCTTACCCTATTTACCTAGTCTCTTAGTAAGAAATACTCCTGTATTCGCTATAAGAAAATTCACGAATACGTAACCGCACTGAGACTACAAGATGTCAGTCCTGTGTATCGGTATCTTTGGTGGTTTGGTTTTGGTGTAAAAAGGCTACGGTGATCCACAGAGCGCTCATAATTCTTTTTTGTTGTTTTTTTTTATCGTGTTTGATCCCCCCCGGGTCATCACCTCACCGGAGCTGACGGTGAAGTGGTATGTCGGAATCGGAACCGACTAAAACCACACGGTGTTCCGTCACAAGTGGGTCTTTCTTATTGCAGGGGACCCATAAATTCTACTCTTTTGGTAAAAAAATAAATATTTTATAAAAACCGATACAGTTTGGTTCCTCCATTACTTGGTTAGGGGTTGATTTCATTATTCCGATTCATCACTATTTCATATTTACATACCTCAGACAGAAATGCTTTTGTACTTAGTTGAAATCGTGATCAAAACTTTTCTAAGCAACTTGTTTACGTATGTAAATCCAGGATTTTAATCAAAGACCAAATGTCAAAGTCTAAAGCACATATTACGGGAATGGAGAACAAAAGCAACTCATCATCCACACTACAATAAACTTCTGTCGCCATTTGTGAATGAGTGAAAGGATAAAATTTTGTATTAACCTTAGCATGACTCAGATCTCGAAGGCGTCCGTTAGCGTGTCGCTGTTGAGGACTTTCAGTCATTACACCATAACAGAAATATCTCCGTATATTACTCATTACTTTCTAAAGCAAGTAGGAAACAGTAAAACCTGCGAAATCTAACGATGCTCCATTATATTCTCTCTCAATCTTGGAAGTAATTAGGTAACTAAATACTCTGTGGTTTAATGACCTTAATTACTTCAAACACGATGGGACATACATAAACATTTTTTTTTTATATTTGAGTGTGTCATGTCATGGTAAAATATTATGCATTTTCTCACCATAGAAGTCTCACTTTCCAATTTTTTATACAAAGACATGAATAATATTTAATAGGTACGGTTATTTTACCATCCCACTATCCTGTGTAATACATTTAGGTGCTTAACACCAAAGAAATAAACCACCGATCATAAAAATATACAACTGATCTAGTAGTTAGTGACCCTGACTGCTGAGCTAGAGGGGTTCGATTCCCACCCAGGACAAATAATTGTGTGATGAGCATGATCATTTGTTTGTCTAGATGTAATTTATCTATAATTTGTATGTATTTAGACATATATAAGTATGTTTATCTGCAGTCTGGTTACCATAGTACAGGCTCTGCCTAGTTTGGGATCAGACGGCCGTGTGACTCGTGTGAGAAGTGTAAAAAAAAAATTAATAGACTGATTTACTAGACTTTGTCATGTGTTTGTAAACTTAATATTAAGTCGAGTTTTCATTGGAAATTGAACGTTAAGAAAACATATATATCCAGCAGTCAACAATTCGCAAAATGAAAAAACCATTTTGGAAATATACGTATTGGGAAATCAACATTTTGGGAATTCAATTTTTTAAGAAATCGAGTACCTACCGAATCGTCAATATCTAATAGGTACAATTAGGCTTGAAGCTGATCATCGTGAAGCTTTAATAAATACTTATAGTCTGTCGATTCCTTTATTTTGTTTATGACATGACGATGAATAGTCAATTAGTGATGAGTAGAAATGTTGCTGATTAGATTCAAAATAACAATCTGTTTTATTTTAGATAAAGTTTGAATCGATTTGAAAAAGGTAAATAGTTGATTTTAGTTTCAAATACCATATATATATATGTATATATCTCTCAAGAGTCACAAGTGCCTTGCCGGCCTTTAGAGTGAGAGTAGGGGAAGGAGGGGAGCGGGGTTAGAGCCTACGGTAGCCTAACTCACTCGGCGAAACACAATGCATGTATTGCTTCACGCCGCCGGTTTTCTGTGAGGCCGTGATATCACTAGGGTCGAGCCGGCCCATACGTGCCGCCATACCTAAAAATTGATTATTAATATTACAAAGGACTCTAAAGTACCTTACTCACCATCAATCCTGACGTACGTCCCACCAAGGCCGCGGTGCTGGACGTAGCATACACAATATCGTGCCGATTCATCCCGGCTGTACGTCCGCTCAAGGCCACGGTGCTGCTGCCAATGCCATTTTCCTAAATTACCCCAAAATAATGGTCAAATTCCCCATTTTGGGGAGAAACAAACCTGGAGTCGTAATGTAATTAATAAGGCTGAATATTTCCAATTCCCCGCATTTTGGGCATTCCCCACAAATTGGCAATATACATGATCAAGCATGCACGACGCACGACGCTTTGACGTCGCAAGTCCAGCAAGCAATTAATAATAATTATGACGTACGTCAAGACTATTCACGATCGTTTTTCATCGTGCATCGTGAGCAAGGTCACGCCTTTTCGGGACGTACGTCAGAATTGATGGTGAGTAAGGTACTTAAGTGACGAATCTAGAGTGTATAATCTTTCATATTTGTTCACAAGTCTAAGTTTAAACTTGACTTTCAATCATTTTGTAGATATTTATGCAAATATAATTAAATAAAACTATTCATAACTATAGACGAAAGGCTTTTTACTTATTTAGAAATAGTTAATATCGATTCCTAAATATGCAGTAGGAACATTTGTTCACATCAGTACGCGCGATAGAACGTAACTCTTTTTATTGCGTATAACTCATATATTTAAAGAAATACTACGTGTACAGTATAATAGTGTCTACGAATAGTTATAAATAGTATAATCAAATGCAAATATACAATCTATCTGACGGCGCGTTTTAAAGTTTCAATTTACAAACTTCGGCATAGTTACCTACGTTCCAAAGCAACTGTCAAAAAGAACTGAAGTCATAGTATGTAGTACAATATTACAAATTCTGTTAGCCTTACGTCCAATCTTCGCAGAAAAAACACATGAATTCCAAGTAACAAAGAACCTTAGCCAGAAATCAGACTAAGGCACCGTGGTAGTACATTTTTTTTCCACAGAATCTGTATCTATATCAAAATGTTCATAGACGACCGTGCGTTTAGCTGACAACCCTATAGCACGATGGACAATTACATTCCATATAAAGCGATCTCAGACCAATAAGTAGCCTCCGACAGCATGACAATGTATTAAACATGCATTAAATCGTTTTTCTCCTGTAATTGGAGTCTCGAGAGATGAGCGGCAACGTGAGAGGCTGAGATATACACGATCTGCAAGTTTATAGCTGCTCCTGGTGCTACATGCTAGCAGCCACCCGCGGCTTTGTAATTTTATTTGTATCTTTATAATTTTAATACACTAGCGAATTTTTGTTTAAAACACGTCGGTGGTAAACCTTTTAAATACGTAAAATATATTTATGTTTCATTATTTCTCAAGAAGGGCTAGTGAAGCAAAAGGTCTGAAAAAAGTCCAAGGCAAGACTTTTTCAGACTTTCTCAGATTTTATTTTTGCATAACTTTCACTTTCTTTCACTTTTGTGCGCGGAACCCACATTCTTTTTCCAAAATAAAAGTAACCTTACTCCATAAAACATCAGCAGAAAAAAAGGTTATATATATACCATAGGAAAATATATTTCACTATTAGTACCAGGTTGAAACGTCCAAAACATTGAAGTTTTTCGTGGTCCATGCCTCAATTAAAGATAATTTTACTTTTTTAAATAATTGCTGCACGGATGATATATTATCAAAACACGTTCCAACAAGGGTTACTTACCACCTTTGTTCGAACATGTTTTATTTTGTTAATTTGTATTTTTTTTAACTTTGTTTTCAAACAAGTTTTAATACAGACGCCCATAGTTTATAGGCATGGCATGGCCATCAAATGATAGTAAAATCTCAAAACATATATTAGGATTTCCCGTATTTTTCACGGTATACCACCGTTTGCCCGAATTTTATTTGCCCAAATATCATTTGCCATAATAGTCAACAGCCATAATATTATATGACGTAATATTCATTTGCCCTACTCTTATTTGCTATATTAGTCACGTGCTAGAAGCTTTGTTTCCCATAAAGTCACTTAGCCCTAATTATCACATGCCATAATTATCATATGCCATAACATCATTTGCCATCAACATTGGGTGTGTAACGGTTGTTATATCAGGAGAAACTGGATGCAATCGGGACTTTAACTTAACCTAACCTATCCGAGTCGGGGTGCCCACCCCGACTCGGATAGGTTAGGTTAGAAGGGGATGGCGGGGTCGTTTGAGCGAGTGAAGCGAGCGAATAGACCCTGCCACTCCCTTCGTGGTTATTTTTTTATAAACCACCCAGAAGTAGTTTTGATTATTATGGCGTTTAAATATTTGTCTAATAATTATTATGGCATTTAAATATTATATCTAATAATCATTATGGCTTTTAAATATTATGTCTAATAATTATTATAGCAATTAAAAATATGAAAAACAATACGTATGGCACTCGTATCTTATGTTATCTAAGTTTCAGGCAATTAAAAGTATGTCATATGTCTTTTAGGGCAAACAAAACATTCGGGCAAATGAAATTCGGGTAAATGAAATTCGGGAATATGATGATTATGGTATATAATCTTCGGGTAAACAATAGACAACCATTTTTCACTCAGTCGCACAAATCTACTCTGTGGCCCTAATTAGTTCAGTGTGTCCGCTTGGCCCTTAAAGTTATGATGTTGTTCTCGTTCCTCATTGTGAGTACCTCAAAACAGAGTAAAAACGGAAAGCTATGCAATAATGTCACTTGATTGTTTTTTTTACCAGTTTATTACTAGTTTAATCAATGCAGATTTATTTGATACGTGCAGGTTCAAAAGGTTGCAGGTTGCTACGAGTGTCACAGTAATATTGTAAACAATAAAATTCTAAATGATTTATTTTCTCTCTGACTATAAATTCTTCTTCGCTCACGAACAGAACGTGTTGGAGGTAAAACATATTGACGATTTTCGGACAGATAATACACTTCATAGTTACATGGCGACAGAAAATTTCTTGGTAAGTAACCCTTCACCGAATTCACTTCTCACCTTCATTTCCCATTTTCGAATGTATAAATCTTCTTATAATCTTCTTTATGAAGGCATTGACACATTTTTAGGAAGTTTCTGAAACGGGAATAATTGAACCACTTACTTTTGTATTGATTGTGGCATTCACATTTTAAAGTGTACTCGGCGTCCAAGAAATTCAAACCAAATCATCAATTAATAAAATATATGTCCAGCAATCGAATTCGTAATATTGAAATGTAAATATACACGGGGTGGAGACCTGGTGTTCTGAAACACAGGCCTCGAGCCTAGCTTAGGCACCAGTCTCCCACAATATTATTGCAAGACTTTATATTTCAAAATGTAATGTTTACTATATTGTGGTGAGGAAACAAATCGTTATTATAATTATTATAACTAAATCTAATATTATAAAAAGTGTAATTATTTGCAACTTGCAACCAATAGTTATTTGTTTCTTTTATTGTTTATCCTCTCTACCTCTCTACTGTTTATCCTCTCTGTTTTAAAAAATATGTTCTAACCCAGAGCTAAATCCTGAATTGAGAGCGATCAAAGCGTGACTTCATAACCTAGTGCCTATTGATATTTACTTAAGGCTGATAAAGCCATATTATTGTAACGCCAGGTGCTGTCGCATATTATACCTTTACAATGACCTCCGAACAAAAGGATGATTGTAGTTGATTGTACTAGAAAAATAATAGATTCAATTTTGTGATATAATAATCAATAGAACTCGTGTAAATCAAACATGGATATTAGTGTTTCACGATTTCTCAGTAATTTAAATGGTGAAGTCGTTGACAGAAACATGGTTTGTGTACGATAACCCTTATGGGACAATCGGTTTCTTTACTGCCTTATGGGACAATCAGTTTAGTGATTCACAGTTACTTATTTTTTTGTAACCAGACGATTAGCGTCTATATTTGCAAGACCGTGTCTACTATGCGTTGTGAACCCTATTACCTTTCTACTGCGGAGCTCATTAGCAGAAAAGGACAGGGTTCTGTAGGATGTACAAGATCAGTTTGGTAGCAATTCAAAAGATTTAAAATTCGTACAAATTCCTTACAAACTTGATATACCGTCTATAAAAAGTCCTTCTTAATCTGTGTGCACTTTGTGTGCATTTTGTCTAAATCAAGATGCAATCCCTAATAACTTTATTTTGTCTAGTGCGTGTGTAGTTTTTTTTAATAAATTATTTGAAAATGCTTTGCAACTGCTTCTATGCTAGATCGATCTATTTAACGATACAATTCCTAGTAGATAAATATCATGTGATTTTCAGATAATTTGACTACGGATAGCTACTTAAAACTTAAGTTTTTTTTAAGAGCTAATACGACGACTTCACCATGTCACATTAATATCAAATGTTAAATACCTAGTAACTATATGTAGGTACATAGTTTAATGTAATAAACTGGTTCTGATAGTAGCGTATTCTGACTAAGTACTGTACGTTATATACATTATTGACGGAGCACGGACAGAACGTGTAAACATCGAGTACTATATAAATGATGTAATTATCAGTTTACAGCAGAGTAAACACACAACTGTGCAGTTCTACCATTGTCAAGTGAAAAATCACTATTTTTAAATAAGGTTTAACTTTACTTATGTAAAGGAATCTTCTCTCTAATACTTGTCCTAAAAAAGGGGGCCATTTTTTGAACTCTATTTGAATAAATAGCGTCAGAAGAGAACCCAGGAAGCTTTAGAACGTGGATTACAAAATATTCGATTGAACTTATTTGCCACTGTATCTCTTAACTTTCTATTGATTGTGTTGCACAGACTTTTTGCCACTACTGCTGAATACTACTGAATGTGTACTCAGTCCATATGTTTTTCTACCGAGATAGGTGTATTTATCTTCTTTGGATCATTTCAGAGCTGTGTAGATAGCTAAATTAAATTGGAACCTGCAGGGAGAATTGAACGGTTCGGTCTTACCCGTGACCCAGTGCATTCTGAATCACCAGGCATCTTTATTCGATTTTGGATGGTTTTCTAAAACGAGATTGGAATGGTAAAATTATTTTTTAAGAACTACAGGAATAATTTTGTTCCGATGTAGATTGGGATTACTCATTACACTATCTCTCAAAAACAAAGATGTTTAAAGGTTTATCACCCGTTCTGGATTCGTTGTCGCCAATACCGCATCGATCCAACACGATCACTTTTTTAATTCTATCTATGTAACACCTTCCATAACTAGTAGAAAGTCTAGATAAGGTATTTCCCTATGCGGGTGGTAATTATGCCTAACATGACTGTTTTGTTTATAGTATACTAGCAACCCGCCCCGGCTTCGCACGGGTAGCAGAGACATCTTCAACAATCATCATCATATTTCAACCAATTTACACAAAACCTTAACAAATTATATGCCTAAACCTTCCTCATGAATCGCTCTATCTATTGGTGATAACCGCTAGAAAATCTGTTCAGTAGTATGTGAGTTTATCGCGAACAGACAGACAGACGCGGCGGGGGACTTTGATTTATAATATGTAGTGATTACATGATACACAGTAGTCCGATGCAGAGTACAAACATAATCCAAATGCGTATATGTATATACGCATTTAACATTAAACTGAACAGCCCATCGTGGGGCTCATTACCAGTACCAAGGCTAGTTATTGAGTGGTTTCTAGACGTTTAATAATGTTCTACAAATCTCTTAAGTATTCTTACGATATATGATATGTGTCGCGTTTAATGACCGAAATTAGTGGTTCACTACTATGCAGCTATGGTTGCGCTTGACTTCAAAGGTAAGGCCAGCTTTAGAAAAAAGTCTTTTGCTGTTTACACTGCTGCTGCATGCATCTTAGGATAAATTCTGGCAAACTAGGTTAAGTCCACGTATTGTGTAGCATTAGCGAATTAGATTGGTTGGCGAAAGAGGAATGTAGATATTCGGGAGCAGAGATGTTTGAAAGAGACCAAAATTACAGGGTATGGTGAGGTGTCACGTAGGAAGAATGAGTGCGGAACCTATACATATAAGGCAAACGTTAATGGGAAGGCCGAATAAAGGGTGGCCTAAGGCATTTTTTTTTGTTAAATAGCTTAGTAACGAAAAGTAAATAAATTTTAAACTTAAAAGTTGCCTTAATCAACAATTTACGCTATAATCCACGGTTTATCAGCATTTATTTTAGATGGTGTACTACTGCCTGCTTTAATGCTCCTGGATGGATAAGACTAACAGTTTCTGAGAGCCCGTTCTGATATAAAGACTTGATTTTTAAATGGGCACAAATTAAGGGCAATTGCACACTCCACGTCCTCGACTGTACCGGATCACAAGTACTCACACCCGGTGCGTTAACAGGTAACAATAAAATTAGATTTTTTTGTTTTAATTAACAGTTCATTCCATAAGACTGAACACACACAACGCCGACGCTGCCGCCGCCGCGCCGCCTCACCGTTACTTCTCGCGACACGGCCTCTGAGGCATTCTAACCACCTATTAACGCACCCTAAAGGGCAAAAAGTACGTTGAAAAATTTAAGTGGCAGTGTAATCGTAGTCTCAGTACCTATTAAATTAAGTGTCGCGTGTCTTTGCGAATGATTTCGAGAAATGTTTGAGTTATTTGTAACGCGTCACTCGCAAACATATTTATGGGAAAATATATCGGTTTTGGTACAGTTTTGTGGTATCGTTTGAAACATGGTTGTTGGTTCTATTACGCCAAAAAAAAAGTCAGTCAGGTACCGTGTTGAACTAGGCAGTGTAGGAATTTATGAGGAGTGCCTTGTTGAAAATGCTTTGTTCACGCCTTATTTTTAGACACAATTACGAGATAATTGCCTGGAGCACATTTAATCACGAATTATTTAGCTGCCATTTTTATGCAACTATATTCAGACATTGAATGTCTAAATATAATTGCATAAAATATGCAACATTGCTACAATTCCAGTGTACTTATTTATCGTAATTATAGGTTACCCACCAACAAGAAATATAGATTGAAGTGATTACTTTACGATTATTTTAAATCGGACTCAAAACCATGGGTAAATTATACTTTGAGAACTGTAACCACTGACACTGACTGAAGACAAGAATATAAAATAATAGCGTGACGTTCTCTGTGCAAGTGTAAATATAAATTAAGAACTTAATCAACATTACAAGTAATATAAGTTGAGCGAATATAACATTTCATATTTCTTTCTCACGGTAATTGGTTATAATAAACACGCTAAAACATTTAAAACTGCTCTAACTACTCAAACTTTATACAATAAGATTATAAAACTAAAAATACACTTAAAAAAAGAAGCTTCTGCTACTCATTTTAAGTCAAACAGTTAGATATTAATTAAAAAATGTAACGTATGTTCACTGTAATGAACCCGAGGTAATGTGGGTATCATGTACTGGGTGTGTTAATGCGAGTAACGGCTCACTTGGAGCGTCGCAAATGTCGCTGGCGACATATTAACGCAGTAATTAGACCACCTCTTGTAATGTATGATAGTACTAGCAACCCTCCCCGGCTTCGCACAGGTAGCAAAGACATCTTCCACAATCATCAACATATTTCAATCAATTTACGCAAAATCTTAACAAATTATACACCTAAAACTTCCTCATGAATCAATCTGTGTATTAGTGAAAACCGCATGAAAATCCGTTCAGTAGTTTTTCAGTTTATCGTGAACAGACAGACAGACGCGGCGGGGGGCTTTGTTTTATAACTCACACTCACATAGACACCAAAATTTTTCCGACTATAATTTAGTTCAACTTATGTAACAGGAAGCAAGCCTCTTTAATGCCCAAAGTACCTGATAGACAGCAATCCATCTACCAGGCACTTTGGGAATCAAAACTGGGAAAATTAGGAGTATATTTAAAAGTAAGTTAGTAAGACAGTCGGGCATGACTCTAGCATGCACTTACAAAAAAAAACTATTCGTTTACAAGTCATATTATTTATATACTTATATTAGTATATTTCTGAAGCGCTCTTCAGCTATTTCCTTGTTGCAGGATATATTTTTTGCTTTTTGTATGTGTTTATGATATTGATTACAACTTATAGCAGGAACTCAAAAATAAACTACTTAAATAGACTATGTACTGTGTTATAACCACTAATAAATGCTCGCAGGTAACAAGACAACGAACAAAGCCTAAACTGAGACTTTTCTTGTTCGATTTTTCTTTAATATTTTTGGTTAATATTTAAATTAAAGATTTTATAGGATATATTAAAGTTTATGTGTATATGGGTAATGTTTTTACATTTTAGTAGGCAATGTGAGTGTACTTCAAATTGGGCAAATCTAAATTATCTTTTTAGTCGCTTTGTGATGTGAATGGAGTGTGGCGTGACCTCAATAAATAAAAAAACTGTTTATCTGCAGTAAATAAGAATAATGTCGTGTCTATGACAGTAAAGTTGCATTAAAGAGCTTCTAGTTGCCGTAGTAAATACAGATTAATTAAACAAGTATATTAACTTAAAGCTGTAAAACGGAGTTCATTTCATAGTTTATTGGTTAAATTAAAAAAATAAGTCCATACATCACAAACATTTTCACCAAAGACCTCTGGAGTCATATACTGAAGGTAGGGAGGAGGTCTTTCTTTAAACCTTTTATCTTTAGATGGTTTTATTAAAAAAACAAATGCAAAAAAAGTATTTTAATTACAGTGTGAAATGTTTAATAAATTATGAAGAAGCGATAAAGCGGCATTTTCTTTTAACTTAGTACTTGGCGAGATATGCGCTTCTAAAGACGGCAAAAAATGCGTATGTGTTAGGGTTGCCAACATTTTAATGTGAAACATTCTTGAGGTATCCTGCAAGAATTATAGTACCTAGTTTACACACAGATAGGCATATTGAAATTATGTGGAGATGATGGCTGGTCCATGCGTCATACTCGTGAACGGGTGCTGCTTGGGGTGACTGGTCGGCCTAGTCAGCGATGCTTTAGCCTATACTATTATTTTGGTTCGTTCAACTGCAACTCTAGCGTCTTAATCCAGTCACGAATTATTTTTAACAGTAGATTTTGTAACTGATGTACACCTTGAATGATTTCTATGTTTAATAGGTTCAAACCTTCAACGGTATCACTGAGTGATTTTTTTTTGATTGTACGTTAGCTTTTGGAGCATTTCAATAAAATGAAATTCAGGTTGCAACAACTTGCATCCTGTTTACCTTTCATGTAACACTAATACTTTTGTACCCGAAGATCTGACTTTTAAAAAGAGTAGCCATGAGTTTCTTTGCCAGTATTCTTCTCATAAGGCTCTACGCATTTTGGAAACTCGACATCGACAATCGACACAAGCAGGCAGTAGATTTTGGTGTTTTCACCTAATTTATCTCGACAATCCAGTACATGCTGTGGCGTCTGTTTGCGTCGATCTATGATTTTTAACAGTAGCTTCAATTTAACGTTCATAAATGTCACTTAGTGTCTTAATTGAATAAATGATTTTGAATTTGAATTTGAATTTGAATTTGTACATATTTTCTTTCCTTGTCCGTTGCTTAATTTGTCCCTGATCAAAATTCTTAATGCAGTTCAGTGATTTAAAATTAACGTAGAGATTTGTTAGGTGTAGGTACAGTCTTAAAATAATGTTTTCCTTTTTTAATTACCTAATAATAGGTTTCGTTTTAAAATAATAATAATAATAAATTTATTTGTTTTCTTTAAACATGCGCATAGTTTTCACATTATTAATGCACTTAAAAACAGTACGTACACAAGAATGATTGACCAATGACCCCCATGCTAGGAATATCCTGTGTTATGGAAGTCATAAATCCGTCCGTAATGTGTTCATGTATGTTTGTAAAAGTGATTGTTGTTTAGCAATGTTTGGTCCCATGAAGATAAAGTAAGAGAGGAAGAATGTGTATATATATATTGTCGCGCCTTTGTGGTATTATTTATTACTGGCTGGTGACAAGCTGTACTGAAGTATGTAGAACTATTTTAAAATTATATAAAATATAGAATAGGGAGGGGTCTGATGCGAGGGACCGTCGATGTCAGAACGGTTCGCCAAAGAATAATTTACAAATGTGATCAAGATACTAATTATATTCTATTATCAATGTGAAGTGTGATTACCCTGATAAGCCTTACGAGCTAGTGAGTGTTTCAATTATTCTCCTTTCACAAGTTACCCTAAAGTCCTGGTTCCGCAGCTACGCTACATCCCGGTCACAGCAATATATATATATATATATATATATATATATATATATATATATATATATATGTGTGTATATATATATATATATATATATATATATATATATATATATATATATATATATATGTGTGTGTTTGAGGGTGGATAAGTAAGAGTGGATGTGTGACAGGTAATGTGGATGTGTGAGGGTGCATGTGTGAGTTTATAAACTTATAATTCCGTTAGTATAATAAAATGTGCCTTGTATTATATTGGACTGTAAATAAATGAGGATATTAGTTGCAATAAGTGTAGATGTTCGTATGGATTGGTGGTTAAATCGTGGGTTTAAAAGTCAAGTGGCTGGTAATTTAATTAGATCTTCTGTTTCATCATAATTTAGTGTTAGGAGGTATTGTTTGATTTTATCTTTGCAGTGGTGTGTATTTAAAGAGTGTATGTGAAGTTTAATGTTTAGCTGGTTATATATGAGCATGCTTAGGTATGGGTAATGTCTACGTGCAAATGTTGAATATGTGTGAATTTTGGGAAATGCCAGATTTGGTCACCTTCTTCTACTTGGGCTATTAGTGTTTAGGGGGAGGGTTGCGTACTTGCGCAAGGTGGTGCGACGAATAAAAAGCTGTCTGACCGTGAGCACTCCATAGTCCATGTATAGCTGCTTGGTAGGGTAACGGAAGGGCTTATTAAGGAGTACTTTTATTACAGCTCGTTGTGCTCTTAAAAAGTTATAAGATTTTATTGAACATTAAGTATAAGTCTTAAATAGCACATTAAAATCCAATACGAGTACATGTCCCTACATTAGTGTGGAAACTAGAAAGTAAGCAGTTGCTAGACTAAACTTTTGTAGTAGAGTCTGCAGAGTTCATTTTGAACTCAAGTCACTGTCGAAGACTTTAAAGTTACAAATCATGCAATTGCTATTTCTTTTTATTAGGTACTTTTATATAAAAAAACCGGACAAGTGCGTGCAAACAAACTTGTATGTAGATAGTACACCCCTCTCGAGAATCAATTCTCGAAGACTTTTGCCTGTCTTTTTCGAAATACAATGTTAACTTTGCGGTTGCGATGTACAACAAAGTCAACTTTCCAATGCTTCTCAAATTTCATAATTTTCATTTTTTAAAAGTTCAGGTCAGTGGGTACCCTATAAGTTTTGATTTACCTGCGAAATGTTCAAAGGAGAAACCCAAAGTCCATAGAAACATGGGCCTGGCGTTACAGGCCTGGAATTTGGTCATAAATCAGAGCACTTTGGAAGGTTTCACGAGCCCAATTTTAACATCTCCCAGCATTGGCCAAATTGGTAAAAACAGACAATGTTTACATTTTAGGTTATTTTTATTATAGATAGATAGATAGATAGAACATTCTTTATTGTACATCACAGTATATATATTTATATATACATATATATTTTTGAGGATGTTTCTTACGTAAATCTGATGATGCGCTGTGCTGTAGCGCCGGCAGACTATCACGATAAGGTTTTAAATAAATAAAAAATGGTTAGGTGGTGACTTGGTGACAGCTGAAAACTATGTTTATTAAACAAGACCCACTCACATCACTACTGGCTTGCATTTGTTAATATTGTATCTACTAGGGGATCGGATTACAGTAATCTGAGATTACAATAACTTATTAAAAAAAAAAAACTCATAATTGTGATAAATGGTTTATTAATCACCTTCTTCATTAGGACTATCATAATATAATAATACAGTATATTACAGAAACTGTGAAGAACAACACACAGTCGGTTTTCCAGCAAAGGTCAGCAGGGGTGGCAGGGTACGGTGTCCAATGTCCAAGCGCGGGTCAGTCAGAAGGCAATCAATTTCGGAGTCCAGTATTCGATCAGAGGTCTTATAAAATAATAAGTCCCGAGAAATACGACAAAACACATTCACTTGCGCAAAAATACGAAAAGCGAATGACATTGCAACTGTGCCATGACAGTTGACAGACATAATTATTTCTTCTAATTATTTTTTAATAGTGCTTAAGTTAAAAATCAATTAGATTACAGATTTTTTATTTTACATTTGATTTTAATACCTATAAAAAACAATTACAATAAAACAATAGATTACTATTTATTTGTAAAAGAATCGAGTTCCACTAAATCGATATTCTTAGGGTAAGACGCTCTATTGATATTATGCCAGCGTTTGTGAAGTTAGTGACGTATAATAAAATAAGTGCTGCAAAGATTTACAAAGGCTGTTTAAAACAAAAAATAGAAATGTACTTATTTTCTATACTTCGCCATTGTAATTGAAGCTAAGATTTAAATGGGTTAACTAAGTAAAATAGACGATTTTTTTGGTACATATCTGATTCGTGTAACGGTTTGGCCCAGAAACGGATTTCTCCTTTGTCAAATATAAGGCTTAAGTGGCCATATCTTATGACTGCGTTGATTTAGGAGCTTGATTTTTTTATAACTACAAGGGATCGCAGATCGCGGTTTTCTTTTATTTCCTTTTGAGGAACGGAACCCTAAAAATATCACTGTATTGAGAACCTCCTCCTTTTTGAAGGCGGTTAAAAACCATTCACGTATTATCCTCTTTTTAATAAATTATCTTACACCAACACTTATCAACAAACAATAAATAACTAAAAAAGGTTTTTGATAACAGCGCCATCTTTGCGTTCATTTCAATATTAAGTTCAACGTCGCCTTCCTTGCTCATGTAGTCGGTATTTATCGTAATGGTGTGTAATATGAACTATAGATGGTGCTATTTTTTTTTAATACAACTACAAACGAAATAGTAATATCACCTCCCGGCAAAAAAGTGTCATATCACAAAAAAGTGTCATTTCACATGTTAGGTACGTTTAACATTTTTATAGCATTGAATAGCAAATGTTGCATTTGGTCAGCTGTAAAAACATCGTTATTAGCTCAGTGAAAAAGGGAACAAAGTTCCCCTTTTCACTGAGCTGTTTTGTTCAATTCACAGGCATAAAAGTCGTGTCTTCTCTAAATAGCTGTTTTTGTATTATGACACTTTTTTTGCCGGGAGGCGATATATGAAATACGAATTCAATAATTTTCAGCAACAAATAAGCTAATCCTTAAATTAATTCATGACTTGTCACGGTTTGGACCACTTGCTGTGATATATTTGGTTTTATAGTAAAATAAAAAAGTGTGTGTGTGTGTACTTATGTACGCACGTAAGAAGTTATACTTTTAGCTACTTAGTTAAATAAAGTTTATTTAAATATCATAATAAATAATGCATACCGTCAACTAACCTCAAATTCTACAAACGTACTCAAAGTAATATGTAAAAACCATTTTTATCACCATCGTGAAGAATTGGCGTCTTCCTCTCAAGGGCCAACCTATTGCTTTGATGTCTTGCATAATATTTGCAGGAGCGGACAAATTAGATTTTATTTTATTTCTTGGCTTAACTTGACTACATTGTATGCATTATTCTCCTCGATATCGACAGTTAATCGTGATATTATTAAATTGGCAGTATTCAAGTAAAAAAACCGGACAAGTGCGAGTCTGACTCGCGCACCGAGGGTTCCGTAAGCAAACTAACTTGTATATAGGTAGATAGTACGTCCATCTCGAGAATCAATTCTCGAAGATTTTTGCGTATCTTTTCCGATAGACAAACTTAACCAACCAACCGCAAAACATAAGTTTAAAATCACCAAAACATAGGTTTTCTTTAACTTTGAAATGTTCAAATTAGTTAAAATCTAAGGCTTAATGGCCGTATCTGTTGATTGCGTTCACTTAGAAGCTTGATTTTTTACAGCTTCAAGGGACCGCTAACATAAGTATTTGGTGTTAATTTCAACTTGATACCTTTTTGGGTTCCTGGGGAAATGGGTTTGGACAGACACACAGACAGACAGACGGATAAGGCTTAAGTGGCCATATCTTTTTATTTATTTATTTTATTTATTTACTAAACTTATAACTATTATTACAGGTTAAAAACCTAATGCAATAGCTAAGCAACTATACTAATTTCTGTATGCCATATTTTTTATTTATAACATACTATGAATAGTGTTATCTTAGTGAATTCACTCAGTGAACAATAAAATATGTCCGTCTCCTCGGCAACGAGATTTAGCGTGCGAAGCGCTCGAGACAGAGGCGCCTCATTGAGAAGAATGGTGCGCCCTCTTGGCACCGCCAGCAGCCTTTTCAGACTTTTGATTGCATTGACTTAGAAGCTTGATTTTTTTACAAGTTCAAGGGACCGCAGACTTATGTATTTGTTATTAATTTCAACTTGATGCGTCCACGGGTTCCTCAGAAAAAGAATCTTGACAGACAGGGTGACGGACAGACAAACAGGCAGACGGACACCAAAGCGATCCTATAAGGATTCCTTTTTTTACTTTTTGAGAAATGGAACCTTAAAAATCACTCCACAGAGTTCTTCCGTTAGTTTGTATTTTCTGACTTGACATAATTGTGAATTATTGCTGATTTTGTAGTCTGTTGAAAAATAATCACAATTTATGTCGCAAACAATAATTTTATTGAGAACTCGTGGTATCAGCACTCATTGCTCGCACTACGGTCACCACGTTTCACCACACAGATACAATTAGAAGTAATTAAGTACACCAATGGAAAACACATTTAACTGTCTGAATGGTCACCATCCAGCATTATACATAAAGCCTCATTGGTATTCAGCGCTGATTTTCTGATGGCACCTCTAATATGACGTCACGCGTGTGAAGCAGAGAGTATTGGAAAATAAATATATAAATACAGAAAACATATACGTAGGTACATATATATTTGTATATACCTATAAAACAGAAATAGCGACCATAATGGTGATAGTGAACTATAAACATTCCACAATGTTAGTATCGTAAACATTTCAAAACGATTGCCTAATAAATGGTAACAGAGACGGACATACGCACAGGCAGACAGACACATACACTAGTAAAACGGACCTTGTTTGCGCCAGGGTATAAATTTGACCATTTACGGCAATTTTAATAGCTCTAAAAGTTACCTAGTTGAATGTAGATCATAACGATAAAAACCGCATTGGAACCCGTGTAGTTGTTCTCGAAGTCCAAACATACCGATATGAAGGCTCTAACAGCAACTGCAACTAATACCAAAAACTGTTCGTCATCACAGCCACTCTTTCAAAATAACACTTTCTCCTGGATCGTGACGAGTTATCAATTACTATTCGACCGACGATGCCCCTTGAGCGGTGGCGCAATGATATGTCGTAATACTTGGACCGAATATACTTATTCATGAGCTGAGGAGAGAATGGGAGCCACCTACGGGCCAGTACCTTCACCCGGATAAACATCACTTCTGCTACCATAGAGTAAGATCTATTGCACGTGGCAACAATGACGTACAGTCGCGTCGGTAACCGCTCACTATCCCACTAATCCCACTAATATTATAAATGTGAAAGTTTGGATGGATGGGTGGATGGATGTTTGTTACTCTTTCACGCCAAAACTACTGAACCGATTGCGATGAAACTTGATATGATGAAGCTGGAGACCTGGATTAACGCATAGGCTACTTTTTATCCCGATATTTTAACGGGATCGGGACTTACGCAGGTGAAACCGCGGGGCACTGCTAGTTCTAAATATGATCAGAAATAGTACAAAGTACGTCCAGCAGCAAGGTATAGCCAGTTCGAGCTACAACACGCCCCAATCCATTCATATAAACTCTTTCCACCCCTTTTCTTTTACTGCCTTCCTTTCTTAACTATTTTTCTTTTGAATATACTAACAATTTCCCGATCTTTAATTAGCAAAGTGCGCCGTTGACGACAATAGGCTTGTCCTCTATTATCTTTTTGGGACCACATTATAGTTGTTAAAACGTGAGTGTTTTATACTTAACATCACAATGTGTTCTTAAATAATGTCAGGTCTTGAGGTCCTAATATGAGTAGGCCCGGTTAAGCCTTCCGCATCGTAGTTAGTGTCGACGCAAAGTCGAGTATGCAGTCTCGAGCGACTTCAACCAGGCTCGCATGTTTCGCAATCAAGAATAGAGATCATGTCATAGGGAACGTGTTCCTATAAACGTATCATGATATAACAGATCTCGAGCTAAAATCTTATTTCGTATAATTGCAATCTCACCGTTGAAACATGTCTACGCCTTGCGTTAGACATTTTTAAATCACTTCGTTCGCATGGATATTTTTAGTGAAATCTATTCCACGGTAACTATACATTTTGCCGGGATAAGAAGTTGCCTATGTGCTATTCCAGACTAAAATCCAGCTCTGTGCTAAATTTCATCTAGATCCGTTCAGCCGTTTTTGCGTGAAAGAATAACAGACACCCACCAATCCATCCTCACATGGCCCACCTGAGAACAAGCGGCCATATGAAGGTTTACAACAAAAAAGACCATGCAGATTCCAGATCATCAGCAGATACTTAACATTTCCGTCCCGATTACACCGTTAAATAAAAACAAAACAAAATAATGTACTTAATTATATCAATGTGTGTTACATCAATTACATAATACGTACTCAAACATTGCAACAATATACCTACTATTACATAATTTGTTCTGGTTCTTGCGTAAAATCTAATCTTTGTGTATCTAATGCGGATAAAATTTTGTTTTTTTTCGTAAAGTTTAGCATCCTAACTTATATTATGAATGCGAATGTGAGTTAGTTTGTCTGCTACGGTTTCACGCCTAAACTACTCCACCGATCATCATTAAATTTTACATACACGTTGTCAGAGGCGCATAAAAGGACCTTTCGTCATATATACCTTTCGTTCAGAGGGTTTGTTCCCTAGGATTAAAAAAGTAACTTGAAAAGTCTGTATTAAAGCAAGCGAACCCGCGCACAAAAATTGGTAACGCTATAATCATACAAGACAACCTACTCTGCCATTTAAATGAAGTTGTCACGACTATGACGTGGTTGTGGTTTCCATTTTGGAGGAAGAGAGGGGTCAAATAGTGCGGCTCAACAGAGGCTTTATTTCCCCGTTCACTAGCGTTTTGTGACGATATTTCACTAACATTTAAATAACCTTTTATTTGGCTTTCCAACATACATGTATGTATGTCGATAGTATTGTTGTTTTGGTCATGTTTCTGTGTGACGAACCTCTAATGTAGGTATAAATGATAAAAGAATTTATTCTGCAAATAAGTCGTTTTAGACGCTTTTACACGTCAATTTGTTCTTTAAAGCTAGATGGTGCCAGCATTTCCTATGACTAGGCTTGAGCCTAAACTAGCCGAAACAAACTCAAGGATCCCAGTCTACACAAATTCAATCTGCGCAAGTGCCATGTATTTTTGATATTACACCGCTAAGTGAGCCAAATCTCACTCATAAAGAGTAACCGAGACTTATTCAGTCTTCGTTTTGTTCGTATTTTTACTACTTTACGAGTAACATAGTCAACTGACAGACGTAATAATGTCTTCATTTCTTAAATTTTGAATAGTGAATGTAGGTAATTTCATTTTCTCATAAAAATGACGCGATTCTCACGACACAATATACGTATTTTCAAAAGTGTACATCTAAGTAATGATTGTTCTCACGATACAATCGGAAATGAAATCTCGGTCTCAGGGTGCATTTGACAGCACATAATATATGTCGAAATAAAAACCAACGTATGTTAAAATATCTATTTCTGAGAAATATTAAAACCATTACTTATGTTTAAAAAGCCAGATATTCAATATAAAGAAGTCGTCTTGTTTAACTACTTTGTCATTCCGGTTTAAAGTTAATGAGTTTATTAATCCCGTGGATATGTATATAATTTTTTTTAATAAGGGACGTATATCTATATCTACTCAAACCAGTAGTACTGGAACATTTTAGAACAATCTATAGTCTCATCCTGATCAGATTGTATATCAATTTAAATTCAAATCTCAAGATCGTTATAAATGTCATGTTTTGATTTGTATTCCGAATGTCATTTCAAACGTCAAAATTGTCAGTTTTAAATCAATCAATCAATCAATCAATCAGCCTATCATAGTCCAGTTTTAGATGTCAGAAGATTATGTTTATAATACTTTTTAAATTGATCATTTCTTTATTTCACTAACTGTTATTAGCAGCACTTCGGTTTAAATATGTCTGTTCTTCACCTGTCTAGTTTAACCTATACAGATGAAGAGATACAAAACTTTCGATTCAAACATAACACGCATTGCAGTAGATAAACTCTATTATTAATTTCAATTGAATAGATGTGTATTATTTTATCGAATGTGTTCCAGTAGTGCAAGGCTTTAATTTGACGCGCTTTT
This sequence comes from Euplagia quadripunctaria, assembly GCA_963859945.1. Classification (NCBI taxonomy): domain Eukaryota; kingdom Metazoa; phylum Arthropoda; class Insecta; order Lepidoptera; family Erebidae; genus Euplagia; species Euplagia quadripunctaria. Next base: position 25,919,190 of record OY982564.1, on the reverse strand, counting down.
TGATATTGAAACTATATTTTTTAAAGCTTGGCTTGGGCAAAATCGGTGCTAAGAAAATTGGTGTCTATACAAAGTTGCAAGAAATCGGTGTCATGTAAACAGTATTTATGTAGTATACATTTTTGTAATATGTAACAGACAATTTTGTTATGTTAGTTTAGATAAGCGAAGTAGGTATAGGCGAAACCTCTTAAAGGTATCGTTTATACCTACTTCGCTTATCTTTTTGTATGAAGGTACTACTTCCTACTACAAAAAGGTAAAGTCGGCTATTCTACGTATTTGAACAAATCGACCACATATTACCTTTCTCTCCGTAAGTTTCGTAAATGAGCTCCTTGCGCCATACCACAATAACTTTAATATTCTTAAGTCTCAACAACATATTATGTACTAGTATGTTTATTGGATATTACTCTTGTCCCGTAAAATATCGTAACATGCCGATTGGTCCGTGAGTTTTTATCGTCTGGCTATTTTTTCTCACTCTTCTATTCAATGTAAATTGTGACTTTTACAAGTGTCACATTCTTGTCAAAATCTTTAAATATTTTTATTTTATTTAAATCGATAATCAGCTGGGAGTGCGGCTAATAAATATATAAAACTTAAATCCTACTAATATTATAAACGTGAATGTTTGTGAGGATGTATGTATGTATGGATGTTTGTTACTCTTTCTCGCAAAAAGTACTGAACCGATTGCGATGAATCTTGGTATGGTATGTAGATAGCTGGAGACCTGGATTAACAGATGGGCTACTTTTTATCCCGATATTCCCACGACACCGGGACTTACGCGGGTGCAACGGCCCAGTTGTTTACATAAGCAGTCCAAGTAATGATAGATTTATAATTCAAGAAAGTTCATCAAAAATATAAAACCATTTCAAATGAATTCAATACGTAAAGGTCTTACAATGTCTTGTTGCTACATACCTACTACATTTTGTTACCAAAGCAACTGTGTGTCAAATATTTCGTGATCAAATAAGGGTTTGCTTTCAAAGTTGACCAACCTTGAAAATATTGGAGAACACTTACCTATGTAGGTACTTTTGTAGGTATTATTTAAGGACTGTTGATCTAGTCGTTAGTGGTCCTGACTGCTGAGCCAGAGGTCGTGGGTTCAATTCCCACCCAGGACAAATAATTGTGTGATGAGCACTGTGTCTGGGTCTGGGTGTAATTTATCTATAACTAGCACGGATAGTAGAGACATCTTCAACAAACATCATCATATTTCAACCATTTTACACAAAACCTTAACAAATTATACACCTAAACCTTTCCCATGAATCGCTCTATCTATTGGTGAAAAAAGAGGTTTCGTAGATGTCTGTTGTCGCGAAACCAACCTCTATATATATATAATAATATCGAATATCGTTAATTTTCTCTCTTTGCTCCGGGCTACTTCTGTGAAAAATTAAACCTTTGCGACAAGGTTTGTGAAAAGTTAAAAGCAGAATAAATTTCCTTATTTTAGTTTGTAAAGTGATCTTACGAACAGATGCTGTCGACGATAATTACCGAGACCTACGGAATGTGAACCTTTTAGTGCTTCATCTAATTAAAGAAAGTTTATAAGTTAATGAAAGTACCTACGTTTAGAGCCTCTAATTTATTGCTGTCACACAAAGATAGAAAATAATGATTAAAACCCTTGAAATGAGGACTTCTATATTAAAACGCTTTTATTAGCTTGCTACGCACACTTATCAAGGATCGATGACAATACAATATAAAAGACAAATTTAGACAATATAAAAAAAAATAGAGTGATTAAGAAAAAAAATCATTTTATCGTAAGAAAGCGTGGGGTGCTTTTTAAAATATTATATAATGACTTTACTTTTACCAATATTTGTCAATAAAATATTTACAATAATTGACATCTAGCACCCCACGCATTTTTATGATAAAATGTTTTTTTTCTTAATTACTTTATTTTTTTTTTATTATAGAAAATTATTTTCTACTTTTTAGTTCAGCTAGTTACAAAAGCGTATTTTTTAGGTTTTTAAACTATTATTTATTTAAAATGCTTTTATTAGCTTCACTTGTAACTAAATAACTAACTACGTAGACAAATCTTGGCACTCAATTTTAGCCTACTTCTAATAAGTTGTCGTATCGAATGAAACTTTGTATGTATATGTGTAGTTTGGATGACAATACTGTAACGAGGCATTTTGAAGCTGATCTGATGATGGAGCCAGGAGGTGGATAGTGGAACTCTTCAGTGGCTACTAGTAAACCCTTCGAATTTGGGCTCATATGATTCGTTTTGATGAGTCTAAAATATTGGGCTTGGTAACGATGGGCTAATGATGATGACAGAAAGTGGATAGTGGACCTCTTTTTTAATTTTTAATTCGGTTCACCATTACAGCGTGTTTAAAAAAAATACATAGCGTGTTTACTTAGTACATCATTCAGTTGACATTTGTTAAAAATTAATGAATTTTGTCTTATGACGTGTCATGTTATGATGTCCATAAATAAAAACAATCATCACAATTATATTAGTAAGTATATAAAGTAGGAGTTAATAATATTGAGTCCGCATTCAATTAATAAATAAAATAAATATTACTGTTACTTATTTGTGTACACAAATCTAAGTGGCATATACGAAAGAGTAAGGATGAAACCTTACTTACATTCACAAATTATTATTAATCACATATTAATTTATTGAGCAGTAAGCTTTCTTAGATAATAAATCGTGTATATTCGCGCCATTTACCAATAAAGCTGTACCTACTTAAATCAGCTATTTATTACTTATCGCATAGTGGCAACCTGAGGATGGTAAGTGAAGAAGTGCTCGTGGGATCACAGTACATTCATCATCTACAGTGAACTGTGATGCAACATCTACAGTTTCCAGCTTATTATGAACTTTGTGACTTTCAATTCCGCAATAAATTATGTTGGCTAATATCTAATTTACTGTAGAACGTAGGTATAATGTGTTTTCTAAGAAGAAACATAGAAATTTAGAAAAAGGCTGGAAGGCTGAAAGGAACAACTCCTGAAAATAATATCTTTTTGGGAGGTAAGACGTATAAACTAAAAGTAACCCCTGCGTTTGATTTTTTAACCCCCAACGCAAAAAGAGGAGTGTTATATGTTGGATGTGTCTGTCTGTGGCATCGGAGCTCCTATACGAATGGACCGATTTAAGAGCATTTTTTTTAATTGAAACATTACTTGACCGAGAGTGTTCTTAGATATAATTCAAGAAAATCTGTCCAGCCGTTCGAAGATCATCAGCTTTTTTCTAATCGTCGAGTCGAGGTATTTTAAATTTATGATTATTTAATGGAACGAGGGACTTCCAAAAGTAGGTAACGAGATGTTACATATAAATATTTTTAATGTGCTTTTCACCTTTTAGATGAATATAAATTAAATATCTCTTACTAAACCAATAATTCCTTTTATATCCTTCATTTCTTACAAAAAATGTTCACCTTGGGCACTCGAAAAATCATCTACAGTGTATTGATTTTATTATCCGCAAATTTTTGACCTCGTTGTTTTTTTGAGTTGGGCAATAGATAAAAATAACAAGGTGCCAAGTTGTGGTGAATATTAAATACTCACTATTTGGAGAGCCGTTGTGTAGAGCCGCTATTACTCCTAAGTGCTGCTTTGGTTTGTTCGCTATCGCTCTCACTCCACAACTATTGAAGTCATCCTCTTCCCTCGCACTTCTTCCTTTTTCCCAGCTACAACTCCACATGTACATAGATACAAATAATGACTTAAACAAATTCCTCAACAGAGTCGAAAACTACATAATTACATGAAGTTATGAAGATGCTGCGAGACCCGCCATTTACGAAACAAATGAAACTGTTATTACAACAACAACCACCATTTAAATACTTCGTCTGTAGTAAACAGGTTTTGTTGTAACGCGAATACAAGCCCAATAATTAACCCTGACCATAATCTGGTAATTATCACTCGATTCGGTTCAGTTCGAACAGATAATGTATATAAATTATATGTTATTATTATTAAGTTAAGAAAGGGTCATTTGTCGAATCATGTGTATCAAATCAAATAATTAATTAAATTCATTACATTTTGGGTATAATATGTTCACAAAATGCAATTTTATTTGTAATTAAAATCATAAAATGTCATAGAGAGCACAAAACAAAATAAAATAGTAATTCCCATACAGAAAATTTTCTACAAACAAATAAATAGTATTGTACTTGTATATGTTAAATGTTGCACCCGCAACATTTTTGACATTCAATTTATATTTATATCAACTATTATGTATAGATAGCTGTACACCTGTAACGAAATTATTTGAAGACAACATTGTGTACAACCGCTCTACCATATTTTGAAGGTAATGAAATACTATGAACAGCGTCTTTCATACACAACAGCTCATATTTTAGATTTTCTTTTTTTATTTTTCACATGTAGTTGACGTTGAATATCTTTTATGGGTACTATACATTGCTTTTATTTTTACGTATGGAAATCTCTGCTGGTCATCAGTCATCACAGTACCGCACCGGGACGAACGGTGAATTGGTATGTGGAGTCCTCAAAATCAGAGTCTGCAAACCCCAGCAAACCTTTCTCGCTCTCACATGGTAAGATTTATTCCTTATTCCCTTCAGTCAGACTAGACCCACTCCGCACTTTAGGAATGGAGCTAAAAGTACGCGACGCGACGGGCTCGACTTGTTGGGCCTAATTCAATGGGCAGCCGCGCGCCGGCCGGGTCGCGTATATGGGAATCCTACTTCAGTACGTCTTCGCGGCTGAGACAAACACACGTAAATCCTACTTCAATACGTCTTCGGTGGTGATGTACTGCAGCAGCAGGGTTTCTAAGTTAATTCGGAGTAAGATGTACAAGAAACCCTTATCTCCGTCGCTCGCAGGACGTATTGGCGTAGTATTTCTAGTACTTTACGGACAGAATATTCTTAGAAAATCCAACACGATTCGGCTCCCTATGCAACAGATTACTATCATATCTACACAAGGTGTTATTACGTATTTGTTCGTCCTTCAAAGTGAACTAACGTTTTACGAGTAACCTGCCACAATTAGTAGTAGTAGTAGCTAGATGATTTTATTATTGGCGATACATACATACGTTCCTACTTAACTCTAAAATTGATAAAATCGGAAAATTTTAAAGTATTCATGAGCCTATTTAAAATGTAATAATTAAATTAATAATATGTTGGTACTGTAGGTATTCTCTTTCCTACAAAATTTTACTGTAGTACTTGAAACTTTGCAGATACCATCCCAAATTATTTCATGTACAACGCACAATGACGCAACAACGCAGAAATAAATATTTACTTGCGAATATCCGCAAGTAAATATTTATTTCTGCGTTATGTACCAGAAGTCCTACTCCAATAGGTCGGGCTAGACGAATAGAATAAGGGTTTCTAGTTCATCTTTATGTATATTAACTAAGAAATCCTATTGCAGTATGTCACCGTCGAAGACAGTCAGCACAGAATACTTTTTTATAACTGAACAGTCAGTCAGCTAGTCTCAGCCGGCGGGGACGTACTGTAGTAGGAGTTTCCATATACGCGGCTGGGTCGATATTAGATCGATGCTCACTCACACACCGTATCGCGTCGTCCGGGTTTTTTTTTTTTTGTCCGGTCTTATCTAGATTATATCGAATTAGTTAGTAACTAGTCTAGATTTATTTGAAACATAATTTGTCCACCAAAGTAGAGTACTAGGCACATAACTTACTGGTAATTAAATATTTACATTAATTCTTCTTGAAAAGAAGACAGAACTAACGTCGCTGCGTCGCCGTCGTCAGACGTAATAAGATTTACGCCATAAAATATATCTGTAGATAATTAACGCTGTGCGATCTGAATTGCACTTTAATGTGTGGAAGCAAGAGTCGCTATTTATTAAATTATCTTGCAGAGTGAACTTCTGTACGTATACGAATGTATTCTGTGCTTCGGTTTAGAAAGGTGCGTGCGGTACACGGACTTAGATCATCAGCTAACATAAAGTTTATCTGTCACACACATGAATCAGGAAATGTATTTGAATAATTTTGTGTTAAATATGCTGTATTATTGTAATTCGTACAGTTCTGAGTATTTCCTTTTGTACTAAATTTACGTCACCTGCCGGTAAGAATTCGGTGTATTGGTACTATTTGGTACATAACTATCACTTGCAATTTCGTAACTATACCATCTGAGGCCCGTCGCTAATTCGTCGGATGGAGCCCTCCTTAGGTTGCCACCACACACTTCAATTGCTGATAGAATGGATCAGTTTTCGTCGATCTTCAGTTGTTACCCCACCAATCAGTCTGAACAAGCCAAATCAATGAAGTCGATCGATAGCATCGATCGATGGCATCGATCGATTGGTATGCTGGCACTCTTAATCTAATAAGACTTGTTGGTTTATTTTTATACGTTTATGGCATATTTTAGTCACGTATTAAAGTGACAGGTTGCAAGATTTTGAAATTAAAAACAATTTCTTTAAACGCAAGAAAACGCGATCAAATATCCTATAGAATACGTTCATTTTAAAGAAGCTTTTGGGATCTTAGAATCGTTCATCCTCACAAATTTTATCAAAATTTACCTTTTTCTGAAGATCTTGGATTGTGATAGACTTTTATACTCCTTAAGTATCACGATAATCGTCGCTTTTTTCTAATCGTAAAAAAGTCAAGAAAGTATCGATGGACTGCACCCATTGATACTCAGCACGGCTCTAAGGAGTTCTGGAGGATCATCTTTAGAATACAGGTCCTTCCTCATTCCATTCCAGGTTTAAAGTTTTAATGTTCTTCAATACTACCAACGTGACAGGCGAGCTCACAGATTGTCTAATTGTAAGCGGTTACCAAACACTCTTAACGCCGAACTTGTTACGTTCCTTCCACAAAGAACCTTCGTACTCACCATCAACACAAGGTTGTGCGACTAGTAGTCTATATGCGATAGTAGTACTCTGTAAGAGTTCTGAAAGCCTTTTCAACGCAAGAATTAACTAATCGTATGTCAAATATCTGATCAAGTATCTATTGAGTTGTTGAAAGCATGTTTAGGCACTTTGATTTGATCATCGGACCAGTTAACAATGATTTCTTCAAATACTGCAAAATTTATGTCAAATGCCATTCGATTGTTCAAAGGAATTGATCATAGATTAGTAAATTTTTCTTTGATCAACATTTCAGAAACTCGAATTGATTTGATACCACTGTTAACTTGACAGCTCTGTTAGTTGAACAATATTTTGATGAGCCTTTCAGAAACCGGGTGTTATCAAAAGGTCAGGTCTTATCTACTCATAAGTAACGCACATACCTTGAATATTATTGAGTCGATTCTCGAATTTCATATGCTAATACGAAAATTTGAAAGTTAATATATGTCTAAGTTGTTGTGTTTTTACTCCTAATGAGCACCATTATTTTAAATAAAAAAATCGTACTTAATACCAAACACAGAACATCAATACTTGTACAATCATTATCGCCTGTAGGTGCTGATATGAATTTTATTTTATCATTAACATCTCTTCGCAACATCTTTTAGTATTAACGATAACTTGCTCCTATTAACATAATCCATGTTTGTGTAAGATCAACGGTCGCACATTTTTCTCACCTAGACGAAAGTCTATGAATATTCACGATATCATCGATTACATCACCGCAATCAGGCTCGTGTCGTGCACGCCACATCCCTCCTTATGTAAGCGAGTTACGGATCACATCCGCGTAACGCCATTGTCCCTACAGGTTACGTAAAACAAAACCAGCCGGTTGGACATCGCACATCCAATTTATTTTTAACATTATTTATGTACAAACGTATAAAACTGTGATGTTGCACAATATCACATTCACTGCCTTGTACTTGACTTGCATCACCAATAAATTAAATGTAAATCGACGGTGTCTTCACCGGGAGGCAGTGGCGGTTGCATCAGGTTAAGAGTACCGTGCGCATGCGCAACAACCTCTCACATATGGCAACAGACGCACATTATCATCCCTAAGCACCATTTTATAAGCAACCACCTGCAACCACTAGTGCGTCCCGTTGAAGACACCCCTAACAAAGACTTGGTTCTTAGTGGCCGATCTGGTCGATCTGGCTCTGTAGGTTGTTGATGACCTCGGAGGGAACCTGGTCACCCAAGATCTCGAACAGGTTGATCCTCTGGTTTACCGGGATGGATTCATACGCCGCCAATTCAATGCCTTCTTGAACCTGATAAATAGAAGTATAAAATGAATATCAATAAGAAACATCGAAAACATTAGCAGGGACAGTGATTTAAGTCGTCACCAGATCCTTACAGACTTCATTAGGTCGACTATCGACTTACAGACAAAATATTCTTTATTGTATACTTAACTAACCACATACAGGTCAAAAGAAACTTAAACTTGACAAGGAGGAGTAGAACGGCCGGTCTTATGGGCAAAAGGACAACTTTTGGATAGAGGTAACAAAAGAATTATTTAAAAATAAACATCCATAACATTCTTTTACATTTTGCCATCCTTAGGTTGCACAGAAGAAATTGTTTTAGCGATTACGCTGCCCTTTGTACATTTTAAAATGTTGTGTAGGTCCTCATTGTAAGTAATATTTTATCACTGTAAGTAATATGTACAATAACGTTTATTATATTATAACACGCATAGAATGAACAACTACTTGCAAATTATTAAGAGATTTATGGAATAAAATAAAAAAAACGCGTGAATTGTATCAAAATATAGTAAATATTGTTTTACAATACTCGAAATTAAAAATGCGCAATCTGTGAAAGGTGCCCTAACTATATACGGATAATTAGTATACAAGATAATACAGTAGTATTGCGCAGAATTTACAGATGGCATAAAAATAAAATAAATAAACTCCCGGTCAGTATTTTTCGTAGCGCTAACACAATTTTTTCGTCTAACCGGCCGTCCACCGAGCGTCTGAAGTGTAACGTGCGGTAAGGAACTTCGGTCCAATAATTTTACAATGACAGGAAGTATTTCTGATACTTTAAAAGTAAGAGATTCAGCTTTGTGAATCTCTACCTGTAATAGGGAACACGAGTGAACTGAAGTCGTGGGAATCTCGAAGTCTAATTAACATCTAACTTAATTCATTTATGGATTAGAAGGTGTGGAGTTGTTAAAATGTATGGCAGATCCACTTCCTGACAGTGTTGACTGTTAATACTGGTCCATAGAAGTCAAAGTGGTCTCATCTACAATTAGAAAAGGATGTTAGATAATAGTGGAAGTGAAAAGATTCGTATCAAGTTGGTAACAAGGCGCCTTTTAGCACAACATAATATGTAAGTATCTAGTTAAGCGTATGTGCAGGCACATTTTGCACTGTGCTGAGAATATTAAGCCATAAAAGTTTTTAGTTGCGTCGCGTAATAATTCATCTAAATAGTAAAATATGTACTTTGTTTTTTTATGAGCTATTTGTGCATATATGCAATAAAAGACTTTCAAATTATTTAAAACATATACCTAGGGATGGTTGGCAAAAAAAGGTATCAAATGAAGCAAAGACAATGCATCAAGTTCTAAACACTATTACAATCCATTCTCTAACTTTCATTTTATCCTAGGAAGCTTTTGTTACATTTTAATATTAGACATTACTAAGTATTCATAATTTTTGTATTCCTATGTCGCGTTCCAATGAACAAGAAGCGATTCGTTTTGTTTACGGACGGTACAATTTTGTTGAATTTTCAATGAAAATTTTACCGTCCGTCAGCAAAACGAATCGTTTCTTGTTTATTGGAACGCGACATTAGTCCGTTTCTGTATTTAAAAAAAAGCACAAGCAGAATACTAATTTAAAATATCACTTTAAATATCATTTTATTCATGTTTTTCACTTTTGACTATACTTGATCTACAAAAGTATATTAAAGTGTATGTTTTAGCAATATTTAAGTATATTTTAATGTAATAATTTCTAACACTAGTAATAATATATAAATATGTATGTACAAATATAATAGGAACACTATTCAATTTTGATGTCATTTTAATTTCGATGTTTAAATAATTTATTCAAAATATCAAATTATGGAGTTCCTCTGTTAAATATGTAGATTATGATAATGTGTTAATTCATATACAGAAGATTATTGCATCATTGAGAACTTTATTAAGATTGCAGCTTGTCTTATTTACATATAAATGATAATTTGTAAGTGAACGACTTTACAAATAATCCCTAAACTGCAACGATTTATTACTGTTACTGTTTTTTAAGTTAAAAATAAGGTAATAACGTAAAAGACATTAAAATAACTGTTTGACTGTACGCATGTAGGTATTATGTGTCAACTTTTCAACTGCCACAGAACTCCACATGGATACATTATTTGTGTAAATTACTAATAATTGTTATGAGTTTCAAATCAACGCAACACAAACTTGGTTATTCTCTAAAGTCTTTTCAAAAGCAAAAATAATTAAAATCTAAAGATCACCAACCGCCTTTTTAATATACTTACAAACATAACGCGCTAAGATGACGAGTTGATTTTTTTTAATTTGAAAATTATGCAAATTGGTTACTTGATAATCAATTGGAACCGAACATAATATATGAAGTAATGAACAGTAAAAAAAATGGAATCAAGGTCGTCAATTTTTTTTAAATATCTCTCTCCGCTAATTTCACATTAAAACCCACTTTTGGCTTTTAATCTAATACCTGTGTTTCGACTTACCTTTTGAATTTCAGCATCTTTAGGGATAAGGTGTGTGCTTTGCGCCTGTTTGATGGCTTCTCTGGTGTAGGCAGCGCCTTCTCTCTGAGGAGCGGCAGCCACGCACGCGACCAGCAACAGAGCGCAGAGCACCACGGATTTCATTGTGATCAGGGGGAGACTGACTTACGACACGTAAGAAACTGCAGACGAGAAAATTATCTTAAGTATGGGACTATATAATAAATATATGTTGAAAATATATACCTATAATTATTGTAGATAAAAAACTGATAAATTAAGACTTTAGTCTTTAGTCAAAAGTTCGCCTGCAACCAAATTGTGAAAGACTAAATTAACGAGAATTAATTTAAGAATGCCTACTAATACCTTAAAGTCACCCTTCATTACTGTCAAATTGTGTGTTTGAGTATTATTACTTTTTAAAACACAACCGGTTAGCTAGCCACAGACACTCATGCCTGTATCCCCGAAGGGGTAAGCAGAGGTGATTAAACACGCAAGCCTCTTGCACCAACCGGGCACTTTGGGAATTAAAGATGGTAAAATCGAAAGTATATTGAAAGGGAAAGGTAGACAAGAAGAGAAGACAATAGAAGGAAAAGGATATTGCTTATACGGCGTATAGAGAAGGTACGGGTCGCATACCTCGAATTGACTATTGCCGGGAATACCGAGCCCTTTAACTAAAGCTTCTGCACTTTTGGACTTATTATTTTACATGAATGTCTAATAGTAGTAAAATATAATATACCTATGAATATGGCGGATAAAATCTATCTAATAGGCACAACTAACAAACCCTTCAGTCAAAGCAAGCTTTCGGAACACTCGACTTATTTTGTTGTTAAACCATTTGACCACTATAAAAAAATCAAGTACTCGATCGTTCTAGAAGCACTTCCTAACGTTACATAAACGCGGACGAGATGCGTATCATCGCGAAAGCCTACCGCTAATCAGAAGTACACATAGTACACAACACTTTTACCACTTTTTAACACAATCACTCGAGGGGTTTGTTAGTGTAGCCATATCTCACCTGAGAGTTGCGGAGTGGAGCGCGCGCGCAGAGGTCCGCCTGATATAGGCGCCCCCTCCCCGCGCGACTACTTTCACCGCGAGGACCGCCTGCGCAACTGTCCTGACGGTCTACGCGGGCCACAAGGTTTGCTCATCCGTAATTGATTATGGTTATTAGCGCTACAAATGTACATTTATCATGTTATTGACAACTCAAGAAAAAATAAACTCTGTGATAACCAAGAAAACAATCCAGAGGAGGTGGAATCAACTCCAGTACATTACCAAGGTCGTAGCGCAAGCTTGTAGCCAATGTATCCTTTCACAAGATTACTACTATGTTGCGAGTAGCTACTAATTAGTGAAATAAAACAGGGACCGATTAAAACAAATATTTTAGTTTTATTTATAATTGCTGCAAATTACTTCGTTTAGTGGTGCTTACGGCACGTCCTGCAACTCCTGAGGTAGCCGGAAAAAAATCTTCACAGGAGTGCTCAAGTTACAACTCAAATACAACCTTCCTCGCATAAATTTTGCATAATGAAGTGACAGAGCTACGATAAAGTAGTCATGTCTGAAAATTAGTGAAAAATGTTACCAATACTTTCTGAAGTACCCTACAGATATTTGCAGCCAGAACGTTCGGGGTTGGTGTGATGATAAAGGCTGGAACTTTTTAATTTATTGCGCCATTACTTTTTCTCAATTATTATGTTTTTTTAGTTTACTAAACTATGATTATTATGTGCATAAAAAAATAGGCAGTCATGGGACTGCCGACAGAAGTGAAAACATAAACGAAACAAACTTAAACCGTCACATTAGCAGGTTAGTGACATTAATTAATAAGGAGCTGACAGAACTCAATGTTTAGATTAGCGCCCTCTAGTGGATCTATATATGTATTACTAGCTGTGCCCGCGACTTCGTCCGCGTGGAGTGTATTTATATCGAATCTACAGCCTAAAAAATAAGTTTTCCATACAACTTTTCATCCCCACCTTTCAACCCCTTACACCCCTTTTTTCGTATTAAAAAGTAGCCTATGGACTTTCTCAGGCTCTAGACTATCTGTGTACCAAATTTCATTTAAATCTGTTCAGTAGTTTTGGCGTGAAAGGGTGACAGGCAGACAGATAGAGTCACTTTCGCATTTATAAGATTAGTAAGGAAGTAAGGATGTTTATCAGCAGTCTAGTTACCATAGTACAGGCCTAGTTAGGATCAGACGGCCGTGTGTGAGGTGTGTGAAGTTATTATTATTATTAATGCCCTGAAACATATTTATGAATTTAATTTCTGCGAGAGGCAAAATAGCTCGTTGGCATAGTCAAGAACCAGCTACCGATTACTCTGGGATCACCAAACAACGAAAAAAAAACTCCTGCTGTTTCAACAATCACCACAGAAAAGCACATCCCCCTATGATATCCTACATTTGAAAATATACATTCACTCGAAATCCTTCAAACAGACTTGACTATCTGCAGGTTAAAATCTAATGTAACTAATAATATTTCTTTAGCACAGGTAAAAATCGATGCTTTAACTCTTAATATTTATTAGTTAATTAAATTGAGTGGTTTAATAAAAAATATTTTAAACAAAAAAATAAACCGACGAAAAGAACTAAAACGCATAAAATAAATAAACCTTTTAAGTCTTAAGTATTGAGGTTATTTACATAAACTATTAAATGTTATATAAACTAATTTTCAGTCGACGCCAATCAACAAACTGATTAATTATAAATTATCTAAATTTTATATGTACCTACGTAGGACATGGCTCTACGTAGGTAATTAATCATTTTATTGTTTGGTGCCGACTCAAAATAAGTTTATATAAAATTTTATAGTTTATGTAAATAAGCTCAATACTTAAGACTTAAAGGTTTATTTATTTTTTGCTTTTTGTTTTATTCGTCGGTTTAATTTTTTGTTAAAAAGATTTTAATTTTATGATTTTTTTTCATCATCAGCTCAGCTACATGATGTGATGATTTCTAAACGCAAATACCTGATAAAGTAATGAAAAGTAAACAGAAACACTATTCTTTTCTACAATTTTCGAGTGTTTCTCTCAATTGTATCAGAATTCCATCATCAGATCCTGACTTCCTTGACATGGGACCACCCTTGAGTTATACCCTATCTAACAAAAAAAAAATAATCAAAATCGATTCATAAATAACGGAGAGGGCTGAACATACATAAAAAAAAGAAATATGTATAAAGTCGAATTGAGAACCTCCTTTTTTTCGTCGGTTAAAAACGATACCTAGTTTGTAAAAGTAAATTATTTTAAATATAAAAAAAGTGCAAAAAAAGAAAAAAGTGTCGAAGAAGTATTCGATCCCAAACGCACCAAGTAGAAAGCGTACACTATACCAGATAAGCTAACAGCTCGCTAAAAAGACGGTGGAAATAGGGATATACATTCTACTTACATTAAAATGTTATTACAGCTTTCGTTGATTTTCCTGTAGGAACCAAAGTTTAACCCGGGATAAAAAGTACCCTATAACCTGCTCAGGCACTCAAACTATTATCATACTAAGTTTCAAGCATATCCCTTCAGTAACTTCTGAGTTTATTGTGAACATACAAACAGACAGACAGAAAGACAGACAGAAAGACAGACAGACAGACAGACAGACAAAAATTGTTTGAATCGCATATTCGGCATCAGTATCGATATCTTAATACCCCTCAGTCATTTTTTTTTTAAATATATTCAATGTACAGAATTCATCCTGCTACAGATTTATTATAAGTATAGATTAGCGTGGCGATTTCGAGTTCAGTGCTTTTTCCCCATAGAAGTGCACAAACGTGCCTAAAGAAGTTTTCACTTCAAAAACACCAAAGTTCATAAGAAGCAGTTACCACTTGTGATTAGGTTCTCTGTTAAAACCAAATCCTTTTCGCTAACCGCTCTGCTTCAATTCCCGCTGATGTTACGGCCCGCGGTACAGAGGATTAAAGCCCAACATTCAGAATTAAAATGTCGATGCAAAAAAACGATTGCTCTCGTCCGGATCTCAATCTACTCCAATCACTTATAGACATTCGCGTCCGTCAGATGTGTGAAAGCTTACAAGATGTCAATTACTACGGAATAGAAAAAATACCAACGTCTTTCATATGTTTTGCTATGTTACGTCAATGTACAATGTATACCATTTATGATTCCATACAATTCTACATAAATTCCATAGATAATTAATTTATCAAATGCCATAACTATGAAAGTAAATTGATGTTATTTCTGCTGCGTAATATTAGAAATGAGAATGTGTTTGTTTGTTAAATCATGAAATGTTGCATAGGTACACGTCATCAAGGATACAGAAAAGGAAATACCTAGGGATCATTCATCATTAAGGTTAGGAAAGGAGAAGGAAAGGATAGGTAATCTCTATCAATGACCGTTACCATAGCGCGGGTCACCTGTTTATGTAAAATGTAAATTATCTAAAAGCTATGTTACTTATAAATTATTGATACAACTATAAATAGCTTGTACGTTTTAAATATCCTTATTCAATGCTAGGATATGATTACTTTGATAAACAGATTAAACACTCCATCAAAAGTAAATATTTATTTAGCCTCTCTGCTTTTTCAATACTTACTTATTATACGTGTTATTCCTGTTTAGAACTAAAGGTCAATCCAAATTTATTCAGCAACAGGAAATATTCATAATGTAACGCATTAATAGTAAATGACGACTGGAAGGAACTGCCTAAGGCGGCCTGCACATCAGAACGATACGATTTCGTATCGCGCCACAATGATATATCACGAAACGAATTCAAATCATGAGAAACTACAAAAAAAGACATAGGGTACCTTTAATCCACAGAAAAAGTAGGTGTCTACTGTTCCTGAGAAATAGAGAATTGATTGGTATACTCGGTAATGCGTGCAAAGTCGCGGACATAAGCTAGCCTATCATACCATAAAGATCTTAATACAATTAGATACAAAAGTTCAACGAAAATGGGGCCACAGGAAGATACAGATTTACGATTGTGAGTCATATTAAGAAATCTTCGAAAGCCAATATTTACATAATAAACAAAAACTATTCGAACAATTTTATGCTAAATTATTAAATCCATTAATTCTGATACACATTGCGCAATGAACGCATTTACGTAATAAACTAACAACACAAACATACTATGCACATATCGCTTTATTTCACTCTTCTTCATTTCCTTCCTCTTCGATTCTGATTGATATATGAAGAAGAATGACACTAGGTCTGATATTAAGAGAGACTAAGAATTCTCTCCAAAATTGAAATGACGGAGAAGACTATCCTCCCGAGTAATATTGTAAGCTGACAAAGGAGAATGTCCTGCCTCGTTCGTGCTTTAAGTCGTCACCGTATCCTATAGATATATTTTATAACACCAGAAACCATTCGTGAAAGTCAAATATCATGTTTCAGATCTAACAGGTACGATTTTTAAAGTAGCAGAGCGTCTTGATACTGATCAATTTGAAACAACTGTAATGACTAGCAAAGTCCTGTTAGCGTTTTCATTGGTCTTTGATATTAACCCCATCATAACGTTATTATTTGTATTAAATGTTAACCTGAGCGCAATAAAAGAAATGACAAATTAATTTCGACAGCTCTGCTTCCTAATAACTTACGGTTCTTAGAGCCATAACCTGATATCTGACTCTGTAGGCGACATACATTTTCAAAAATCATTACTCAGTGCTATACCTATAACATTGCATGAGAAACTTTTTTGTAAGATAAACCTTAAAACTATAACTATAAATAAGTACGTATAATGCAATAACAAATTGGACCAACACGCGAAAATGCATGCGAGGTTTTAGGTCAGGGATTCCCAATATTTTTTATGCTGCGACTACCTTTACATGTTGTATTTTTTTCTCCATTGTTAAATGATAGTTAGAAAGGATACCCGCGTATAGCTTTAGATTATTTTTTACAAGGAAATTCCTAAAGAAAATAGAATCTTAATTATCTTTACGAAAAAAAAAGTTTTCTGAGGATAACGTCTCAAATCGAAGCTGGAGTTTTAAAATAGCTACTCTCATTCAATTTACATCTAACTCGCTCTTCAACTGCAGAAGAGCAAGTTGCGCACATTTGTGCGACGTACAGGTACGACGTCAGAGTTGTAGTACTCAAAGTAGGATATTCTTGGGATGCATGACTCCAAAATTTAATTTAATTGTCTTTATCGACTTTACGATTAAGCTCGTATCACAAGATAGTTCTATTCTATCATCTGTTCGTCCTCGACTATTGAAAGGGCAGACGGGGTTGAGATCTATTGGAATGGATCACCAATCCAGTAGCATTCATCGATATTCTCTGGAAAGTATTTATTAAAATGGGTTGAATTGAGGGTAGAATTGAGAATAAGTTTCTCAGTTCTGTGGTCGCGACGCACAGTTTCGGATCTAATGGCTTAAATTAATAAACATCAAATACATACATATGTACATGCTTAGGTACAGATAACTGAAAGTAACAAAATCCTTATAAATTTACTTAATGTGGGATCCGTTACTCAAAAGGAAAAAAGGGACCCTTATAGGATCACTCTGTTGTCCGTCTGTCTATCTGTGTGTCTGTCTGTCTGTCAAGTTTCCCCAGGAATCCGTGGACACATCAAGTTGAAATTAATAGCAAATACTTATGTTTACGGTCCCTTAAAGCTGTAAACAAATCAAGCTTCTATGTACCTAAACGCAATCAAAAGATACGGCCCTTAAGCATTACATTTTAATAAGTTTAAACATTTCGCAGGTAAATCAAAACCTATAGGGTACTTCCCATTGACCTAGAATCATGAAATTTGGGAAGAAGCAAGGTCTGACAGCACAAATAAAGTGTTGCTGTCGTTATATCGCATAAAAAAAAATGTTTTTATGATTACAAACTTATATTTTGCGGTTGGAAAGTTGACTTTGTCGTAAATCGACGTATGGAAGAGTATTTTTAGAATTGCAAAGTTAAGTTTTGTCTTTCGGAAAAGAGGGGCAAAAATCTTCGAGAGTTTATTCCCGAGACGGACGTACTATCTACATACAAGTTTGTTGCTTACGGAACCCTCGGCGCGCGAGTCAGACACGCACTTGTCTGTTGTGTTTTTTTTTACAAAATAACACTTTTAAAGGTGAAGATTGTATGCTTAATAACATAAAGCTATTGCAATAATATAGACTGGCTGAATGAACTACACGGTCAATAAGTTTGAAGTGATGTTAATTACAGTGATTGGATTTTTTAATTTAAAGGTATCTGCAATAATGATGCTGCAACCGACACTAGTTCCAACAAATAATAATTAAATGTATGTTGTAGTTCTATTTGCTGTGGGGTAATAAGAGCGTGTATCTTTTAAATCTAACGATAAAAGAGAACGACACTGCTCTTCCAAATCATATACTTACCGAAATGAGGGTCAAGAGGTACAGGTGACATACTTTACATGAGAACTTACACTAAAATAAAATACTAAAATATCATAATCACATTTAATGTATTATTATTATCAAAATATTTTAGGGTTTGGGGACTCTTCTGTTAAGTTTAAATTAACCTGTGTTAGAAGAGTCCCCTCTTGTCCGTGGCTTATACTTTAGCTATGTAATATAATATAAACTAATAGTACATTAAGGGTAAGTAAAAGTAGGCAAAATCATCAAATAAATATTAAGTATTTATATTTGTATTCCTTTACAGATGATGTTAAACATATATAAAAACAACACTAGTGCATGTTCGTAATAGTCGTCGCCTCTCCTAAACCTTTCCATTTGTCTCTTTCCCGTACCTTTCGAATCCAATCAGGTCCAGACCTGTAATTGAAAATGTCTCTCCATCTTTTATCTGGTCTACTTTTTCCTCTTTCCCTGTCCATTTACCGGTACATGGGGTTACATGAGGAATAATACATCTATTACATATGTAATGACAAATTTAATTCGTCCAAAGGCAAGTAAAAATTCATGTAAAAACATATTTTAAATAACCAAGTACGTACATGTATCCGAAGGCAGCCACAAAGACATTGGTGTAGGTTTGAGATCGTGCGGAAACTATAAACAAGTTAAATTACTTTCCCGTAGTTGACATGTAAACCTGCGGGTTGGTACACCAGGCATGTGGCTTCCGAGTCAGGAAGTTATCGGGTGTCTGATTATATCATATAGCTGCACGACTGTTTGTAGGTAACGTAGATACTACCTAGCATCTTAGTGCATATTGAATGCACGGATAGCACAATTCTAAAGCTCCCAAGGTATAAATTAGTTCCCGCAAAAACAAAATTTTTAACCATTAACTGTTCCCTCGTTTATGGCCTTTACGGGATGCAGAATCGCTACTAACTATGTAGTTCAGCTTATTATCGCTGGATGACACTGAGATATATCTATGTAATTAGCTGATGAAAGGCTAATCAACGCAAAAAAAAATTGGACAAGTGCGAGTCTGACTCGCGCACCGAGGGTTCCGTAAGTAAACAAACTTGTATGTAGATAGTACGTCCATCTCAGTAATCTATTCTTAAACACTTTTGCCCGTCTTTTTCTAAAGAAAAACTTAACTTTGCGGTTGCGATGCACGACAAAGTCAACAATCCAACCCCTAAATATAAGTTTGTAATTACAAAAACTATTTTTTTATGTGCTACTAGCTGTGTATATATATATATTAACTATGTGATACTAGCAATCCGCCCCGGCTTCGCACGGGTAGCAGAGACATCTTCAACAATTATTATCACATTTCAACCAATTTACACAAATGAACCTGAAAATTAAAAACCTTCATGAATCGCTCTATATATTGGAGAAAACATGAAAATCCGTTTAGTAGTTTTCGAGTTTATGGCGAACAGACAGATAGACAGACGTGGCGGGGGACTTTGTTTTATGTATGTATGTGATAGTTTTAACAGCAAATTAACGACTTTCAGATTTTATCCTTAACTAGTGCTATCAGACCTTGCTTTTTACCAAATTTCATGATTCTAGGTCAATAGAAAGTACCCTATACGAGATTTGATTTGCCTGCAAAATTTTCAAATTTGGTCAAATGTAAGGCTTAAGTGGCCTTATCTTTTGATTGCTTTGACTTAGAAGCTTGATTTTTTACAGCTTCAAGGGACCGCAGACTTAATGTATTAGGTATTAATTTCAACTTTATGCGTCTGCGGGTTCCTGAGAAAAAGGTCTTGACAGACAGACAGACAGACAGACGGACAACAAAGTGATCCTGTAAGGGTTCCTTTTTTCCTTTTCAGGAACGGAACCCTAAAAATAACTAATCGTTTGTCAAATGTTGTTGAAAGCATTATTAGAACTTAATTTGATCAGTAAACAGAGCTTTCAAATTCTACTGCTAAATCGTATGTCAAATACCATTCGAATGTTGTTAGTAAACTTTTTTGATCAATGATCTGAAACTAAAACTGCATTGACAACAATTTTAACTTGACAGCTTTATTAGTTGTACAGCATTTTGATCGCCTTTCAGAAACCGGGTATTAGTCTCAGAAACATAAGATCTTAGATTATATATAGGTCCAGATGCCTAATCCGTGCCTCAAAACTGAAGCCAAAAAATACAAGCGTCTAATATAAATATAAGCGTCTCACTCGTCACACGCGAGCGAACGTTCGCCGCTGAAGTACGTCTCGAGTCGCTACTTATAATATTTAAAAATGCGTGCTTGTGCTGTCACATTCTGTAAAAATTATACAAAAAAAAATCTTAAGTGTCCGAACATCACATTTCATATGTAAGTATTCTATTTCCTAATGTATTTATAAACAATAGAACAAAATTTCAAATTAATAAAATTACGACGCCATTACTAGAGATGTTGCCAGGACGTGAATTTCATTTACCCATAACGCATTCTAGCAGTATATATATTTTTCTTTGCCAAACTTGTTATTTATAGAAAGACGAGAAATATGCTTAACGTTAATGTTCGCGAAACTGGAATCCTTCAAATATTCTTAATTTCTAAACTCTAGCACCCGGAGTTCAATGTGTCCGCCAAACGATACTTTAGCTGTGGGATTGTACTCGTATTATAACTTATTATTACTACTCCTAACGAACACAGCTATAGAGCACTTAGGACTTGTAAAATTTTGCTAGTCTTGATACTTTATAAAAAAAAAAATATATATATATATATATATATATATATCCAAGTCCTACAAAACAAGGCAAAACATTTATTTTATTTTATCAAAATACCTTTTGTTACTCTGTTCCTGTGAATAAAGTTGCATTTAATTTTATTACTCAAAAGAGCTTTTATGTTACATTTACCATAAAAAAAAATTACTCTTATTCTCAAATTTTTTTCATACGGCCTCATATGAAAATCGATTCTTAAGGAGGAAACTCTAAAAAAAAATGTCTTGAAAACAAACCAAAAAATATTGTGATAAATAAATAGTTCCTACTAAGTAGTTTTATTTTACATTTGTCTTTTTAACTAAACGAATTAAATGAAAAAAACTAAAAAATGAAATAAACGAATACTTGTAACTGATTTAAATACATTCAAAATGTATTTATTTAATATTACTAACATCAAAAAAATAAATATGTTTAATAAAAAAGTCCCTGAATTTTGGGGTAACCTCTATGCACTGGTAGTAAAACCGTCAATGCACACAAGCATAAACATTGTACGTAGGCACTCGCGTTGGGCGGGGTTCACTCACACAGCACGAAAAAGTGGCTTCAAAGTAAACGGTGACTTTTGTACTAGTCACGGTATCTGGACCTATATATAATCTAAGCATAAGATACTAACTCACATAGTCGGAGGGCGAATTAAAATCAATTCATTTTTAATATTAAAAAGACAACGCCCGCATTAGGAATATTCCTGTGTCGCGAGGGGCTTCACAAACATTTAAACAACGGACACAAAAAACACCTAGACTCGGGGTCGCTATTTGTGGATCACACAAAATTTTTGCCCGTGTGGGATTTCGTGTAGTGGCGAGGTGACCACTTAAACCATTGCGCCATTCGTGCAGTCACTGGCCAACTTGCCTAATCATTCAGTCTCAGCTTAATACCGTGCCAAAGTATGTAAAAGGTTCCTGCCAGGAAGTCTCCCTCACACCGCTCACGTAACTCACGCATAATTTAAGACGCTAACAGAACAAAAGTTGTTAATTATATTCGCGAGACAATTACTTCCCTTTGTCAGGCCAATTGTAAAGTTCTGCACGCACTCCGGTAATAAGTTATGTAGACGCTCCGTCAGCTCCGTGTAGGGATATGAAGATGATAGAAGATAGTTGGAAATGTGTATGTATGTTTAGTAAAAGTATTGATACAATCGTGAAATGGCACAAAGAAGCCCTTGCTGGTTTAATTAGCCTCCTTTAATTGTGAAAACAGTAGGGTTGCTCTCACATGTGTATTTGTGACACTGACTAATTTCGCATTACGGTACTTAAATTAGTGATTACTAAAATGTTTTATTTCCTCGGAACTCTACTTGCTCTAGACAGGGAATTCTCATTATTCGGCATTAACATCAATCGCGATCACTGATCACTGATCTTTGATTCACCGATGAAAATAATGGCAGAATCGCGAGAGGAGCTTGGTACAAAGCTCACAGGTTCGTTGTAGTTGCTTTCATCGGGTTGGAGTGACAGAGCTGAACATGGCAGACATATTATATCTAACGTCTATGTGTAGTAGTCATAGACATATAAGAATAAACCACGTGAAAGGGGCGTGATATGCGGTGGATGAATAAAAAGAGAACGCTGCCATACGTGGTCCCTCTATCTCTTTTTAGTCGCGACTGCGCATTAACGAATGCTGAGAATTGCAGTAAGTTACATAAGTGCACAATAAGTTAAGTTCACGCCCTAGACAACGATAGAGGGACCACATTTATAGCAGCGTTCTCTTTTTGTCGAGGGCTACTTCCCTAAGGTAGCATTACGCTGAGCTAACGATTACTTTGACTCATGTAGATGTATTTTTGAAAATTAAAAATTGTAACCTTAATTTAATTAGGTACAACTCTGTTTTAAACCCGTATACTTGTGTATGAGATCAAAATAAATTTGATTCTTTCTTTCTTTCTATCGCATCCACTTATACGAAAATACCATACTAGCGCGGTCTATTCTTACATGTCTATGGTCGCAGTTGGTGCTGAAACTACACTTAAACTAAACTAACAGTTGTCGAAAAATATAACATGCACTAAAATAATTAGAAGCAGTTAGAACCTTCTCGAATGTAGTTAATCTCTCTAGAAGTGCTTTGTTGTCAGGGCAGTAGTTATGTATATTTGTCCTTAAGTTCACATAACATTCGCCTATTTATTTTTATCGAGTGTTACATATACATATAAGGTATTGTGGAATATAGACTGGTTTTCTACATTTTTAGCTATAAATAGGCATCTATTTAATTTGATCTAACTGAATGTAAATAACAAAAAGGAAAGTCCCATATCCACACTACTCACAGTGCAGTTTAACAGCGGTCACAAAATAGGTACCAACGTAATAGTACATACTCGTACTTATAAATTGTAGTTTCACTTACATTTGAATAAAAACTATCGTGACTGAGATTCTTACAAATTAAATGTTTACAGTTTTACGCACGTGTGTTTTGCGGAGATGCCCGACTGACTCCAACGTACGTCACTTCACAGGTTGATAAAACTCCCCCGCGCGTCGAGTTCGAAACTAGCCGGTCATCCACTCATCCCCGAAATTCAAACTTGAATAAATACGTGTTAAATGAAATTAAAAAATCTTTATTGACACAGAAAAGCACTTACACTTTGTTTTTATCTGTAGTACAACTTTGTAATTGAACACAATTTGGACATTATAATGTCTAAACATGGCTGAACCTTAACTTTTAAACTAACGCGATCACGAAATAGGTATTATGTACCTCTGAATTGCCTGACGTTTCGACCAGGTTGCACATGCCGTCGGCACAGGCTGACTGGTACGTAATTGGGCGATCCTGTTTCTTAGACGTTGGTAGTATTTAATATTGTCTTTCCTTCCAAATAAATTTTACACTCACACAAAATATATTCATTTTAATATATTTTATGTGCCATTTACACACGAATAACGC
Source organism: Euplagia quadripunctaria (assembly GCA_963859945.1). Taxonomy (NCBI): domain Eukaryota; kingdom Metazoa; phylum Arthropoda; class Insecta; order Lepidoptera; family Erebidae; genus Euplagia; species Euplagia quadripunctaria. The sequence goes on along the minus strand of OY982564.1, from coordinate 25,895,202 downwards.
TTTGACAGCTCCTTTTTGTTTCGAGTTACCAAAGACTGAAGTCAACTGCCTCCGTTTATTCTTCCAGACAGTTATAATCTGGAACATTCAAGAGTAGAGTGAATAGGTTTCTCTTGGATAGGCGTGTACCATCTTCGTCTTCACCGTCACTTTCCATCAGAGTTACTCTATAAAAAAGGAAATGTAGAAAAAAGTATCTTCAACACGGCTCAAGAGATTTTTACCAAAAACATAGCTAAGATACAACTCAGTTGAATTAGCTTTCTAATAAAACTGATTTATAAAACCGCATTGTTTTTAAAATCTTACTGATTGTTGCAGAGATTAGCGCGTTTAAACAATCAAACAAAAAAAGCTCTTCAGCTTTCTTCTGTTAATATATATTTCGTAAATACGACCACTATCTCTTTAGTCTATTACATAACTGTTAGTATAAAAAATCAATATTCTTTATTCGCCGTAGTTACGGCTTACTATTATATCATCGGGTAGATGATCCGAGGCTGTCGGCTCGGCGCCACTCACATTGCTACACATATCATTGCGATGCGATGCGCTACTTACATTCAACAGATACAGCAGTTCGCCGTGACTTTGCTCACGCGCACATTATTTATTAATTTACGCAATAAGATGCACATGTAAATGTGACATAATTGGTGGCAGTTCGGTCAAATATATAAACTACTAACGGAACCTAGTTATTTTAAACAAGTGTTAGCGCAACGAAAAATGCTGAAAGCGAGGTGATTTATTTTATTTACGGCATCTGTGGATTTAGCGCGATACTACTGTACTTTGATGTTGTTGTATATTTACTAATTATTCATACATGTAAGAAACAGTCTCACAACCACTGATATAAACTATGAACATCACTGCCAAGTTGTTCGTACCTCTATTCGCACTCAAGTCAATGTTCTGAACTTATTTCTACCCTTTTTATCCCTACTATTCATTAATATTTATCAATCGACCAATACCATTGCGTTACCGGTTTAACCAGTCAAAATAATGTCTATTAACTTATTCTTATTAAATAGTGAACTGTGTTATCATCTATTATAGTTGTCTCTATTTTTTATAAAATAAATAAGAGTTTTTGATGTGGCGACGACATATATTAGCTCGGGCAACTTTCACAGTAACGTTTACAATAAGTATTTAATATAGCCCGTGTCACTCAGGATGATGTAAGGCATCTAGAGAAGCCCCATACATCTAAATCTGTTCAGACATTTGAAAGCATTGGTGGAATAAAAAACTCACATACATAAATACATACATTAAAGCTGTATTGTTATTTAAATTAAAGACACCGGGTATTAATGACGTTGAGTACTTGAGATAATTTAATACCTTTCTTACATACCGATTTACCGCATTTCGATTGATCTCGTCTCCTCCGATTTTTTCAACTACCCTCATTAGTCTTGACTTTTCTCATTATTCAGGACACGATTGTCGATATTTCGATACATATCTCTGAAAACGTCTTAAAAAGAGGGTGTCATTTTATTTATTTATTAATAAGTATCAACAATATACATACGCAACATTGTTCAGTACATTTATCACAACATCACATCTTTTATGTACATCAATTATAGACGCCTACAGTATTCATTATACGTGTAAGATTACATTGAGCAATCTGATCAGACGGCCGTGTGTAAAATATGTGAATTTATTATTATTATTATTTATTAATAAAACCAATACTAAGCACTAAAATCTTATGTGAGGGACGTACGCTCGAGTGAAAAGATTGTACATTTAAATACAAAGCAAAGAATTTTATATTGACGTAGCAGTTCCCGCGCGGCTTCGCTCGCGTGTGCATTTATACTATATTTATAGTATATTTTTCCAAAATAAAAGTAGTCTAAGCTACTCCTTATAACACTATCTATCTGCCAGTGAAAGTCCCGTAGAAATTGGTCCACCCTTTCCGGAGATTAGCATGAATAGACAGACAGACAAAAAATTAAAAACCTGATTTTAGGCATAGGATGATGATATGTGTACAAATGACGAATGTTTGTAATCAGGTTATGCATAAACTTTCCTCCATCTCAACCTTTAATATTGTGAAAATAACTACTATATTCCATTAGCAAAGGCTACAATATACTAATAGCCTGTTTTGCAGTTATTGTGAGTAATTAATTATCAATTTTTTTTAGTGGAAAAACCATGTGATTAACGTATTTTTATTTACCGGACTTCCAACTGACAATTATTCTTCAACGTATATTTAAACAACTTTTTTTTTACATAGCTCTTAAAAAATGTTGCTTAGCAACCTAAACATCAATATTTATAAATAACAGAAATCGTTTTAAGTTTATGCAAAATTTGTAATGTATGGTTTTATTCTTTCTCCGTAAAGATATTCGTTTATAACTTGATTGGCCAGTATACTGGTTTCTTTCTACTATCTAATTAGATACGGATGTAACACACAAAATTATTAGCTTGTTATGCTGAAAAATAACGTCTTTTAGCTAAAAATACACAAAACAGAACTTAAACTTAACGGAAGTAAAAACCCAGAACTCAGTTATTTTAAGAAAAATTGTATATAATTGTATATATATTAAAACAGATACGCAATAGATTGTACCTAGCACCTAAGCTAAATGCCTGACCTTATTCCTTTTTAGAAACCTTGTTGTACTCACCAACACACAAGGTAGGTAATGCACAGGATTCGTTTTTATTATTAGTTTTTTTAATAGTAATGATAAAGTGAGAACATAGAGTAAAAAAAATACATCAGTGCCATGTATCCAATTCAATTCAGTTCTTCATATTATGCATTCAGAAATGTTTACAAAGGTGTAAAAAAGTAAAAAATAGAATAGTCTCAATTTTGGACCTTGACGGGCACAGTATATTCATAAAATAATCCATAATTTAAAAAAAATATTTATTGTCATATAATTATTTACAGAAAAGAAAATACCCAGATGTTTTAACGTTTTGACAGAATTAAGAATAAAATTAATTGTTATAACACTATACGTATTATAATTTAACAAATTTTATTCAGTCATTAATATTAAAGAATACTGTACATACAAACCTTATAAGTAAGTATTATAGACTAATTAAAAATATATACATACAGACTATTTTCATGCATGCATCATAAAATTCTTCCGCATAATCGCCTACTGGCAGTGTTCCCAGAAGGCTGGCAGCATTGCTACGTTGAATGGCTATGCTAATTCTCTGTGCAAAAAAAGGCCCCCCTTCTGTTCACGAGAAGTGTCGATCAGTCGCTTAGCTAGTTACTTTTAAACGGAACGACCACTCGACCCCATGACACTACCTCGACCCCAAACGGCTCAAAAAACATAGTTACCGATTATATTACTGTATTTACGCCGTTTAAGGCTTTCTGCTGATGCAGCAGCAGCGTTAGCACAACCAGCTGCACTTGGAAGATGTGATGGGGCGAGGGTGTCAACGCAGGTTGCGTCCCACACCACAGGACTACCCATCTTTCATGGTAGTAACGAATTACCATCTGGTCTCTTCCCATCGTCTCGTACCAGGCCTATGGGTTCACGTACGGCTGGCACGCCGGCGGTAACAAGAGCACGACGGATTATGTCGTTAAGATTGGCATGTCGAGATATACGGCCTGCGCTTCTGCTACAAGAAAGGCCATGATATCCGAGACTGTCGACAGCTTCTCCACAGCGATAAAGATGTGGAGAAACAAAAGGAGCTCTTAACGAAGGCAAGTGGCAAGTAAGAATGTGTTATCATCCAATAAGGTGCCTATGTTGGGCGATGGAAGTGCCTGAATCCATAGCCCTGGTTCCCATTCTCAAGCTATCTGTCAAGCATTTATGGCATCGGTCTTGCAGCACACTACAGAATTAACCAGTGTTTTTGTTGTTGTGTGTGTTATTAAATCTTCTGTACCGTGACCGAAGACAAAAATGCTGGCAGGCTGATATCTGAAGTTTTGCAAACGCTAAGACCACTCAAACGAACCGGTAAGGATGCTTAGAGCCAGGCTCAGCCATATTATAATTAAGTATTGTAATCCGTTATTATTTTACTTTTTTTTTTTGATAATATTTATTGTATTTATTTATAAATAACAATACAATAAAGCGAAGACCAGACGTACAAATCTTGAATGAGAATGGCGCATTAGTATTGTGGCGATCTAAGTAGTAACTACTGATACTGAATCACGCAATGAAAGTTCTCGCGTCGATTAGTATACATACAACTTCCCAACATCAACCGTTAGGCCGCGGTCTGCCAGGCATGATCACCTAGCCTGGTCGGATTATCCTCCTATTTTGGAGGGACATAGCACCCGTTCCTCCATAGTATATACTGTATAACATATTATACTTCATATCATACAATCCAACTGTGGATCGCAGTCCCCCGGGCATGAGCACCTCGCCTGGTCGCAATTATTCCTTTATGTTTGTGAGACATCCCGTTTCTCCAAAATGACACAACATCAAAAAAACCTCGCGTGGCATTCGGAAAGTCGAACTTGGGACGTTCCCCATTTAAAAGGATCAACGAGGTTGGCAAAGTGCCATTGAGAGGATGCCATTGAAATATAAAAACGGTGCAAGACTGCTCGTGATGACTACTTATAAGTAACACATCTATCTCACAAACTATTATACTAAAAGATTCTCACAAATCTTGTTTAAACAGATATTATTACAGATGTTGAATGCTGATATAATCTGTTACAGCCAGTTTAATGTAACATTAATCTGGCAGCACTTATTTTAATTGACCACTTTTACTTGCATTTAGTACTTACAGAAATGTGAAAGGGGAGCCTATATAAAGAATACATCATATGTCTACCTAACAGATAGATTATTCAAGAGACTTAAGTAGGAACGAGGGACGGACTGAATAAGGATTTTGGGTTCTTAGGATGTTTCGTAAAAACAGTTTTAAGATGGAACGTACGACAATTTTTATATTAGGAATTGCAGTCGTGGGCAATGCCTAGGAGATAAAGAAATGTAAGTATATCACAATGCTATAGGTTACAAATATCTATGTATTTATTTCATAGTAGATTAAATTCGCTCATGGGGGCTCGTGGCTAAGTGGTGAACGAGAAGGTTAGCATATTACAAAGTAAAGTTTTTTTTTATGGTATAGGGAGCAAACGAGCATCATTTACCATCAGATAACCCGTCTGGGTTATCTGATGGTAAATGACTACCACCGCCTATGGGCACCTGCAACTCAAGAGTCACAAGTGCGTTGCCGGCCTTTTAGGCGAGAGTGGGGAAGTAACGGAAGAAGGGGAGAGGAGGAGAGGAGGGGGGAGAGCGCGGAGATGATGGAAGAGGAGGAGAGGGAAAGGTTAGAGCCCCCGGTAATCTTACTCACTCGGTGAAACACAGCGCAAGCATTGCTTCACTACCGGTTTTCTGTGAGGCCTTGGTATCACTCCGGTCGAGACGGCCCTAACCGTGCTGTAGCATGGCTCTCCCGCGATCAATTGCAAGTAATACTAGCCAAGTCAGTCTTAGGATGGGTGACCATTCTTAACACATTGAGACCCCTCCGTGCCTCGGAGAGCACGCTAAGCCGTCGGTCCGGTTGCCATACGAATATCTGTGGCATTCGTTACGGGCAGTTGGAGCCCTAAAAAGTCCGACCTGGTCTAACTACAGAGCTTCGATATTGCCTAGTATCAACTTTGAGCTTTGATCAGACCTCCACAACCCAAGTGGTTGTGAAGGTCTGATCAAAGTTCAGCCGTATCGTAATTAGCCGACCCCAACTTGGTCAACAACTACGTGGGAAAAGGCGCGGAGGATGAGATTACATTCGCTCATAATATTGAATTGTATTATACATAGTTGATACACATTCAAAGTTGATATTAATGAATTTTACCAATTTAATTTTAACATTTAGTCATACTTCTAAATATTTTTATACTTTGAAATTATTTTAAACCGACGAAAAAACGGAGCAGGTTCTTAAGTCAACCCGTATATTTGTTTTATTTAATTATGCATTAATTGCGTGCATATGATAATATGCGTTGTTATGTATGGTTGGCGCCGACTCAAAATGATTCAGGCATTTAAATTAGTGTAAGAGCTTAGTTAGGTTAATAATTCATAATAAATAGTTAATTTTTTAATATTATTTTTCGCTTTTTGGTTACTTTATTTATTCATCGGTTTATTTTTTGTTAAAAAGTTTTCATTGCGAAACAAAGGTAAGAACAAATTTGTTTGTGAAACAAAGATTCTGTTGTTTATTTAAATTAATTGATCATATAATTTTCAAATATTAAACTGACACTTAAAATACACCATTTTAATCATTACAAACCTAGGCCTATTAAACCTCTAGCCAATGTAACTATTGCTTAAACAAAGTTCATGAAAGTTAGAAACAAATAAACATAATGAAAGGTAAGTTCGTTACATAATCAGAATGAAACTTAGTTACAAATAAACATTTACAAGTCAGTTTCATCTTCATTAAATCTTCACTTCACTTTGAATTCACTTACAATTGACCAGTAGCAATAAACTTTACGACTTTGCAAGATTCACTTAGCGAACACAGGAGTAGCTCATGATTTGTTCCACACCAAAGTGTGAGTAGTGCTTTTAATATTTGCAACATGTCGCAATATGGAGCAATGCACATTGCACGTAAGTGTGAATTTTGCTCAATATTCTGCATCTTATAACATATTGTGTAAATACTTTCTAGAGATGTTAACTGCAGCTCGGTTGCGTGATATATGTTGATTGGTCATCCTAACTAATATCTAATATTGTATAAAAATCAATATTTATTTGTTTGTTCGTATTTTATGCGCTGCGGACCTAGCCGTTCATCCAATCATCATGGAATTGTTTTATACACGTTGTTATACACGTACAGAAAAATGTACTTTTCCCGAGAGATGGAAAAATTACTTTTACGCAAGTGAAGCCGACGGCAAATGCTAGTTATAAATACGAGAAATAGTGATAAATAAGCGAATGTGAGATAATTTTATTCTTATAATTTCATTCAAACGATCACCATGAAAATATGCATACAATTTCACCTTGCATCTTTCATCCAGAAAAAAGCCAATAGAAATCATAATTTTTACAAAATGTACTAGGAGCCGCGAGCAAAAGCTAGCAACTCACAAATGTCATAAGCTTTGGGTTGTAAATTGTTTAGTAATGCAACTCATTGGTCAGCTTTCGTAGATCACGGAATTGTATTGAAATGCAATATGCCGTGCTAACTTCTGTGATAAAATGGAACTCTGTCGTAAAATAGCTTTGTATCAATCAGCAGGTATTAAGTTGTTATTGGTATGTAAAGTTTTAAATTTCCATAATTCTCTGTGCATGCTCAATAAAGTAATATTTATGTATGAGTATATTTAAATGATATATAACCTTATAGTTACAGTTTGAACACTATTTGAATTAGAATAAGTAAATAATAAAAATGAGTATTTTGGAATTTATTTTTATCATTGATTACATAATTTTAGATATTTTTCAAATCAAATAAATATTGAGAAAAACATATTTTGTGTACTTTTAAAATTTCGCTGAAATTGTTCAATCATTGAATGTTGTTTATATTTTGTTTTTACATTTTTATAATCTTAACATTTATAATAAAGTATCAGAAACCCAATATATAGAGCGGTATAATAATATGTATTATCTTTTCAGCACCAGTTAGAAGATTAATTTTGTTTCACAATCTTTAACACAACACAACCTAAGCGGTTATTAATTAGGAATTGAAATAAAGTACGGTCGCTAGATGAATTTCGCCTTTGGGTATATAATATAATCCCGATTTCAAGAAATTTCGTATTATATTATTATTATTTACACATACAATTCACTTCTATCAACCGTGGGCTTCTTTACAAATATAAATTTACTTCCGTTTTGAAACTTTCAAGAACATTGCAGAAGAGTATGATCTTAAGATTGTATGAGCCAAGCTAGAAGATCACAATGCGGGCTCAACGGTGGTCAGGGCAGAGGTCGGCTGCGCAACACTAAGAGCGCGTTGAGTAACTGCCTTCTTCATACAAGCACCTCAGTATCGTACACGACACTGGCGATAGCGGATCATAGTAAAGGCGTTTTAATTGTAACGTACTATGTACCTTACAATAGTTAATTTAGATCTTTATTAGAGTTTTAATAGAATTCCATTATTTTTGTAGTAATGTATGTACATTAAACTTTCGCGTTCCATTATATACTTAATTATGTATTTATACGGGAATTTACGCGATCAGGAAATAGGTATTACGTGAATATTTTGGAACGGCGAACGGTGCAACCTGGTCGAAACGTCAGGCAATTCAGAGGTATGTAATACCTATTTCGTTATCGCGTTAATTCTCGTATAAATACATAATTAAGTATAAAAGCATTAAATTCTGACTTTATTTTACTTCCACTGTTAAAGGAGCAAGCCCATAGATATTTAATATTAATAATTATTTATATTAAAAACTACAACTTATAAAAAGGGAGTATACCAAAATTTTAAGATATCCCCAAAGCATATATGTCCTCTTATTTATGAGGTAAACTCGATATACTGAAAAAACTACAGTCCGTGTAACAATTTATTTCAATCTATGTAACATAGTAACTATATGGTAGCTATGAAAATACACAGCTAACTTCAACGCTTAAACTAAGTAGTCGGTTATATACTGGAATAGTAAAAGGAGGTGACTAGGCTATAGTAGTAATAAGATAGATAGAGAAAGACAGAGCCCACAAAAGGAAGCCTCTCTTTTATCCCCTAGGTCGATCTATACAGTAGTTACAAAATATTCGTATGATAAAAATAATTGTTCCCGCTAGAGCTTTTAACTTGAGTTGTTCGTAGATAGTAAGATACATTATTATTATTGTTTTGTTCTTACACAAATATTTTGTTGCTCCATACAATTTGACCAACTTGTGTGAAGATTTATGAGGTTTTCATCTTTTGTGTGATCATGTTTAGAAATATAATATGTTGTGCTAGAATAGCCTCCAAATCATAATTGTGGATCTCACGTAATGATATTGTGTTGGCAGATTCCGCAGTCGACGAGGTTTTCGCAAGTAACTTTTTTTATTGCTAATATTTGATCAACAATCTCAGAAAGCCGTGCGGTTGCGAAGAATGCTTTACACATCTTCTTAGGCAGACATAACAAAGAAAAATAGTCCTTTAGGGGAATGTTTTTAAATATTTATAATTACTTGCCTGTTGGTCTTGTGATTAGTGACCCTGACTGCTAAGCCAGAGGTCGTGGTTTCGATTCCCACCCAGGACAAATAATTGTGTGATGAGCACGATCATTTGTTCTGTGTCTGGGTGTAATTTATCTATAATATGTATGTATTTAGTAATATATAAGTATGTTTATCAGCAGTCTAGTTACCATAGTACAGGCTCTGCCTTGTTTGGGATCAGACGGCCGTGTGTGAGATGTGTGAAGTTATTATTATTATTAAAATATTCAAAATGTTTATTATTTCACTATTTTTTTAGTCACTCGTTTAATCGATTCATATTAAGCATTCCATGGATAGAGGTCGTAGGTATGAATATCAGGCAGACGCTCAAACCATTTAATACGACATTGAAAATAGTATATTGCAACATTGTCAATGAGAATATCATATGAGTGTTTCGAAATAGACGTTGCATAAAATATACTCATTAAAGTCGTGTTCAACCAGTACTGTGATGCAGAAAGCACTTGAAAATTATACAATATAACTGTAAGATCACTTTAATAGGGATGTCCACTCTATAAAGAATTATATAGCCTGGTTTAACTTGTAAGTTCAAGTTCTTAAAAGTCCGATCTGTAAAATTACCGCAGACCAATAGAGTAGTAGAGTATTTCGTAGATAATTGATAAATTTAAAACACCCCCGACTCGAAAATCCCTTCAACGATTATAAAACATTTACGTTATACATCATTTTGGAAAAGGGCTGATACTCTTACACTGCTGGACCGATATTAACCAAACGTAGCTAAGAACCACCGCAAGGAAACTGGCTTTCTAATGAAAAAAACCGCATCGAAATCGGTCCATTTGAGAGCTACGTTGCCACAGACAGACACACACACACACACAGACATCGACGTCAAACTTAAAACACCCCTCTTTTTGCGTCGGGGGTTAAAAATAATCAAAACATTATGGCCCTTACATACCAGCAGCAGATGATGTGACACCAAGGTTTTTATGAAATCAAAATAACTCCGTATGTGATTCGGTGTAACGTTGATTATAAACAAACGTCTCACCAAAACAAAAAAGTTGTGTAATTAATATGATCTCGACTGATCCACTGAAGGTAACCCCTTTGTGGCCTTTTAAAGGTTTAGTGACAAGTATCACAAGCTGTAGATACTTTCAGTGATATTTAAAAGAAGGTTAGTAAAACTACTCCAAAGCAAATGATCGTATATTTAAAAAAAACGTCTGAATTATTGCTCTACAAACTGTTAAGGTATAATCGTCTTGCTAAGTGGAATAATCCTTTGGAAGAAACATTACAGAAAGTCATTTTATCATAGTGCTTCTTACTCATTCCTATCAATATAATGATTGTTACAAGAAATTCTACTTACATAGATACTTTATAAGTTTATAGCTGAGCACACAACTTAGATCAGCCATCTATGTACAGTACTATGACTCATAAAAGCTAACAACACAGCACTTGACGAAGTTCTGTTGGACGAGTAAATAGCTGTGTGTGCTTTATTAACAAACTTATTCAAATTAAGTTCAAAACTGTTCATGGCAAACAAGTAACTGTATTTCTATCTATAATTATTATATTTACCATTTTCATCGGCATAAATCTTTTGTTTTAGTTAGTATACAGGATGTATTTGAAAATAAAATACTTACTTAATTAAATCACTGAAAGGGTTTGACTCTAGCATGCAGTTACAATAAAAAATTGAAAAACAAACTATCCGTTTACAAGTTATGACCGTTTGAATTTCCAGGTATTTTTAACTTGACCAAGGTTCTCCTTACCAAGCGTATTGTGTTGATGACTAAGAATAAACACCAGCAGCAGAAGAAACTTAAGAGCAAAGCCGTAGTAACTCCTTTAGGCCGAGGAAATCTGATCCTTAATCAATTTTTTTGTACTGTCATAATATTACATAACGTACAGCCAAACCTAGAAACTATTTGTCACTCACACTGAACATATTGTTCTATACCGATGGAGATCAAAGCCACAAAACGTCGAAGGGATGGATAAGTATTTTAGAAAGTCTAATAGTATTTTAAAGACTATGATCAATCCTCCCACTCTTTATTCAAGATCTTCTCCATCTAAATACACTAACACAAAATTGTATCTCATTCACATTCATCCTGGTGCAAATATCATAAGAATTATGCCTGCGCAGATCATGAAGGCCGATGGAACTTCAAGTGAATATGTGTAAACTCTAAATGACCCAGAGGATCCCAGTAGACGAATCCATTCTTCTCATATTAGGAGAAGGCCCATATTGAGCAACGTGTCAATTTATTTAACAAAAATGTATTCGTAAATTATCCGTATTCGTATTTTATCCTACTTATGTGGACTTTTTTTTATTATACCAACCGCTGACCGCTTAAATTTTGAAGACTGTATGCCTGTTTGCTACCATGGTTGTAGAATAAATAGTACAATAAAAGTTGATGTTATCTAAATATGTATTAGATATTTTTATTACCTCTTTTCTAATGGTTAATGATAGATACACTTGAATAATTTAACTTATTCAATTCACCACATCGTTTCAATCATGATTTTTCATAGTTCAAATTTTTCTATTTTTTATGCTTATGTAGAACATGATATATTTACTACAATTTATTTGCGCGAATGTACGCCTCTTCATAACTTGGTAACCAGTTACACCGTTGTCGTCAGCAGCAAGTGGGTCAGGTGTACTCCATACAAGGCTCCGACCTTCGCGGTGACGGTGAGGCAACGAGGCTCAACACTCCATACCGGGCGGGTGCATCGCACTCGTGAGCTGTTCTAGTTGATGGTAAATTAATGTCTGTTGGCTAATTATGTTTTAAATAGGTACTTATTTATTTTGAAGACTTTATAACTATCTTGACAAGTGGAAATCCTGCTAAGACGTAAATATGGGAAATCATAATAAACAAAAAATAGGTTAATTATTTAATTTAGGTATTATGTTTTCAAATCAAAATCATTTATTTCAATTAAACGAATTTGACACTGAAATTGATTTGATGGACTGCTTTTAGGATGGACACGTGAGATACATAATATATTTTTATGCTAATTTGATACTAGACATAGGTTTTATTATTGACTGTTATGTTTATTAAATGTCCTAAGTCTATAATGTATCCCAAATGACATCGAATAAATGTTATCTTTTTTTCTTTTCATTTTAGGTGTTTTTGACTTGCCAGGAGTGGTCGGTAGTCAATCAGTAGTGAAGCTAGTTGCCGTTCCAATACGTAGATCATATGCAGAAGATCAGGCAAGAAACTCTAATTTTTTGACATGTTTTCTTTTAGAGCTCCGGCGATTCTACTACCTTTCACAACCAGAAACGCAACGTTAGCAGCGCAGCTTGAATACGATTACCGATTCGTTGAGAGTACAAAAATGTAATCCAAAAACGCAGGTAAAACTGTCTAATAAAAGTATTACCGATATTTAACAAACTTACACCCAGAATTAAATGTAGCTCCAACTATAGGCTGACTCTGTCTACCTATATCAGTGTTTCTTGGATCATACTACGTGATATACATCTTTTAAATAATGTTAGGTATATTTTAAACGGGAACATAATATGAAAAATCACGAGTATCTTAAAGAAATGAAAAATCATCATGTAGAACTACTGGCTGCTGCTACATTGACAAAAGTAATGCCATCTAGGAACTAGTGACCGAACTATCTCATGTTACACAAAGAAAATGTTTGAGAAAAATCTGGTATAAATAATAGACGCGGTGATAGGTATTGTATTGTTCCGTCCTAGATATTTTTAATTTTATTGCTTTACAGATAATGAGTATTCAAATTAAAAAGCTATTTTTCTTATTAAAATACAGAGTTAACCTAAATTATAATTATGTATTCACACAGGAATTAACACGATCACGAAAAGGTATTACATACCTCTGAATTACCTGACGTTTCGACCGGGTTGCACTGGCCGTGGTCACAGGCTTAGGTTAGGTACTGTAAATGATAACATTTCATAGTAGTTAATATGATAATCATGTGTTCCTCCAACATATTATTTTTTTAAAGTTTATGCATCTTGCATCTAAACTATTAATCTCTGTACTATTCTAAGGTAAGTCAGTACAAAACGCCTAAAACCGCAATTACACAGATAAAGAAATGAGAGGACAAAGATGTTTAAATAAATTAATATACAGGGCGTTATTGAAAGGTGTGATCATATTTTAGGGTCGTATAGTAGACCCCGTAAATAACGTAAAAAGCTAACAATTTTAGGAAAATTCGTGATTTTTATTTAGAAATCTTATTTTGAAACTGATAAATTGATCTTGAAAATTGACCGATTAAGCTAATATTTATCAGGAGAGAGGACTGGCATGAATGAAACGATGGCTATTTAATACCAAGAATGTTGATGGAATATCCAGATCTACGTTTCTGAAAATGTCTGCTTCAAAAAATAAAAAAACAAAAATCATTGAAATGAACACGAAAATTCATAATGTGATGTTTAGAAGTGTGCACTTACACTAAAAGAATTTTCCGAAGAAAAAAAGAAATAAACAATAAAACTTATTTTTCTCAAAATTTATTTTTTTTCAAACTAAATCAACTATTTGTCGGCCACACATAACGTTCATTAAATTGGACCACACCTTACCCTATATGAATCTGGGGATCAGCAAAGGGTGTCCCGTCCGACCGCATTCTATTGCACAGGGTCTATATTGTGCTGTTTTCCGCCTAGAAATATTTATTAAAGTATTAATAGCTATTGATGGTCTTCAAGGAACTACTGCCAGTGATTATACCACCAGTGATATCCTTCTGTTGAAGAGAGAAGAAGTTAAGTCGAGCTTTAACCTCGATACACTATTATAAAATTATAACCATATTACAACATTCGATTTATATTATACTAGCTGTTGCCCGCGACTTTGTTTGTCTCACGGAAACCGTGTATTTTTCCGGGATATAAAGTAGCCAATGTCCTTCCTCAGGTTATAATCTATCTCCTTGCAGAATTTCATTACGATCCGTTCAGCCGTGAAAGGTAACAATCAAACAGTTTTTTTGCAATTGTAATATTAGTATGGATTTAGATAATCGGTTCCATTAATCTGTGCCCTTCTTTCTTCAAGTATAAGCCAATAATTTTGCTGCCTAAAATATCCAAGCCCATAAAGAAGAATACAAGCGCCATCTAGGAAAGATAAGCTGAACTGCTTCAATTGTACTGATAACTGCATCTACTAACTCAGAGGACCGCCATTTTACTCGTAGGGTCTTCATGGTGTTTTATAATAATCAAACCCGTTTTGCATTATGGTATGTTATAATATCTAGTATCAAATAAGATGTTCTATAATGATATAAATAAAACAAATTATCAGTCTAGGTTTCTTTTATTTGTAAAAAAACAAAAATTAATTGTTAATAATTAAATAATACAGTGAGCATGTGCGCTTATTGCCCGGGAAAAGTTGCAGTCTTCCGGAGCAAGAAGCCGCACTACATGCCGCCGTACACGACCCACCACGCGAGCAGTGTCGTCGTGTCGTCGGTCGTGTGCGTCTGCACTTACATATAGGAGACAACTTACTAAATGAACCGACCGAAGCAGACAAGTGGAACGAAATGAACTTATGAACGGTAAATGTTACAACGTACGTACATAATATGTAGTTACAATAAATACCTTACTTTACGCTTGAGCCTCCCGGTAAATCCCTCGTTTCACTATACATTCTGACTATACACCACCTCTAAGTGCAATAAATAAACAGTACGTGCAAACACATTTAATTCTAATTCCTCTAGTTCTAAACTTTTCATAAGGTTGGCAATATTCTAAATATCAAATTCGTTTTGTACCAAAATTTTGTTGGTGATATATTAGATGACACTTGACGCGGACGCTACAGTTTGTTCTTACCCAACATGAAGGAACTAAGTCTATCTGGAATGTCTTAATGTTACGTAATGCCTGCGGTTGTCATGTTAAATACAGCTAGAAGTAATGGCAACATGGCGTCGAGGTGCGGCGTGCGCCGGCCCTGTCACATGATGACTAGCTTGGTTGCTAACTTTATCGATCACCCTACTCACGATCTCTCACTAAACAAATAAATAACTTATCCGCTAACGCGAGGAGCTCAACGCGCCTCGCGACTTGACACAACGCGGCCGTTCGGCTCGCTCCCTATGCTAAAGTATTATAAATAATTTGTCCAGCTAATACACATAAATTCGGCCGGCAAATCCGGCCGTCTACTTACGATACGAAATATAAATAGCCTAAGGCAGGACTCCCCACTCTAGTGATCAATTGACGAGGAATAGGATCGATTCCGAAAAGGGCGCGTACACCTATATACCTAATAGTCTCTACGTTAACTTACAGTTTCAAGAACGAAACATACTCTATAAAATGCTGATCAGCTGAGGTTCCATCAATGTGGTGCAGTGCGCAAGTAGGCGCTCATTGCGTCGCTTCCGTCTGCTCGGTCGTCACATTCAGGTCGTAGTCGCGAGATTTTAGCTCAACATTCTGCTCTGGTTCAACACTCGGAACATTCGATTCAACTGGGATACTTGGTTCGACCGGTGGACTCATTTCAGCCGACGCACTAGACTCGGCGCTAGTCGTAAGGGGAGTCTCGTTAGACAAGCTAGTATAGGACATGGTTTCTGTCGACACCGTCACTCCCATCGAGTCATCACTCGCTTCTTTCTCATTTTTCTTTTTCATGACAACTTTGGTAGGCCGCCGGTTAATAGTTGGCACATATGACTGCGTGATTATCTCGATGTCTTTCTTAGCACTCTTGTTGAAGGCGATATTGAAATCATCAGAGACGTTATCTATGATAGGTCGGCGAGTTGTCGGTTCTACTTTGTCGTTAGGTGGTGGGGCGTCTGTCACACTTTCTGATTCGTCATCCTCAATCTCTATTACCTTCTGCTTGTTCAGAGTGTTTGGATTTTTACTTTTAAGAGGTATTTCAGTGATAGAGTTTTGATTAAAGTTTTTGTTCTTGCTTTTGTAGCCGGCGTTGACTGGTATCAGTTCTTCGGAGTCAGAAATGCGAGTGGTAGTAGTTGTTTGTTGAATAACTGCTGGTTCATCAGTATGGTCACTCATAGCGGCGACATCACTCACTAGATTAATAAGATCTGTCAATACATTATCTTTATTATTGCTGTTAGCTTCTATTATAGGAGCACTCTTCTCAGGATTCGCAGAGATTTTGATCAATTCCACAGCATCAGTTGCTGTTTCTGAGGAGCCAAATGATGTCAAAATAAATTCCGTTGTTTCAACATTTTCGAAACCGGTATTCTCATTAGAAGCTACTCGTGATACGGTGATTATTTCTGAACTAGTCGATGGTATTTTAGATATTACTACAAGAGGATCAACTGTAGAAGAAACTTCTTTATCGCTAGTTGTTTGTTCGGATTCTTCGGGTGGATTTTGATCGCTGGTCTCAACTGGAAGGGAGCTAAGTTCGGTCGGTGATGTAACTTCGGTAGCGATGTTAGACTTTGCTATCGAGATAGTAGTTTGTTCTTCTTCTTTGGTACTTATTTCTATTTCAGATACTGCTCTATTTCTGGTAGTACTCTCAGATTTTGGGGCTGGTGTTACGATCTCACTTGTTGTCTTCATTATTTTTGATGTACTAATTTCTTCCGATGTTGTCTTAATTCCTTCAGGCGTTGTCTTAACTTCTTCAGAAGTCGTCCTAAATTCTTCAGGATCAATTTTGATTTCTTCAGCAGTAGTCTGGATTTCTTTAGAACTTGGATGTGATTCTGCAGTACTTGCTTCAATTTCTGCGGAAGTTTCCAGTTTCTCAGTAATTTCCTGAACTATCTTTGGTGTTTCAGTTGTCGTAATTATTGGTAATATTATTCCTTCGCTTACAGTAGTAGTGTCGTCTAGTTCATCTTTATTCTTTCCTTTCACTATAGAGGGTGAATTCAGTATTTCTGTGGGGATAGCTGATCTGAGGTTAAGCATAGGACTTTCTTTAAAGTTAGGATATTCAGTACTTATTTTAATCTCAGGCTGTAAAGTAGTTACTTCAGGTATTATTCTAGGTGCTTCCTTTGTGGTCGTAGTAGTTGTATCAAGAAGATCTTTTGTAGTAGAAATTGTCAGTGGTTCCAGGTCTTTCACGTCCACCTCAGGTGATGGTGATGCACTAGCTATTACTGTATCGTGGATCGACACGTGCTCATTATCTACCACGGGCTCCGGTACAATTTCATCTTCATGGTTCCTCAAAACAGCTAAATCGTCTGGTAGTGGAGGGAATGCGGGATTATGATCAAATGTATCTTCTTCTTCGATAATTGGAGCTTTAGTGGTGGCCACTGGTATTGGATCTAAAGTTACAGGAGGAACTCCCATCGTTGCTACTATTGGTACATTGGACGGATACATGGAATCTTGAGTGGAGAAGCTTATCTTGGACGGTGGTGCGTTGTCATTCCTGTTTTCACTGACGGTGAACTGAGTAGATTCTGGTGCCGATGCAGGTGACGATAAGTGAACTTCTACCACCGAAGGTGACTCAGTTTTTGAGTCAGTGTCTTTATCGCTCTTTTCAGAAGTTGCTTCTCGTGGAATAAGTGGAGACTTAGATGAAGAATATTCGGCTACTTCAATACTAGGGGAAGGCAGAATCTCCTTAATCTTCACTTCGGTGATGACAGGGATCTCAGATACGGGCGTAATTTCCTTGATGGTGATTTCCTGTTTAATATTCTCTCGAAGTGGCGCTGGAGGAGCATCATTTATGACTGCAGATATACTTGGAATTGGTGATGATAAGCCGGGTAAACTTGTGACACCTGAAATTTTAAATGGATAATAATGTTATATAAACTATATTCTTGAATGAAAATAATAATATAAATAGTTGTATAAGGACTATTAAATAATTTTTTAAACCATATGCAACTAGTTTAGGTAAACATGGGTTTGACATGTTTTTAGTTCTATTCTGAATTTGGTTTTAGTATTTCCTTAGTAAGATTATGATGCTCACCTCTGAGAGGACAGTTGTCATACTCTGGACAGCAGCGACCTGGTACAAGGCGAGGTGTGCAATCATCGCGTACAAAGCACGCGATACGACGACACACAACTTCTCCGCCCTGGCAGTAGCACACACGACAGGGGTCTACTGGATCTACCAGCTTTTCACCGTTACCGTATACTCGACCTTCTTGCTCACATTCTGGAAAAATATTTTTTTATTTCATTAAACCAGGATATCTGGTAACATCAGTTTAGGTAGTATTTAATTTTGCATATGATTACTATCACAGTAACCAAATGCTGGAATGAACTTTGCCATATGAGTATCAGTTTGGTGGTTGCTGTAGTATCTTGAGTAGAATTTTTAAATTGTGGTTGTTTTTTATAGATAACTTGGCATAGACCAAGTTGCAGAAATACCAGAAGGAAAAGAATTCAAGAAGAAGGAATTGTACCAACCGCACTGATATGTAGGACAGCAGTGGTCCGGGCGGTGGAGAGCTTTACATCCAGGTCGTGGCTCGCAGACTAGTCGGGAACATTGTACATCGCCAGCCGCGCATATGCATTTCTCGCATGGAGTCGAACCCGGGAACTCGTCACCCGGCATGTATACTACATCGCCTAGAGCGCAGCTTCCTGGAATATCAGAACATACGAATTAATTAATATTACCTATAATAAAAGGCAATAGGACTGCTCTCCCCTCCTTGTGTTATTTTATTCCTTTTTATTCTTAAGTTAAGAAGACAAAATGGAATTGCTCAATTTAATGCTGTTGTCTTAAGAGGAAATATAAGCCGCTATAAATATAATTTTAAAACCCCTTTTCTAGGTGGTGATCTTAACTTTACAATTTTGGTTTACACCAAAACGGTATAATGAATGGAGACCTTAAGATTGATCAGTTAAGTAGCAAACCGTTACTTGTGCAGTGCGTCTAAAACTAAAATTGCGAAGACCAATATTTACTGGAATAACAGTAAAATACAAACATTACACATATACTACAATATATGTTTAAAATGACTCGACTAATGTTATATTAGCTCTGGCTTACAAAACTTGCAAAAAAAAAACCGTAAAATACTGTGTAACATTTCAAGGCCCTGGTAAAGTGATATGAAGATAGATATTGTGGGAATTAAGTGAAATGGGAACAAATAATTCATAATATTATGCCAAGTGTACATTACAATGCATGGTTTGCGCTTGCAACTGATGGACTATATTTAGTAAATATTGACATGACATACATTTCAAAGTCTGCTATAGGATTTATTTAACTTAACTTAGTAATATTTACAAAAAAAAACTGCATACACAATTTACGTCACAGTCTGTTGTCCGTTTGTTTGTCACAGAAAAATCCATTGGTCGGTGCTTAAGCATCAACTAAGACCACAAAATTAATGAAGTTTTGTATTATTATTTTAAAAAAATTGTATCGAATCGATAATAAACGAATTTACCTTCTTTTAGTCCAAGATCCGCGCTGCTCACGTTTCGCATCAAGCCTAAAGGACCTGCAACAACAGAGACATCAGTTAGTACGGTCCAGTGACGTCACAAATCCAATCTCATAGCCAATTGTTCTTGATTAGGGTTCCGTAGTTTGTCGCCGACAATTTGCATCAAGCCACCCGTATTCAGCAGCCAAATGAATTAGAAACGAAATGCCGAGTTGGCTAAGTTAATTATTACCGATTCTCTCGCTCTGTGGCTCCGGTTTAAGATGTCGGGTTTTCGAAATGTTAATTAGAGTCTTCTGGGGCTGGTTGTTGATTTTAGGGTAACGAAAAGTTGTTACATCTTATTGGCTTAACTTTTAGTTAAGAGAAAAATATAAGATGTACCCTAAATATTAAAGATTATCTTTTTTGAAAGGCGCATTTTTGTATTCTAAATTCATGGAATGTCGATTGGTTGACAGTGGCAGTGCTTAGCTTAATTGAAGTGTTGGAAGACCGCCCATTATAGAAAGATAGACCTCTCTTGTTCTTGTCTTTTCCTTCACCAGAGAAAGTCCTATATCTGAGGTGATGATGCAATTAAATGGAATGGAACCTTGTTTCCCTGTGTCGTAAATATAAGTTTTTAAAAGTAAGCGCTTTATACTCTGAAAGAGCATGAGTAAACAGGTTTGACAAAACTTAAAAATGAACAATCCTTAATTTTAAAAAACTCGTTACCGAATAATATTTGTGTACGGTTTACATCTTTCGTATCTTACAAAAAAAAAGCAAACAGTGTCTATCAAAAACCAACATGCATTTCATAAAGTATCGATAATCCCTATCACTTCCTATTCTGTAACTTTGAATAACTCAAAATACAAAAGATTCAAGGTTCTCCTGTGATCTTCGTAATGGAAAATCCCGGGCCCCATTCATGCCACGTCAGAATCCAAAAAATATATTTCCCGATCAAAGCTGTGATTCATGCAGATGTTTACTTCAGAACACGACATAAAAATTGTAAGAACGGCTTTCACCGTGATTCGGAACGTAAATCAAAGGACGCGTAATGGATTCTCCCTTAAGGCTGTACATTCACAGGTAGACTAAAAGGGTTATTGACTCGAGTGGCTTGTCATGTTCAGTTACCAAGGTAATGTTGTTTAGGAGTGTAATCAGTTTTAGATTGAACGACCTATGGTAACATGAACTATTTCACCCTTGACAGAAGAAAGAAAGAAAGAAAATACATTTATTTTGACAGACACACGACACATACCGCAGAAAACGTACAATAAATAGTAATTAAACATAGGTAAGTAATGATGGAAAACAGAGAATGAAAAGAAGAATCCATAATGTTACAATGACAAGAAAAACCATAAATATTAATTATTAAATGTACAGAATACTATCGTTAGGTATAAAGACTATTATTTTTATCTTAATTTACTAAAATAAATGCTAAAACTAACCTTGGATCTTTCGATTCATACACTAAAAACAAAACGTGTGCAGTGTGCGTCTCAGTTTCCACACAGACGTGTTTAGACGTGGGAAACCCATGCTTTGGCACGTATGGGCCGGCTCGACCGGAGTGATACCACGGCCTCACAGAAAACCGGCAGTGAAGCAATGATTGCATTGCTTTTTGCCGAGTGAGAGAGGTTACTTGAGGCCCTAACCCTTCCCTCCACCCCCTCTTCCCCTCTTTCAGCCTCCCCCTGCTCCCACCTTAAAGGCCGGCAACGCACTTGTGACTCTTGAGTTGCAGGTGCCCGTGGGTTGCGGTAGTCATTTACCATCAGGTGACCTGTCTGCTTGTTTGCCCCCCTATACCATTAAAATGAAAGTTGTAAATACTTGTAAAAACTAAACTTCTAAAAATCCATGTTATTTTAGGTCCATAGGTATTTTAGGTGGATTTTACACTCATTTACATTATGTATGTATATTAAAGTGATCCTATAAGGGTTCCTTTTTCCTTTTGAAGAACAGACCCTTAAAAAGTGCTTAATATACAGTTTTCCTGAGTGTAAGCCATTACAATATTAGGCTCAATATTAACGAGATCCTGTCATCATTATAATCTCAGTAATGGAATATCAAATTTAGAAAAAGTCTCTTCCAAATAATGTATCAAGAGATCTGCCAGTCTTCCTTCCAAAAATAAAACGTTGTTCAGGATAGGGACAACAGGGACAGTTTTATACTTTTTTAATTAAAGCGGTTTAAATACGATTCCTGCACAAGTGAAGAAATTATCTTTGTGTCACATAAGAAATGACTAGCCTAAAATAGGTAAAACTACCTTGCACCCTCATCTTCTCTTGCCTAAAATAGTTAGTAAGTTTGCAAATCCTCTCTGTAAACTGTCTAAGAATTGTACATTTTAGAAATTTAGTAAAAAGTAAAGTAACACGTATGTGTACATAACCTTATTTACTCTGTCTGCTTATTATACAGATAGATCTAAAGATTAAGTAAAACCGTAAAATTAGTTAGCAAAATTGATGCCGCTTGCAAAGTTTCACTCTTGCGATGTCCGATTTATGAAATAAGTGCATAATCAGATTCGATATACGTTCAAATTCCATAAAGCGTTACTAAACATAACCTTCAAAGGATATATTGATACATAGGTACAAACATATCTTCATTCATTATAGATAAGATCCGCGCTTTAAATACTATGCGAAGTATGCTAAGGGTGACTATTATAATCTGTCACCAATCTCTAGAGTTACTGTAGTAACATTGCACCATCATAATTATAGTTTTGTAAAACTAAAAAATACACTTTAATGAACTACAAAGTACAAGACCATCATTACTAAATCCCAATTTTGGACTCGTCAAAACTAATCATATGAGCCGAAACTCGAGGGGTTTACTACCAGGCAGACTTCCAAAATTTGTTTACATAGCTACAATTGAAGCTAATAACAGCGTGATAATAAATCGCTAGACCTCCCATAAGACAAGTCGCTTTAGTTTATGTCCTATCCGTAGTGTCGTAAGGTGAATGGACCGCTTTAACTGAAGGGTGGGGCTGGCTCCTTGCTGTCGCCAGAAACAAAACTACCCTCAGGGTAATTAGACGCATTGATTTGACGTTAGCGGCTCGTTGGAGACGAGTGGCTCTTAGAAAGAAGCAAGAGGGTTAGAACAAAGTTCAAGGGTTGTTAATAGGTAGCAAGTTCTACTTCAACAGGAACCTTTTCCACTTTTTGTGTAGGGGAAAAAAATAATAGATTTGGACCGTTTTTAAAGTGATAAAAAGACATATGTTTTGCAAGTAACTTCCATGATTTTTGATTAGAAGAACAAGTATATATATACATATAATGAATTGAGAAAATCCATAAAAAACTAACTTAAAAAGTTTTCGAAGTTAGTTTTTATGGATTTTCTTAGTAACAGAATGAAAAATTGTACGATTTAAAATCTTAAACTTAACACATTCCACCTACTTTTATAAGAAACGGAGGTAAAAATACCTGGAAATTCAAACAGTCATAACTTGTAAGCGGATAGTTTATTTTCAAAAAATATTTTTGTAACTGCATGCTAGAGTCATGCCCTTTCAGTGATTTAAGTAAGTGTTCTACTGTCGAGTTGCACCTGTATATAATTTTTGATTATTGCCTACAATTTAGGTGTGCATATAAATCATCAAGGTCATCGGATAACCAATTCACCACTATTAATGCCTATTAGTGTGTACAAGATTATTTTTGCTACAAAGAGAATTACCTTAAATATTGTCTCTAGGTTTTTGTGCTATAATTCCTAGACTCTCAGCTAATTTCCTGCCCACACTTATATATGGAATTAATGACCAGATAAAAAAAGACATTTTGAAATCTCGCTCTGTCCCAAAACACCATTGAGCAGAGTTTAAACTTTCGGAAATTTATTTAAGAAAAACACATGACCTATGTAATAAACAGATTTTGTTATTGTTAAAACATTTTTTTTTTGATAAAGTAAACATAGTCTGTACTGGGCTTTCTAGAATGTAGTCAAATACATTAGAAAAACTCGTACATGTTTATACATATAATATTTAACCTAAGCGGAAATCCGTGTCCCCTAATATTTCCTCCAGTTTATTGGAGAAAGCATCACCGATGATGGATGATTACATAATACCAGTGAATTAGGCATGTATTACGAGATAAACTGAACATTCACTATAATAAGCGAATAACGTCATAGCAATAGTACGCTGCAGTTTGTAGAGAACTGTAACAAAAATTAAATATGTATGTAATTGGTCATTACTTCGTATTGCTGAGCAAATTTTACTTACGGTCCTAAGATTTCTTTGTAAACCTTTCTTTTTTCCAAAAAAATATTGGTTGTCTGTCAAGTCGGTTTACGAACGATAATTTTACGTGATAACATCATAAGAAAACACAATATTTTTAAAACTTGTTAAAAACCTTAATTTTTAATTTTCAAATATTATTTACAGCTTTTGCAAATTTTATTTAAATAATTTGTTGTAATCACGAAAACTGAAGTCAAATCAATATCAATAAAAGAACGCTTAGTCCGATCGTGCCTCTCTATCGCTTGTTCCGCGCTCTCGCTTGTACGCTTGGCTTAGGCGGAACGTGACAATGAGTCATGCTTTTTCGTGCATGCAGCCAGTTTTCATCGATTTATAAGACGTTATCACGTTAAAAAAAACTAGGCACTATAGATGGTTTGAAAAAATACCCTTAAGTAAGCAGCAGTGGCTTACATTTCCTCTATCATTTTATAATTAACACAGTGCAGTCACTTTCATTTTTATTTATAATAATATTTATAATTCAGGGTTTATCTATGATCGTATAATTACTTATTTATTATTAACCCTATTTCTAGAATATCCATGGAAACTAATAAGCGTCGTTATCCTATTAAGTAGAGTAAATAATTGAACTCACTTAGTAAGAACAGGGTTAAATGATCCCACGTAATGGAGTGCGAATGTCGCGTGTGTTTGTATGTGACGTCACCATTCATGCAAATACCTGTGCTCAAATATTTTGTGAGAAGAAACTTAGGAAAGAAAATATGTTATAAACATACGGGTACCGCTAAGGTCAAGATCTACAACGTGTTCATATGTATCTCTAGGATATATAAAAATTAAATAAATACATAAAAATGTGTCACTTTGTTTGTCCACGAACCGATTTTAGTAAAATTTTGCACACTGCAGATTGGTCTAACTTGAAAAATAGTTTTTATCTCAATGTATTGTCACAATATCTTAGGGTAGCTAGTAATATAAGTACATATAAACTAGCTGACCCGACAGACATTGTCCTGCCAAATAAAATTGGGTTAATTTATGGAAATGAGCACTTCCAGTTTTTTCCAAATTTCTCCATCAACTTTTCCAACTTTTCTGTACCTAAAAGCCTTATTGTCTTATCGCCTTCGGATTATTACAAACATAATATATAAAAGAAGGAATAAATGAAATGTATCCAGCCATGATCAAGTAATACGCTAACCAACGAACATTTAATACTTCTTTAAATGCATATGTACGAATATACATAGATAGGTAAAGGCAAGTCGGTATCTTTTCCTCATCTGTTTTACTACCGATTATGTTTGTATATTTTATAATAATTTTAGATTATTTAATTTATACGGGCCTATTGATCTGGTGGTTAGTGATTCGATTCTAACCCAGGACAAAAATTGTGTGATGTGCACGACCATTTCTTCTATGTCTGGGTCGGCCTTGTGTCCCAAGCTATTATAATTATTATATTTCAGAAAAATATTAGGTATTATATTTTTTGTATTTGACTATTTATTTGTTCCTTGTTAATATTTTTAGTATTTTTGTGTTCTATAGTTAGAAGACTAAGTAAACACAAAAATTTAAAGACTTTGATCCATTGTAAAATAAATAACCTTCCAAACCACTTCCTAGACTTTACTTTACCACATCGGCGTCTCTAGCGGGGAAAATGTGCATTAATTAATATATCAAGCTACCTAACCACAGATAAGATAACAGACCTTTTTTTTTTTTTTGTTATCGTGTGGAAACCCCCACGGAAGATAATAGACCTTACTGATTCGGTCAATCATTCAAATCAATTTTTTTACAGGCAAACGAAAAGAAGAATTACGAAATGTTATTGGGAAAGTTATTACGGGGCTCGATGATTTAAGAGTATTATGACTGTTTACTGATAAAATGCAAGGTGCACGATTGATGACTCATTTCATTACCTTAGGTTCCTCTCCCTACCCATTTTTCCTTACACAAATTTTCCTTGGGCCTTCTTTCCCATCTTAAAACGACTACATTCCTCAGGAGGGTTGGCTTCAGCCAGGCGACCGGCCATAAAAGACACCATTCAAAACTCTTGGCAATGAGCTGATCCAATGAAAATTGGAAAAAGATCAGAAAGATAATGATTTCTAATAACAATCTTTTTTTTTTCATTAAGAAGTGACATAAAGTGTACATAGTTTACTACCATATCAATATCAATCAATACAAATTACATTAAAAATATATAATTTCCAGATAATTTTTCAGTCAGGGCGTTCTCATATTTTATGTTTGGTAAGTCCTTAAGGATACAGGAAACTCTAATGCGAAATTGTCAATTAAAAAGGAACCAGAACATTGCGAATACCTCTTAACAAATACGTAGGTAGATAATATATGTAGTTGACAATTTGGACTTTTCATACTTTTTTTTTTCCTTATAAAAGACAACTCTACAAACTTTCAAAAAATGGAAACAAAGCACACCTACACTCAGGACAACTAGTTGTGGGTCATACATTATTTTTTCCAGGATGAGAATCGAACCCCGCTCACTCGACGCTGTGTCACTACACGTACCCATTGCGCCATCCGTAGAGCCAAAGTCGACTGACTAGTTGGAAGAGCTAATGATTTGACAAGTTTTAAAGAAATGTCAAAATACAACACAAAATAATGCGTAGATATATCTACAACTACAAACAACTGTAATAAACATTCCGCTCCGGACCACATACCGCGTCATTTTATTCAAATCGATTAGTGCATCTAATCGATTAAGATTATAATAATTTATGGCCGTACGATACAGAACAACCGTGGCCTATATATTCCAGTGTAGAGAATCAAAGAAATTATATAAAGAGTAACAGACAAACAGTTGAAGAAAGATCATTGTGTGGTAACGAAAGTCAAATGACACTAGGATGTTACCTCTAGTACGAGCCAATTACAGCAGCGTTGCGATAGAAAGATCGTTATAGAATCTTTTCATACAATATTTTAGTTAGCAAATCTTTTCGCCAAGGTCAGGAAATGTATGAAACTTGGACAAGGTTAAAAAGTAGTTAAAGTGCAGAAGTCAGGAATTGTGAAGAGTAAGATAATGATTTACAAGTTTCATAAAAATTATACTGACATATAAATATATATATATAACTTGAACGAAAGAAAATAAACTAACATTTTTATATAAAAACTAGCTGCGCGTCGCGATTTCACCCGCGACAGTTCCGTTGTAGTGGGAATATCGGGATAAAAAGCCTATATGTTAATCCAGGTCTCCAGCTATCTACATACCAAGTTTCATCGCAATCGGTTCAGTAGTTTTTGCGTGAAAGAGCAATAAACATCCATACACCATACATCCTCGTAAACTTTCACGTTTATAATATTAGTAGGATAAATCGACGGCATGATATTAAAATGTAAGTCTGCATAAGGACGCGTCTTCGACAGGTTTAACACCGTTAGCCTATCATTTATTTGCATAAAGCATGGAGGCATGGAGACAGCTCCTTCACGTTGCTCATCATTACATTGAACCAACCTGGTTCTTGTCTCTATGAGGGGAAAGTACTGTACTATAACGACCTCATTGGTGTTATAGTCGGCTGGCCCGTAGTGCTGATTTGTGAGTGAGTGGCTAAGTCGAACGTATCGTTGACATATTTATTGTGAATTTTATAAAAAACATTGATGAGTCAGTATTTGTATACTCTTTATTGATAGGCAAAGAAAAAAACAAGTAAGTACTTAAAAATGAGACTTCAAGTTTGTGGACGGCCCGGTGTGGTCTCCGGGACTTGGGAAGACGATTTAAAAGTATAATAATAGTTATAATTGCATAATAATTTCGTGAGCGCTCTCAATAGAAGTTTGTCGAAGCCATCCAGATTTTCATTTTCGTCCTCCCTTGATTACATCACTTTTTCCAAATAAACCCTTTCCTGAGGCAAGTAAACATCGTAGCACAAGCGAGTACTACAATACTGTGAATGTAAACGGCAAAAGCTCTGAATGGGATAAATTATATTACTAGGGATCTTTTTAACAACACTAATAGCATATAGCATAATATAATATTGATGATCTATTGTCAAACATAAAAAAATCTTAGGTACTTTATTAATGTAACGATTAATATACCAGACACGGTTTGAAAGTGTTAATTTATAAGTCAAAGGTTATCTGTCGGCCTGTAAGAAGGTTGTATCAATTATCGACAGAGGCTAGGGTCGATGTGCTCGTGACCCCGGTTAGAAGGGTGGGCGGCTGAACTGTATGTAGGGCGGTTGATCAGCAGATGGGACATCTCACCAAATGGGTATTAACCTCGTAACGTGACACGGTTCCGAGAGGAAGGGTAACTAACTCTATTATAGGTTGGGTACAGAGGATGTACGTAATAGCTGCCGTAAAGATAGAAGAGGCCATTGAATCTTGGAAGGGTACGAAGTAGGGTTTCAGTTTTATAGCTAATTCAAATTTTTACTGAAAATTTTGACTACTTACGGCAGTAAACGCAGGACCTGACTTGATTCCTAATGGCAGCCGATATCCATTACGATACCAATGGTATTACTTATGCTTTGGCAACCCTATTCTCCGTCTTCATCGAAACCCTCTTACCAGCGGTGCTCTTTTATCAGCATGCGAGTGTCACCGCTGGAGTTTTATGTACCTAGCGTGTAGGTACATATTTATATTATTTTTTGCTTGGAACTCTAATACTTTTTTCTAAAATAAAAGTAGCCTAAGTTACTGGGCTGTGAATGTCTCGTAAAAATCTGTACAGCCACTTCAGAGATTAGCCAGAACAGACAGACAAAAATTTCAAAAATGTATTTTTGGTGTAGTTACCGTGTAAACATTCTGATGCGTAAAAAGCTGTTATTTTGATATTACAAACAAACACTTATTTATTTGTATTATAGAATGTAGATTGTATACCTAGGTAAAAATGCTGTAATTGCTCAACCTATCAAGGGTATTGTTTCCTTGTTTACTACTATGGCTGTTTTATTGAAATCTGTGCGTTTTAATATTCTGACACATTTCATAACATATTGTGAATAAAGATACCGAGAAAACTGTGTACAGTCAAGGCATAGCAAAACTGTCTTGAAAACTAATTTTAACTTGCGGAAGTCGAATATCAACAACTTGTTGTTGTCAGCAGGCACTTGTTAGACAAGATGGCGACTTTAGCAAGTTTGTAACAAACATGACTTACATGGGCCTTATTCGTCCTCAACGAAGGACTGTAAGTAGACAAGTGATAGTAAACAGCTTGAGCAAGTGTTTACCGTAGTATATTCCACTAAGACTACACACATAGAGGTGGAGCCTTACAATATCAATTGCATTAAAAGCTGATTAAAAAATTCTGGCCGTAACTGTTAAGTGACTTCAAGGGTGGAGATGCTTATTTAGATGAATTGCTTCTTATGTCTCTGTACACCTTATGTTTCCCTGAGATCTCCAAGCTTTGTTTTATACAAAAGGTCAAATATCTTAACTATATCAAAGTCTATTAAAGGACATAATAGAAAAGTGAGAGATGTTAGTGTTACGCAACACAAATTATATTTTGTATATTAATTATTTAAACATGGGTGGGTTTAAGTGTACCGTATACTTATATGCCATCTCAGTGGTAAAATCCTTTTTATTGAACTCTTACATACGTCGACTGTATCCCAGAAAGGGTTGGCAGAGACCTATTAAACACCCACATTTTGCCAACTAAAATCTATGTGATGAATTACCTCTACTCACGTAATAGGGAGTAAGTCTATGACCGTCAACCGGGCACTTTGGGAATTAAAAATGGGAAAATTGAGAATATATTGTAAGGGAAAGGTAGGAAGGAAGGGCAGGCAATGGAAGGAAAAGGATATTCCTTATACAGATGGATTAGGGAGTGTAAACAGTAGCTCGAGAAAGTCAATCTTTGTTCTATTGAACTCATATCACTACAAACAGGATAGATATACCTACTACTTAAGCCGTCGCGACGGCTTAAGTAGTCGTCGCGACTAATACAACAACAAACTTATCTTTAATAATTAGAACAACGCAAAAATAAGCTCTTAACACCGTCTGGCACAATATTAACGAAAAGAGAGACAGCGTAATTACTCTCTTCACAATATTTATTGTCTTATGTAGTGCACGTGTAATAAGGCTGCTCATCTTCACGAATGTTCATTAGCTGACAGTCCATGCTGCCTACCGTCTTTATACATATACAGGCTGTCCAAATTAAACACAATTTTTTTAATAAATATATTTCTTTTCGAAATAGACAAAAAAAAATTACTGATATTATTTGTTGTTCGCAGCATAAATAATTTAAAGCTATATGAAAGACAGCCGGAACATTGCTCGTGGCGTTAAGCTGATGTTATCGAAGTTTTTGTGTTTTACTAAGTTCTTTACAGTACCAACATCAGCTGACATTGACTCTGCAAGGGTTCTCATTATCTAGCTTTTTCAGTATTGAATCACAAATAAGTATTCAAAGCAAGCACTGAGTTAGTGGGCGATAGATGCTTGTAGACCACAAGTACTATTTTTTATATGTGCAGGATGTCAATAATAGTTTACTAATCATTTGAATACAGTCGACCACAAAACGCTTTACAAATTTCGATTACCAGAGTATCTTAGTTCCTACACTTTTTTCTTGTAATCTTAGGAAATATTTGTCGTTGACAATCTACGAGAAATCTTATCCTATTGGCATTCTTACACTACCAGAGCTTTACTTTACTGTTGTAAATAACCTTAATAGATTTGTGATATGATAATACATTAAAGTGCATAAATAGAATTACTTTCAACAAGTGTTTTCTTGTATCAGATAGGCTAGTGATAAATGTGCGTTGTACTGTAATAGTATTCTTGTCAAGTCCTCCAACAAACCTAGTGATTACACAACTTGCTTTTACCTACAGCTTCGCCTGCACAGTTGTCAAATCTAATGATTCTAATACATATATACACACACATCACGCCTGTATGAGAATACAGGCGTGATGGGTACAATACCATATAATACAATATTCTTTATTGTACACCATGGAAAAGTTACAACTTAAATGAAAAACGTTGAATGCTGATACAATCGACAGTCTCATCGCTAGTTGCGATTTCTTCCAGATAACCTTAAGATGGACAAATGTGATGGATTAGTGCATAGGGCGTGTATGTATGTATTAGAATCATTAGCAGGCGTAGGCGTATAAGTGGCAAGCCTATTGCCATCAACCGGGCACTCTGGGAATATGGGATACTGCTTATACCGATGGATTGGGGAGTTATTTAGCAGGTCAGGTTCGCACATCTGTTACTCAAACTGGTTGTTGCGGGGAATGTTCTAGCTCTCTAAAAAAATGATTAAAATGTCATCGAAATACCTAACCGCTTTAGATTTAACAAGTAGTAAGTAAAATTACTGACTTACACATATACGCACACACAATATTTCACATTTATAATACTAGTAAGAAACAGTTTTCATTTATTTGATTACCATTATTAATGCTTGATACAAATAGGCACTCATATATTTCCACTTGAAATGAAAACAACCTGTACACCCTCCGTAGAGCTATGTGTAGACGGCTTTAATTAAAACATATTCCGCTGGCCGACAGGTCGCCCACTTCCCCCTTCCCTCGTCTCTCCACGGTTTCTTTGTGTCCTACAACTCTAATACCTTTTGGGGTCCCTCTCTATTTGTTTCCCTATGATACTTGAAGCGCGGTGAGTTTTAATGAGGCTATTTTTGGGACTGTGCCCACTTGTCCTATATTAACTGAGAAATGATATATAAAAATTTATGGAAGAATTATCGTTGGAAATTTGTTTTTAATATACTACTGTGACGTTGTTATCATAAGTCGTCTAGCAAATAGAACCTGAACCGATAATAACCACTTAGAACTTGAACTGATCCTGCATCGGGCTATGAACATTTTCCCGTTGATAAGTTTACAATATGCGACATCCTGATATCAAATCTTGAGCTGCCAACTGCCAGGTATGATCACCGAACTCGGTCGCAGGAAACTTTGATGAGTATAGAACATAATAGCTGATTCCTTCATACTCGTAAGATGATAAAATTTAAAATGAGTTAATGAAGTTCAGAATTTAATCCTAAAGATTTGTTTTTATCAATTGTATATGAGAAAAAACCTGTAGGGGATGGCCAATTAAGAGAGAGTGAATGCCACACTCCGCGAGTAATTACAAGGTATATTAGTGCCCTCCGTACCCCACTCCGAAAATCTGACTAAACCGTACCTTGGCTCTCGTAAAGGTGAAAATTAAGTAATTATGTCCGTCCCTTGACAAATGTGTTAATTTGGACAGCAATATTTTCGGCTATAAGCCGTTGCTTTAAATTGGATGTTGAATGTGACAATAAATGTGGGCAAATAATGAAGTATCCGAACGTACGGTCGTAGACAAAGGAACAATAATGTATCCGAAGACATTCCTGTAGAAAACCCTATACAAACAATACTATGCGGATGCACAGTGCTTTGTCCCTACTGCAGCGTCAAATGAGCAACAATATGCAATAAGTACGTCTAGAGCAGCTTCCTTCTTTTTTAACTTTTTCGACCATGCAATTTTTTTTTAGTGTATTAAGCAAACCCAATTTTTGTGAATAATTGATTGAATGACAATTCTAAAAGTATTTATACATACTCGTAATAGGAAAGGTATTCTCTAACCCTTTCGGGACAAAAGTAAAATACGGTTATGATAGAATTAAACTACAGTTTATAGAACCAATAACAGACTATTATAAATCTTGCTATAATGGTAGATATGATTGAAAATGTGAATTTAATCTAACATTTAAATCGAGAACAATGCATAAAGGGAAATACTTTGATATAAACCGACACCCTTTTTCATGAAAGAGCGACCCGAACCCGGAAGAAAAATGAGTATTTATTTAGAACAAACTGAAGAGGAAAGCTTCACCCTCATTTCATTTTGTTTATTGCCAAATAAGAAAGATATTATAACGAATGTATATTATCTTGTGCCCAATTTCATGAAGAATTGTACTTAGTTTAACAAAATTCGGGTTTGAGTTCTTGTTGAGAACAAATTTTCATTTCATTTGCATTATTTTTATTAAAGTTACAAGTATTATAATAATATTAAAATAAGTCCCTTTAATTGTATGGTCAAGGTCAAGTCTAGTGGTTAGTGATCCTGACTGCTGAGCCAGAGGTCTTGGGTTCGATTCCTACCCAGGACAAATGCTTGTGTGATGAGCGCGATCATTTGTTCTGTGGCTGGGTTTAATTTATCTGTTATATGTATGTATTTAGTAATATAAAAGTATGTTTATCAGGTGCCTGGTTAAAATAGTACAGGCTCTGCCTAGTTTGGGAACAGACGGCTGTGTTTAAGAGATCTCAAGTTATTTTATTTTTTTATTTATTGACTTGCTGTTATTTTGAGTCGTCTTTCGGCGAAACAAATCCGTTAACCTCAAACTAGAGATACTTAAAGGCGTACAAGATGAAGAGAAGAAAAACGAGAAGCAAGAACATTATTCTGCTAAGAAGAACACAATGACGTCTCTTCTTCAATGAGAAGAAAAAAATCTGCACTCGTAAAATGGCGTAAAAACTTTAACAAAATGCATTATTTTTATATTATATTAACAACTATAGATACATAATTTTGCACTAGTTAAAAATGATCACAGGGTTAGCATTGTGTAACTTTGTTAGAAGCAGCACTGACACTGTGCTACACGCGGACAGTGTACCATTGACAAGTTATCTCATTGGGAGAGAAACGGTAGAAGAATGAATATAATATAAATACTGATTTTACATATACATACTATATAGGGTTATATGTATACTGCAAGCACTACTTTCAGAGAGGTTTATCTTCATGCTTAGTTGTTACTACTAATAGTTGATTTTCATAGTAAGTGAACAAAATAAAAAAATGAGAATTCCTGTCTTGCACTCCAGAATTCATGTGTCTGGGGTTTTTAACAAACACCTCATTAACAGACACGAGATTTACCTGGACTAGAAGCTCGACTTTTTAAATCAGACAAATAATTGTTCCTTATATGAATCAAACCTATTATTCTCGAACGTAACGGCATTTAGCTAGGTAACTACTTAAACTGTTGTACGCTCTAGAAAATAGCGCAATAAATGACGGTAACTGTTTACAAATAACACAATTATTTCCGTTGCGTTGTTTGCATTAACATCAAAACGCCAGACAGCCACTGCGGAAGCTACCACAAAGCAATGCAGTACCGTAACAGTTAAAAAATAACAAATCTTTTTTATAACTCGTTCCATTGCTCTATCGACCTTGACGGTATCCATGACTTTTGTACCAGAGCTTCAATGTATCGTTTGCGAATCGATAGTGGTGTGCGTTCGTCGCGGTATGCCTAGGGACTAGATACGGCGTGTCACGGGCGATCGATACGGCACACGCCCTTGTCGCCACTTTTTTTCGGCATGGAATGCTACACTAACATTTATGATACAAACAATGCAGCGGGACAAGCTAAACAAGATATATTTTATTGAAAACTAAATAGGTATATTTAAATACTTGCTTTCATTATCTATGGAGGCAGGCGAACCGAATAGAGACCGTTGATTAATATCCACAACGCCAAAAGCTACCAAATAGTTTTGTGACCAGCATTGTGTTAATGTTTAATATGGATCTGATTGTTAAACTTCGTTAATAAATATACCTTTTAAATCAATTTTTAATATGTTTAATATCATGGTCGACGGTTTTCAACTTGATCAAAATGAACTGCTCTTCGTATCGTATTTTTGGTAGATCGAACGTCGCTTCGTACTACACATTTTTTTTTTTTTTTTGTTGGCGAGGTGGAAGATCCTTATGGATGTCCTCCGCCCATGGGGAGGCGAAGGGGTCTGTCGGACTCTTACCGACTAAAAACCACCCCGGTGTTCCGCTACTTGCCTATGATCAGGGGAGCGAGAATCGCTATTGCATTCTGCCACAACCTACGATAGGCATTGACCCGTCTCACCCTAGACGGTTCCAGTCACTTCGTACTACACCCTAAAATAATATTCTCTAAACCCTAATCGAAAAAACAAAACCCTAAGCGCTTTAACACCAACTAGTTGTAGTAGATATCTTCAATTAGAACATGTCCAAGAAATCCATCTAAATTTACTTACGAGATATTATGACAAAATGCTTTTGTCAGGACTTTTTAGAGAATTAATGACACTGACACAGCTTTCCAAATGTGCTGAGTTCTTGATAAAAAAAAAAATAACTGAATACTAGGGTGTGGCGACATTCATATACAGCGAAAACATAAAACAAACTTCAAAATCTTCTAACGAAGACAAACTGAAGTACTGAGTAGGTAACTACTAATCCTGCGTCGCGGAACAAATAAAGTTCTCGCGCCGATTATAATATGAATGTTGTATATCTTCCCAACATCAACCTTTGGGCAGCGGTCAGCCAGGCATGGTCACCTAGCCTGGTAGAGGATCCTCCTGTTGTGCTGGAGGGACCGTTCCTCTGCAAAGGAATTTCATTGACCACTTGATAAAATATTATACATAATCAATAATATGTAAAAGCAAAAAGATTTGATGTATTTTAGTGTTTTGACATACTCATACTTTCGGCTTTACTAAATCCTGCAAGCTGATTACTTTTCCAAGATCGAGGTTGGAGCATAAATCTAGAGAACGATAAGATTAATTTAGTGTGATAACCGTTTAGGGAACCCAACCATAGATTTAAAATACTCTACCAATTCCCTACATCTGAATTGCGGTAAAACAAAAGTTATGTACTGTGCTTATAATACGGTCAAGATCATCAACGAAAGGAAGCGCAATACTTTAGCAGTCATTCTGATCTATGAGGCAAGTTGAGTTTAGCTTGACCTAAGTGCTTAGAGTATAAGATAAGTGTTAAACATAATAATATCACTGCTAAATTATGTAGGTATCAAGGATCACAACAATAATTCAAAGTAACAAGAGACGCTTTGTTCTAGACTCGTCTTCCCTTAATTAGTTCAAAACAAACTACGAAAGTTGTGAGAACTACCATAATATTATTTACACCTTCTAGACATTACGTAACCGCGTATCTTCTATAACATTTGTCCTCTATCATTCTGTTGACCTAAATGTCGTAACAGCCATTCGGGTTAAAAGCCTAGACGTAGCAGTGAGCATGTGTCAGCGTCTCTGCGATACCCGTAAGAGGCTGAAAACACGTTTCTCCCATTAGTAGCCGGCGCTAGAACACTCTATCCAATTGTTCTGAGTACGGTGACAACCAAGGAACACATTATACTAGGCTTGCAACGAATATTCAGTAAATATTCGGTATTCGGCATATTCGGCTACGTTCAGACTATTCGGTAAATACCGAATATCTAGGTACTATTCGTCGCGAAGAATTAACAAAAACGGCACTTACAATGCAAAAGTCATTTCATCATAAATATGCGAGATACGTAGTTATCATTTTTGGGTACGGTGAATGACCTTAAACGTTCAGCGTCATCGAAGCAGCTGATTGCATAAATGTTGTTTTATTTTGCAGTTTTTTGGCCGTATGGGGTATTTATTGATTTTTTTTCTGTAAAATGTTCTGTTTACTCAATAAAAAAATGTAACATAAAAAAAAATCCGCCAGAAAATTCCAATGATTTTCCACTCAGAATGATAGTCTGTATTTACTATTTAAAGATTCGGCAGGCCCTTTCTTACACCCGTTATATTTGATATCTGGTAATTGGTAAAAGAAAACGATTAATTTAATTAATTTTCATTGTACTCTTCTTTTTTTATTCTCTCAATAAAATACTCATACATAATTAACTTCCATAATGTGAAAAAACAGCATCTGTCCATGCATTTGAATCATAATAAAAATTTTGCAGTAGACGATCGTACTGCAGAAAACTAATATTTCTGAATGTTCCGGCAATAGTTGCAACTGAGTATTATCTTTCGATGTCTCAAAATATATATGAGCTATGCTGTTCGGTATTCGTCATGTGGCCGAACACACTATTCGTTGCAAGTTTAATTACGACATTTCTTATCAGTGTATCGATTAAACAAAGACTGAACAGATTAAAGAAGTAACTGATAACTCTTTTATACATAATTCATAAACTTATCTATGTACGAGTTAGAAATAGAAAATCTTTCATTCTCGAAATGTAACTATTATTATTGATCATGTTTTAAGCATTTGTAAAATTGTAACTCACACCTCATGTGCGTGTTTGCAAGCTTAGTTGTAGAAAAGATAAGTAAGTTTACTTGTTTAACAAATCTCATGAAATTGAAATAAAATAAAAAGACTAAGGTACATGATACCTTGTATATTTTTCGTCAGAACCTCGTTATACATAATACATGTGTATGAAACGCCTATTATACTTTGTTTATTACACAAAAGCGTAGCGTGTACCATCTATTTTAGCTCAACTCATATTCCTTTGAAGGCAAAAAACAAACTATTACTATAATAACTAAATTGGTTTTCAGGCTCAAAGGAATATTCATACATATTCACAGAGCTGCTGCTGTTACAAGAGCCCTCTCGCTTTGTTTCGAGAAAATTAATATTTCATCACTACCAATAAATCTACTGTAGATTTGTTGGTAGTGATGAAATATTAATTTTGTTGTTGTTGTTGTTGTATTCTCGTAACTTATGCGTAAAAATGATGCTGTCGATTAAGGGCGAGGTACAATTTAATTTATTTTATGTACGAATGCTTTATCGAGCCTGTGATCGAAATAAAACAGTCTTTATTGCGCGATGCAGGATCGTTACTTACTACGTAGTTCAGCTTATCGTCGCTAGATGACGCTGTGTAAATATCGAGTTAAAGTAGTTCGTGTAGTGAGGTAATCTTTAGTTGAGCAAGGTAGACTATGTCGAAACTTTAGATCGAACTTAGACACTAACAGAGTGGTAGTCATGGCAGGTGGGTTGAAAAAGAAGCGATAAAATTTCATTTTCAACATCAAAAACATTTTTCAGGACTCTGAGTAGAATCGACGCAAGTAACTTCATATGGTTTTTAAAATTAAATGCGCACAGTTTTTTTTATGCGTGGAAACCAAATATGGGTCACTGGTATGTACGGCACAGGTATAACTTAGGAAGGAACTTCCTGGACCCCCGACAGACTTGACTACCTGTCCATAAAACAAATAGTCTCACAATCGTAAGTTAGAGCCATGTCCCCCTTCAGTTTAGAAACGCGAGCTAGTGATGTAGGTGTTCGGAAGTAAATCTAATATTAGGTCTCTGCACAGCATAGAACGCCTAATACAGCCGTATAAAAAAAAGAATGATAGATGAGAATTCTAACTTTTGCGCCAATCGGCAACCGGTTCCCTACTTATAGTGCAAATTTATTTTGATTGATATTATCGTTTTATAAATCAGGTATAAGTTAAATAATAAATAGCTAATCTATTTATAAAATAACTTGAGAACGACTTGACTGATTTCATTCATATTTTTTATGTTTTCTAATTAATTAATTAGTCTACATTTCACCAAAATTGCATGCGAACGAAGTCCCGGGTAGCAGCTAGTTAACAATAAAACATTTTTTTTTAATTACTCACAAGCTGTAATTGGCAGAAAATGTGAGATTATTCTTATCAAACGCCACAAGTTACAAAATAATATTCAAACGAAACCTTAATAACTTCGTACCGCTCAAGCGTAACAAATGACCAATGTTATTATTTTTGTGTGTATATACCAATACAGACAAAAATAATAATTCACTTGCAAATGTGTGAGTTTGGCAACACCGGTCTCTGTACAACCTACGCGTATGGGCAATTTCCTCGTTTTCATTACTCAGTGGTCTTCAACCTATTACTTCCTGTTTCTAGGTAGGTAAATACTTCTCTTGTAGTTACTCAACAACTTCAGCTTCAACATCAGACCATCGTTACCAAGCCCAATTTATTGGACTTGTCAAAACGAATCATATGAGCCCAAACACGAGCGGTTTTCTAGTAGTCACTGAAGAGTTCCAGTATCCACCTCTTGGCTCCATCATCAGATCAGCTCCAAGATGTCAAATTATAGTATTGTCATCTAAACTACATATACCTACAAAGTTTCATTTTGATACGACAATTAGTTTTTTACTATTACATAGTTAATTGGCGATTAGTTAGTTATAAATGAAGCTAACAAAACCGTGGTAAAATAACATTACACATTCAACAATAATGTATTTGTTTTGTTTTTTGTGAGACGAATATAAAAGATTTCTGCTGGTTTTTAAAGTCATAATCCATAGATTAGTAATTCGATGTGGTTAAAGAAATCTTAAGTACATACATACATACCTATGTTTCCCTTGACCTTTAAAGATAGTGAAATTAATTTCTTACATAAGTATGACTCATCTACATGTTTTTATAACCTACTGCCATTAGGAAGGTTCTCAATACAAAGGACTAATAACCAAGTATTATCCAGAAGATAGTAAGTACTACCGTCCACTAGTATTGAATGTCAAGTTATTAATTGTATATAATCAGCAACGTGAACGTCGAAAATGTTAAACAATTCTCCTAAATCCAAGCCCACGTTCACATTAGTATGCAGTACTTCTAAATGAAATAAAATCAACTGTGCGTTACAATTTAGTAACTTTTACTGTTTATTTAAGAGAAACTAACTCTGTTTTGCTTTTGTTAATTAACAATGAAATCGCGAGGAGCATTTTCTAAACTAAATATTTACTATTATCCGTGAAATTGAGATGTATTTAATCTACATATTAATTGTAAAGAATCGTAAGTTGCTTTTGAAAGTCGACAACTGTCTTAATCAATATAATAATTTTGATTAAATTAAAATGGTACTAAGTGCCTATCGGTAGAGTGTTGTGGGTTCCTTTCCTACGAGAAACAGATATGAGTCATTAGATAGTATCTGTACTTTTCCTGCGTAACTTGCGAAAGGTTTGCAATTCAGAGCTTTTCCGTACGGCAGTAGTAATGTTGATAAAAACATGATACGTACCAGTTCTCACAATTATTCCAGTAGTCACTTTAGTCACAATTGTGTTTCATCTCATAACGTGAGAATAAGTCTCTAGAGTCGTTTCAAATTTCTAGACGTGTGTAAACAAAAACCTAAAGTAACCTCTGCACATTCCAGCTAATACGCCACATTCCTATCCTGAGAAAGAACTCTGGCGAGAGAAGGCAGATGTTCAGCTCATCCCATGTCCCACATACTAGACGAGATATGTGTGCTATGCAATTCCCATGGCTAGACCGGGGCGAGGCGACAGGACCGGGGGGCATGAAGGGCGGGGTACTTCGGCCGGACGGACGGCATTCCGCGCGTGACTCAGCGGACGCGCCAGCGTAAGTGGCTGTCAGTTTATTAACGCCTATCATATTATCTGTTGGTGTCATCTGCCCAGGAAGTTCTGGTTGAAGGTCTGAGGGGATGTCCGGTGTTGTTGACGAAATTTTCAGAATTACGTAATATTTAGCAAATTAACGTGAGTCATTTTGGTGATATTAATACGTTCTAAGAATTATTGTTAATTAAGTAAAAAATTCTGAATACAAAAACCACAATTCCGGTGATTGGCGTTCATCAAAATATTCAAAAGATTGTTTAATTGTTTTGAGGTATTTTGTGTAGCTGGTGCAAATTGTATTAAATATAACTTGTGGTTACTTTAAAAATCGTAAAATATTTTTAAGTTTTTATGTTAGTCGAGTCTGAACTAGGTATTTTTAACCTTCAACGGTAAAACACAAGAAAATGTAGAAGTATATCTAGCAATTAACTATTGTAAAGCCGATATTCAGATTGAAGATTCTACAGACAATAAAATGCCCAGGGAATTAGGATGACAGAAGAAGATTCCTCATAAATAAGCTTTTGGAGCGCACAAGTCTCTTTAACCCAATTGCTGTTCATGTTTTTGTATTTCTTAACAGTTACAGCCTAACAATAAGCTTAGACTATAGATTCTGGGAACTAAAGGGGTATTAAATTATATCGTGTTGGTCTTCTAGTAGCGCCTCTATTAGAAGCTCAGAAGACCCTTCTTACTTTACGAATACGATACAAGGTTATATTGTTGGCAATCTTCTGTTGAGTAGAGATATTGCACCAATTTTGATGACGATTTATTGGTACAATACCTCTCTTAAAACTATATTAATAACCATCGTCAGCCATTGCAGACGATTGAAAGTATGTTTTGACTATGGTATGACTAAACAGACTGATAAGAGATCCTTGATCAAAATGTTTAAATGGTTATCATTTATCGTATACGGTTCTAGAGCATGTTACGATGATATAAACCATAATCATTGTATCTTATCCTAAGCGAACGTTACAATATCATAACAATACTTGTACCTACAAAGCTATCGGTATTCAATCAACCATCCGATTACATCAACATTATTAACATGAATATTCAATTTTCCCACAGTAGCCAGCTACTTACAATGCGCCGCCCGCGCCGACTCTAATGACCGTGCACATCTCGCTATCTCAAGGAATGTCTTATCGACAGCAGATACATACCTTGTTGATACGATATAGGTATAAACGTACAGTGTCTTAGACTAGACTCGGGGTTGGTGAATCATGCATTAATTATCACGAAGAAGCATGTTGCCTTTTTATAGATCTTAAACAGTGTTGCCAACTTCGTGGTTTTCCCCGAGTTAAAGGGGAAATACATGTACAGGAATAGAATAATCAGGCATTTACTCATGAATTAGATGTCAAAAGCGATATATGTAATTTCGTTGATTTTTTTTTACCTTTACTAGTTTTTTAAGTACCTAGATCTCACAGAAGACCGCGGTTAAACAGCACAAAAATACAGAAGATTCAGTTCACTGCCATAACTAGAATAGTCACACCTGGATCACTTAACGGGGTTTAAAAATGGACCCTGGCGGCTCACTAAGTAAGGAACACAAGCGAGTCCGCGTGTGAACCTGCACCGCTTATATTGTAGGCGGGTTAAGGATAGCTATTTGATCGATGGCAATCAAAGTGAAGAGTGTTATTAGTAGCACGGAGTTACTAGGTACTAGGGGTCGCAATACCGTTTCATTTTTCAAAACCGGTATTTTCAGTACTGGCATCAGATAAATGCCGATATTCCGGTATCTTCGATATTTCCGGAATTTGAAGAAGTTTTAGGTATAGGTACATTTATTTAAATTAGTAATACTAATGAAGTACCTATATACTTTTATGACAATTTAGTGGTTAGGTATAGGGTTTCAGAGGAAAATATTTTTATACCCGTTAAGTTAATTTTCTTTTTAATTTAAACGGAACCAACTTTGAAATCCTATCGAAAAAAAAAAATTATAGAAATTGGACTACCCTGTAAAAAGTTACACGTCCACGTCACGCTGTTCGCTACGTGGTTGGCTGGCTATCGTAGTACGAATTTGGGAGTACTTGTCGTAACTTCTAACCGTTTCACAATTCAATCTTTCAGGTGATCAGGTGGTATGAATGAAATATGCGAGGTTTTTATTTAGTTTAAATTTGAGAAATTATCTACAATTTATTTCAATTATGGACGTAAATTTCTGATTAAAATTTATTTTTTCCTTCATTCCGAAAATACCTATATATATATTTGCACCTAAATACCGGTTTTTGTGAAATTAATACCGTATTTTTAAGTGCTGCTTTTGATTTGGTCCGGTATCTATTAGATTTTGCGTGCAACCTTTAGGTACTACTACTACCTCTAGAGTTTAAATACTACACTACGTATGTAGGTAAAGATGCAGCAATTTATACAAAGCAAATAAATCTCATCTCAAATATCCCAAATATGTCTTAATTGGAATTAAATTTTTGACTTACCTACTTAATTTAATTACTGTAAATTCATTAATATAAAAACTAACATAAAATAACTGATGATAGTGTAATTAACATATATATTTTACACGGATAAGACTATAAAAATAAAATGACTCATAAACACCTACGTAGATAGGTTGTATGGGGTTTGCACTTCATCTTCACACTACCTACATTTCATCATCATCATCATCATCTCCCTGCCCTTTTCCAATTTTTTTTTGGGGTTGGAGCTATGTGTAGGTACCTAATATCGTTTTTTTTCAACATTGCAAAGCGTTTTGGCTTGTTTCTTTTATGGCCGGCCGCCTGTCTGACGCCAGTTTTCAGGCGGGACAAAGGCAAAAGGTAAGTTGGGATGGGGAAAACTGATACGGCGAGGTAGCTGGCACTGAGACTGCAGTAGCTCGAAGAGGCCGGGGTCGCGTACCCGTATGTCCAGGACCATCCAGGCAGGACCATCAACTGGTCAAACCCACGTACTTTTCATAGTCAAATTATTATTGTAAAAGTTTAATCAACATTTATATTATGCTATTAGCACACGGAAAGTGATTGCTTAACGCAGGTCAATTTAAAACAGAAAAAATAAAACGGAGGACAACACTTAAATTGCCCAATTTATCAACTCATCGTACCATATATGTTATTGCAGACAATATATTTATTTATATAAAATAAATACATATTGCCTTGCCTTTACATTCACGAGACTACACTAGCTATACTTGAGGATATATAAGAGGATGATGAGGATGTATAAGAATACGATATCGAAGTGTTTACCCGAGCGAAGTTTCGTACAATCAATGCAACGATCGTTGAGTTCGATGATGGGAAAGTTTCCTTATTCCACTCTGAGTTCGAGAACAAGGTATGCTTAGTTTGAGTCTAGTGAGCGTGGTGTCATATATCCCAGAATATTATAAATATATTATTATTATTGTGTACTAGCTGATCCGACAGACGTTGTCCTGATAAAATTTCAATAGATTTGTTTGAATTTTATGAGAAAAAGCATTTCCAGTATTACAAAACTTGGCCCTTCTCGAGGAAATTTTTCCAACATTTCTTACCCTTAAAACCTTATTCAGAATATTATTTTACTTACTACTATTCTGAATGCGAAAGTTTGGATAGATGGATGCTTATTGCGCTGGCCTGGGGGTGACGAGTGAGGCTGCTCGTTACCCTAGCAGAAGCAGGCCTGAGATGGTG
Organism: Euplagia quadripunctaria; assembly: GCA_963859945.1. Taxonomy (NCBI): domain Eukaryota; kingdom Metazoa; phylum Arthropoda; class Insecta; order Lepidoptera; family Erebidae; genus Euplagia; species Euplagia quadripunctaria. The sequence continues at coordinate 25,850,910 of OY982564.1, read as the reverse complement.
GCGCGATGTGTTCCGCGCGCGCCTCTGATGGAAGGGGGGCGAGGCCCCCCGTACGTTTTGGTGTGTCTGCCTATTATTTAATAGGCAGCCAAGGTCTGCCGGGGTTCTCGGGGACTTCCTTCCTAGGGTATACCCGAGTCCCTTGCAATAGACCCACTTATGTTGGAACACCGTGTGGTTTTAGTCGGTTCGATTCCGACATACCACTTCATCGCTAGCCCCGGTGAAGTGATGACCCGTGGGGGTTTCCACACGATAAAAAAAAAAAAAGAAAAAAAAAAAAAAAAAAAAAAAAGATGGATGCTTATTAATCAATCACGCCAGACCGGCTGAACGGATCTGAATGAACTTAGCACAAAGATGCATTATAGTCTGGAATAGCACATGGGCTACTTTTTATACCTGAATAATTAACAGTTTCCATGAGATATAAAGAATTAGTCACATCAGTTCACTCGTTCCCAAACGATGTACATGACATACTAACAAATAACATAACATTTTTTATTTATAAGATTGCTGCCACCATCCGTGTCTGCCAACACCATTGACAAAAAAGTAACATTCGGAACTCGGTAACTCAAAATCAATTAATAACCACACCCTTAATGTATATTGATCGATACTCAACCGAATATAAACACAAGTATGTAGTTACTTATTTGTAAAAGTTTGCGAAGAGCCCCACCACAAAACCCAATTACATATACTCGTACTTTACCCCCAACTCGTCCTCTGTCTACAATTCGTCTCGACGAGTAAGTTTATTACTAATTCAATGTTTGCCAAAAATAAATATTATTAGGTACACTTAATCTGAGTATCGCGTACTCTATTAGTATTCTTGAGCCGTTCAATGGGACTCCGCACCTCTCTAACTAGGACGAACGTGCCCAAAACAAAGTAAGCGATTCATCATAATTTCATACAATGTTATGACAGACTTGTGTCTAAAGAATTAACTTGGTTGTTGTATTTCTCTTGAGTATACGTCAAAATCTTTACTTATATGTACAAGACGTTTGATTGATTTGGAGCCGCCCATACACTGTCCTAATGTTCTATTTCTGGTTAGTGGTATCGCCAGGGAGAGGGAAACATAGGGTTGGCAATATTATGCGATCGTTAATAGCTACCAATAACCGCTTAAAATTTGACCAGCCCAGTTCTGGTTTGTTAGTTCTTTAGAAGTTTTTTCTTAGAGATAAATAAAAAAACAAACTATTCAAAACTTTGATCAAGTTTTCTTTCGAAATATTTGTGTAGAAATGCAAATGAAGCGTAAGATCTTAATCATCATCCCATAATTATTAAATTGTATTAGATTTCAACTTGAAATAATCCAAGTATTAAAATATTAATAAAATATAGGTAGAGGTGAGGTACCTGGATAATAAAACTGGCTGCGCTTTCTCAAAAGCGTTAAGGCGGGAAATCCCGCACTTTACAAATTGTGTTATCGACCGCTCTCATCGGAATGTTTACGATAATTACGAGCACTGCATATTTACTAACGGAAACTACTAAAGGATTTTATATGCACTAGAATTATACGCAGCAGTTTGACCCCTCATTAATAGTCTTGTACAGACTTATCTTAACAATATCAGTATAACAACAGTAATAATTACAATAAAATTCACATAATAAAGTTACATGAATGTGAGTGGTATTCAGAAATCCTAGGGTTATACAGTTAGTCGCCTATGAGTTCACTGAGTTCGGTACCAAGATCTGACGTGACATGGCGGTTTTCTCCTTGATAAAGAGCCTATGTTAGATTCGTAACTAATCGAGCGTTCCGAAAATATGTACCTATGTGAATACAACTGTTTAATCCTATACACATCCTTTAAAAAAAAAAATAACGTTTTTGAAGGCAAGCAATGAAATGACCTATAATTTTATTAATTAAATACACAATGATTAATGATATACATATAATAAGTCAGGGTTTAACAGTTACCTTTAACCTTCTTCTCTTCACGGCTTTTATTATATTTATAGAAAATTCATTTTACATACTATTGTCAATGGGTCATGACTTTAATCATTGCCGCCTCCGGAATATTTAAAATATCTAAATCTATCGTGTGACATATATTGGTATGTCTTCTAACCGTATCGTATTCAAATATCAGAATTATATTTTATTGGGTAACAATTAATATAAATACAAAATAATATACATTATAATATTAACCTTCCTAACGAGTTGTGTATATTTAAAAGTTTGTAATGTATATCTACAATAAATTGATTATTGTAACATTAATTCTTTAACCGATAATCACTGCTTTTAATATGTAGTTAAAGAATACATTGGAGGACGAATAGGAAGAAAGAAAAGTGTATTATCCCTGAAGACACTTAACTAACCTAATAGAACATTGGATGAGAAGAACTCAAATCTAGAGAGAAAACAATTGTTTTCAAAAGCCATCCATTGACTGGCACCCACCATCTCAAATAGCTGTTCGTGCTTATAATAACCGATACAAATCGACGCGTGAAGACGCAATTCTATATCCTGATTAGGTTTTAAGCAAACGTGAGAACGCACTGACGTCATTCGCATCACGACCTTCGATTTGGGGCATGGCTCAGCTGTGTAAATAGACACAATACGTCAAAGTGGACTGCCGACTGTTTTATAAGGAAAAACAAACAAAGTGTAGCCTCATACGATTGTACTACAAACGTATCTGTTAGATTTTATTGCTTTTCAACTTATAGGTTTCTTTTGAAATCAAAACAAGTCGTTTTATTTAATGTGAATGTTTATAACGCATTGTTCAATACAATATCAATATTGTCAATTTAATTTTACGACTCAAAAACATCGTAGAACTAATTTTCATCAGTTAGTTCAAGGAAAGCTTTAAACAATAATAAGTTGTTTGGCGTCCGAAATAGGAACTGACGCGCCGGGAAAGCATTTATTATGCAATCTATAAAGTAGAGTGAAGCATACCATTTGCATGGTAGAGTTAATAACGTTCAAAGGCAAAGGTAACTGTTTGCTATCGCGCGAGCTACGTGCTTGTTAACGGTTTTAGAAATATAAAAAAAGAACATATATCCAGCCTTGATAAATGCCAACAGTTCGTGTAACACCTTCAATATACGCCTTCGCAAATTTTAGATAATGTCAGATTTACCTAGATATATACACTATGAACACCCGACGTCGAGTCGCATGCGGTGTTCATAGTGTAATGCTAGTCATAAAAAGTTATAGGATTTGATTCGGCTTATGACGCGTCACGTATCCTCGGGAGGCAAAATGTTAGAGAACTCCGGCTTCCTGGCAACAGCCAGTTTGAGTTATACTCTGATCTGTTCGAGCTTTTTCTTACACTCGCCAATCCATGTGTATAACCACTATCCCATTCCTTCTATTGCCTTCCCTTCTTAACTGCCTTTCCCTTTCAATATATCCCAATTTTCCCATCTTTAATACCCAGTGTCGGTTGACGGCAATAAGCTTACCCTTTATTACGTGTCTGTGACCAAGTTATAGTTGGCATAATGTGGGTGTTTAATACACCTCTGGTTATCCCTTTGAGGATATAGGCGTGAGTATATGTAATAACTAAAATGATGACCTTACACATGAACTTAGAATAATTGCAAGTTTCACTGCTGTATATAGATATGTAGCTATTACATATTACATTTACAGAAGCCAGAATGAGAACACATTTGAGTAAGATTATTTCATAAAACAATAGTAAAACCTCTTAAAATTCAATTTAATTTTCCCCTGAATAATTATTACCTAACGCACTGGAATTTACCTTGAAAAGGTTTCAACAAAATTGTTCGGTAAACACGATCCCATCAAAAACATAAAAGTGAAAATGGGAGCCAAGTTCAATGTTAAGATTGTACGTGATTATCGACTACGCCGACAAAAGAATTGAGATCAAAATGATTGCTAAGTTCTGTAGATAATCCTGAAGATTTTACTATTTTTTACACTTTTACTATTTTAAGTAGTAAGATTGTGTGAGAATGTATTTCTTTCGTAATAGAATTCTTACAATAATACCTTTCACCATAAAACCTATTCTTCAGCAAAAATAAATTGCTATTATAATTTTGAAATATATTAAGCGGTATTAATAAAAATTAATTGTTTCCAAAATATTTTAAATTTGTATACACACAATTACCAAGCTGGACGTCAAATTTCAATTTTCTAGGTCATCGGGAAGTGGGTAGGTTTTTCATCTATATAATAATAATAATAATAGGCAGCTGGATCAAGAGCCTAATGCAGAAGGCAGTCCTTCTTGACACGGCACGCATAGTGAGGAGGTTTCTGTCTCCGGAACCCTAGCCACCGGTAGCTTGGTCCCTGTACCCGATACCGGTGGGACACTATTTTTTATATTTTTAACATTGATATAGCTTGTGCAGTTCGTTCGCTGCCGAACTGGAAAGCAGCGGGACCGGACGGACTGCATAACTTTTGGTTAAAGTGGTTCCGTAGCTCACATGTATGTTTGGCATCTCAATTTCAATCATGCTTAGAATCAGGTTCGCTTCCGACTTTTATGACCGCAGGCGTAACTCACCTGCTCTATAAGTCTGGTAGTGCCACGGATCCCAAAAACTATAGACCTATAACGTGTTTACCTACACTTACTATAAATTACTTACGTCTATTCTGAGAGTGAAGATAACATCTCATATAACTAACAACTCTACTATGGCTTACTCTCAGAATGGATGTAAAAGTGGGGCCCGTGGCACTAAAGAGCTCCTTATACTTGATACGACCATTAACCAACAAGTTCGTCGTAACCGAAAGGATTTGGCGACATATTGGATAGATTACAAAAAAGCCTATGACTCTGTACCGCATACGTGGCTCTTGAGAGTGATGGAGTTGTATAAGGTAGATACAACTCTATGCACTTTCTTGAAGGCATGTATGCGGCAATGGAGGATGGTTCTTTACTATCCAGGATGTCGGCAGTTCCAGGGTTACGGCGAGTATATAAAGATCAGGCGGGGTATATTTCAGGGTGACAGTTTGAGTCCCTTATGGTTCTGCTTAGCTTTGAATCCTCTCAGCACTTTGCTGGAGAGTTCAAGACTAGGCTATCGTTTGCGGAAAGAAGGTCAGGTTATATCCCACCTCCTTTTCATGGATGATTTGAAACTGTTTGCCTGCAACAATTTCCAATTGATAAAATTACTAGAGGTAACTGAAACCTTAGTAAATGTATCAAGATGGAATTTGGTGTGGATAAATGTGCAGTCATGCATGTAAAAAGAGGCAAGATTGTGGAATCTGAAGGGATGGAACTCTCAGATTCCACACACCTTAGATGTCTTTCCGCCAACGAAACTTACAAGTATCTAGGTATGTCACAGTCGTTAGGGGTAAATGAATTGTCTATGAAGCAACCATTACTGGAGCGCTTCTTTGGCTGCCTGAAAAAAGTATTCAAGAGTTTTTTGTCAAGTGGTAACAAGGTGCGGGCCTATAATGATTGGGTCACACCAGTTCTAACCTACTCCTTTGGCATACTTAGATGGACTCAAACTGAACTAGATGCCCGGGATAGAAGAGTTCGTACACTGCTTACCGCGTACCGAATGCACCATCCACGTTCATCGGTCATGAGATTGTATATCCCACGGAAATGTGGGGGTCGTGGTTTTTTAAATGCGAAGACCCTCCATAACCGCGAGGTATGCAACCTTAGAGATTACTTCCTCTCCATTGAACTGGATGTGTATCGGGATGTAGTGGCAGTTGACAACGGACTCACTCCGCTTGCTCTAGCAAAAGAGAACTGGCGCAAACCAGCAGTACTTGGTATTACAGATCGCAAGGAGATATGGAAGAGCAAGGAGTTGCATGGACGTTTTTATCGGGCCTTAAATGGGCCCGATGTAGATTTATTAGCATCAGTATCTTGGCTACGGTTCGGTGACCTCTTCGGAGAAACTGAAGGTTTTGTCTGTGCAATTACGGACGAAGTTGTTATGACGAATAACTATGGGAGATATATCCTGAAGGACGGCACAATTGACATTTGTCGGGCGTATCATCGTCCCGGAGAAACCCTCAGGCATATAATTTCTGGTTGTTCTCGTCTTGCCAACGGCGAGTACTTGCATAGACATAACCAAGTGGCCAGGATAGTCCATCAGCAACTGGCTCTTAAATATAACCTTGTGACTGTCGAGTTACCATACTACAGGTATGTGCCCGACCCAGTTCTCGAAAATGGTCGTGCAACATTGTACTGGGATCGATCTATCATCACTGACAAGACTATTGTTGCCAATAAGCCTGATATAGTGGTGATAGACCGATTAGAGCGCCGAGCAATGATTATTGACACCACCATTCCCAATGACGACAATCTCTTAAAAGCCGAAAAAGATAAACAAATAAAATATTTGGACCTATCCCACGAGATTGTCGACATGTGGAATGTGGATTCAGCAATCATTGTGCCGATAGTCATTGCGGCCCATGGGTTAATTGCTAAGAGCCTCGACCAACACCTTGAGAGGCTCACGTTAGGCAGCTGGATTAAGAGCCTAATGCAGAAGGCAGTCCTCCTCGATACGGCACGCATAGTGAGGAGGTTTCTGTCTCTGGAACCCTAACCACCGGTAACTTGGTCCCTGTACCCGATACATGTGGGACACTATTTTTTATATTTTTAAATATATTTTGTTTTTATTTTTTATTCTAAGTACCTATATTTAAAAATGTAATTTATATGTTTATGAAATAAATGAAGATAATAATAATAATAATAACTTTATTTCTCTCTCACACAGATATGGTTACAGCTAACAAGTCTTAATCTAATTGTTTATGTTACATATGAGTCTGTGTGTCTGTGAGTTTATGTCAGTCAGTCAGTGATAAAAATGCCGATTTTAAACGATAATATCTCCATGCCTGAATAAGCTGCATTTATAAAATTTGGGGATCTAATTATTCTAAGGGGCTTAAATAAATAAACAAAATTTCAAGTATTTATGTTAAACAGATTAAGAGTTATTAAGCGGTCAAAAGTGGCTCCAAATGGTTCGTGTAATATAACGCAAGGCTGCTGCGTCGCCAGTTCCTTTTTCTTGAACTTGGCGCTGCCGCGTATCTAGATTCGTCTTGTTTATTCCAAGGACTTTTATGTACTTTGTCCTTACAGAACGTTTAGAAAATTAGTAACGAATTTAATACACATCAGATACAGTATATTTGTGACAACAGTTTAATACATTATAAGATATACGAGATTCTATTTCGTATTAATTTAACAAAATACAACCGTCTTTACAACCCAACAAAGTAAGATTTGTTTATTCAAATCATGGATGGACTTTAACGTCATCTCATCTATTGAGTCTGCCACAGAGCTTTATAATTTACAAAGTTTTTAATAATTTGTGAGTATATTTGGTTGTTTATCAGTTTTTAATAAATGTTTGGACTATTATTTTATGTTAACAAATGATTGGGCACAAATTATTCATTATTATGTTATAGTTCTAGTGCAATGTTGAATGTTTTTCATTCATAATAACATTTTATGTGGGTTTTATGGTAATATATGTTATAATGCTAAGAATTTTGTAGAATGAGAAGGCTAGAGTAAAATTTATTAGAGAATAATTCAAGAAAATTCCTTGCAAGCTGATATTGTTATTGTTTACAATCCCGACAAAATACTTCTGTGTACCTTCTTATACAATACTGCTATATTATATTTTAATGTACATATTTCAGTAGTATAACGTGGATGATCTAATTAACACTGTACCCGACTGGCAGAACATGGTCATGCACAGAGTTGTACAATTTTTGTTTTAAGTATCGGTGGAACCCCATTTATAAAAAAATACATTTCGGAAAGTAAATAATATATTTTACAAGTATTTACTTGTCCCAAAAAAAATTAAAAAATAGCATTAACCGGAATATCTAAAATAAATGTATTTTTTTTAAAAACCTACCTAATTACATACTAGTAAAACACAACAGAGGTGAACCACGTCCAGGTATTGTTGTCATCAAACAAATAGCTGCATTAGTACATTCGCCGAACGATTCGCTTATCGCAACAAGCCTAACAAGCGATTAATCGCATCGGAGCGCGACCGCAGATTACGGCCGTATGTGACGTCACAATTGCGTGAACCTTACGCTACGGGCCCACGCGCCTCCATTGTTTATTGTTAGTTTATGGAAGCATAAAATTGTAAAGAAACAGCTGAATGAAAAATTGGTATGAAACACATTTCCTTTGTTATTTAATAAACGTGGATTGTTGTATCAGTCTTGGGATTTTACGTATTACTGCTTCGATCTCTTTGGGTCAAAAGGTGAACGTTTCATGACCGCACGCGAGTTTTTTTTTTGCGAGGGTAGTTTATGAAGGCTCACAACACCAAGGGTTAAACTCTCCCATTGCCAGTCCCGTAAAAAGCCTTTAGGAAGAGCCACAACCTGAGGTCTTTGGGGGAAACTCAGGCCGAGTGGCAATTCTAGAATTTCAGAGTCCATCCAATAGGACAAGTTTTTTTTATTTTATTTTATTTATATGGAACAACAAACAGTTTCATCTCATAGTGATACGGTAAATTAAATGTCTTAAATTGGTAAATTTTAACCCACACTACTATTCGCGGATTAATAATGTAAAATTAAAAAGACGATCAGATTATGATTCTGAATAGGTGTGCAACTTAGCCTCCAATTAAACAGCAGCAAAAGTTCGATGACCCTAAAGCTATAAAAGTTCCTCTGGGACTACGAAACGAGTGGTACGATGATAGAAAGCAGTCGTGGGCATCTTTTCAAGCAATTTATCAGAACTTATATCTAGAAGGTAGACCAGCCATAAGGTGGCAATATTTTCTTAGCGCTAAGAAGTTTTTTATCACTTATTAGTTCAGAATCGTCGACAACCAAGAGGGCTCACAATTTTAACGATTCGAAGGCCCCAGGTAGTATCTCTAGATGACAGTGCCAGTACAACATTAAGGTATGTTGAATTATCCTAAACGGTTTAGTTCTGCGAGATATCTTACGTAATGCTACGACTTTTCCTATCATATAAAGAGGAATTTAGTTTACGCATCGATGGAAGTCTCACCTGCTCGACACAGCGATACAAAGTTGATGGCTATCAACAGGAACAGCGCGTGTCGTGGCGGCGCCATGTCGCCTCGCGATCTGCAACAACCACACATCAACTGATTAGACACACACACTTTAGCAATGGAAACATAAATGCAGTGTTTAAAAAATAAAAGACCATAGCAGAAGTTTTACAATGATTTGTTCCGCCTTTGTGGAATGCTACTAGGTAACATACAATGATAGGCAGTAATATTTATTTTTAGTTTCACAAATGTCACGATGTTGAATTTAACGTATGCGTGTGTGCGGAGTATGTATGTTAGTGTACGAGTTTTTATTTCTGTGCACATCACTGGGTACGTAATATAAAATAAAAAAAACTCGTCGCATCTCTGTCTATCTTCACGCAATGAACTCCAAAAGTAACGAATAGATTTTATACGGTGTTCACCAATGGATTGAGTGAGTCATGTGGAAGGTATAGGTGTATAATTTATTAAGTTTGGCTGGAATATGACTATGACTGTTGAAGACCTCGAAAAAATATCATGCCACCTGGTTACTGGCGTTGTTCCGCGTGTACCAATAGTTTTATGGAAACAATGTTTACGGAATAACTTATTTTTATTTAAAAAGTATATAAAATGTAGCTTCTAAGATTAACACAATAACAAAAAAAAATATTGCTAGAAAACATATCTTTAAATTAAGCGTTTTGGGTTATTATTTACATAACTTTATATAATTCAGTTAGACCATCGTTTTATGCATTTTATCTAGATTACCCTATCCCAAACAGTTCGGACCAGTGGTTAAATTCTCACAAGTGTCACTTTACATTTTAATTTATCAGACATGCTCAACGCGACTGACTAATACTACACCACTGAATTATGAAATACGAACAAAAGGTTTTATTAGCGTATGTATTTCTATGTACAGTCAACAACACAATAGGTACCAGATTTCCATTTACAGAGCACTGGATACAATTGTATTAGGATAAGGTAAATCATTATAAACGTCTCATTTATTGATGAGAGAAGCACTTACCACTTGGTAAGTATTTGAAGACTCGTTGGTGACCATGCAAAGATGGCTGTGCAACCTGGTCGAAACGTCAGGCAATTCAGAGGTATGTAATACCTTTTCGTGATCGCTTTAACTCCCGTTTAAATACATAATTATAATTACAGTTTAATAAAACTACTAAAACGCGTTTTAATGTCAAATGATTGGGAAACGAAATGGTAATTAAAAAGTAAAAAAGGGTTTCAGTATCCACCTCACTGGCTTCATCATCTGATCACCGTTACCAAGCCTAATCTGTTGGACTCGTCAAAACGAATCATATGAGCCCAAAGTCGAGGGGTTTACTAGTAGCCACTGAAGAGTTCCACTATCCACCTCCTGGCTACATCATCAGATCAGGTCCAAGATGCCAAATTATAGTATTGTCATCCAAACTATACATACAAAGTTTAATCTCGATACGATAATTAGAAATAGGTTAAAATTTACTTCTAAGATTGTTTACATAGTTAGTTAATTACAAGTGAAGTCAATAAAAACGCATAATTAAAATGTTTCTTTTTTGACAGTACAGTACGGTAATATACACTTAGGTATGAATATGCATGAAAAAATGTATACAAAAAAATATTTTACAGTGACATTGTTCATTTACTATTACTAAGGATAATCCATCAAGGAGCCTTCATTCCTTAACCGCCACTTCAATATATAAAGAGAGACAAGTACTTACCGACGGGCCCCCCTATCGCGCCTTAGCAACGGACCGTCTGCTTCAACGACGAAAGTTAATGGTTTATGAGAACTGTGTCACCTACACACCGGACATCAGGGTGTAATGACCTCTTAACACCCTAATCATCGTGAGAGGTGTTATATTATCCTTCGAATTGAGAGGTCAGAGGGGACTAGTCTACTGACCTATAACTGTGATTGTGTTTTATTTATACGCCTGTCATATTTTATTATTCGAATTTCAATTTCATTATACATTGGCAAAAATGTCTGTGGCTTTAAGCACGTTTAAGTATGCCTAAAAAATCCTTGTCTATGTCCTATCCTAATATGAATATATATATAGTATAATCCTTGTATGAAACACATTTCCTTTGTTATTTAATAAACGTGGATTGTTGTATCAGTCTTGGGATTTTACGTATTACTGCTTCGATCTCTTTGGGTCAAAAGGTGAACGTTTCATGACCGCACGCGAGTTTTATATAATCCTACTTTAAAGCATAAATATTGGCATTCAGTTGTAATTTTTTAAGATTATATTTAAATAATACCTTTCTCATTTTCCAAAACATAAAATTGAGAACCATGAAATTTTTGATTTTTAAGGATGCCACGTGTCTATTATTTGCCAATGGTTACGTTAGTATATAGTTGGTGTGGACTGCCATGGTTTTAATTTGAAATATAAATGTAAAACATTTACTTTATTAGAACTAAACGTTAAATAAAAATATCTTTTTAAATCTATAGAGATTTACAACTGCGATGACTGAAATTGATGACTAAATTCATTTAAGTACGTTGCACAATTTATTGCTGTCTCCGTAGAAACTGACACCCGCGAGAATTATAAACGGCTCTAATGATAACTGTTGACATTAGGTATAGGCGACAACGATATCTACGACACAGACCATTCTTAAAATGAGTTTTAGAGCTGTAGAACAAAATCTGGTGAGGTATCGATTTGCAGTTTTCACTTTGAGATAGTAATTTCAAGCGTAGGCTTCACCACAGTCACACACAGAATTATCCAGTCTACTGTGTACTGTGACTGGTCAGCTAAAAACTGAAATAGTTCTTTCAAATAAAGACCATCCGGGACGCCTACATGACACTTGAATTTATCTAGAATCCTTTTTCGTGACTATACTAGAACAAATAGAGGTGTGATAGTGCCTACAAAATCTGCATCTGCTTACAAAATAAATTCATTCTCATTCTTATTTACAGTCTAACAACATTTTTACACTAGAAATCATTTACACACTCACGATTATATGCGTTTTAATGTATTTTCACTACCGATTAGATTACGTAAAGTCTATTCGATAACTATAAAAACTCATTAGAAAGTGCTTCCCTCCAATAAAATGGAAACGTATCAACTATATATACAGCAGTAGGTGCATTTGTATAAATACGGAAGCTATTCTGCTCATATCCTAACTTCCTAACTAATATTATACATGTGAGTTTATTTGTTTGTTTGATACACGTGTGCGCCTTAACTACTGAACCGATCATCATAAAATTCTGTATACGCGTTGTCAGGGATACAGGAAAGGCCATACTTTCGTCTAGAAAAGACATGCAGTTTCCGAGGGACGGAAAAATAACGTTAACGTGACCGAAGCGAAGTCAAAGATAAAACAACTATAACAACAGTATCAAACAAACATTGACAAGTTTATGCCACTGTCTATTAACCTTTAGCACCCTACTTACAAGCAGAAGGCTTACAGTAGTAATGCTTTACAGTCGCAGACTTCTGTAAGTTGGGAACTCTTCTCTGTTCCATTTAAATAAAATTTTCCTGTACCCTACGAGAAAGAAAAAGCGCCACAAAGCGATCAATGGATGTCATAATTTTGCGAATATCTGCATTATTTACTATGTAACGATTATGAGAGAATCTCTCATTATAATACCAACTTTTAAGCAAGCTCGTATGTCTCGAACACAAAAAATGATGCACGTTACTGAGTGTGAACCCTAACCGCAGCTTGTCACGGGTGGACGACCGCACTTATTACCAATCTCTTTCAATAGGATAATGGTAACCGTTGCTCCTCGATGGACGCAGACATGTGAAGATGACCCCGGGAGCTTTCCGGGAGACTCGAGTTACCAGTGTTACGTTACATTGATATTTATTACATTATAATGTATTGCTATGTATTCAACGTTTCGTTTGCTTGGCATAATGTAGACGTTGCTATATGGAATCAAATTCATGTATGCTGGATATTAAATTTATAATATTAAACGTACTTATATTTTGGATTTACTTTTTATAAACTTAATTAAAGATGCCAATTTAGGACTGACTAAATGCAGATGACTTTTTTGGATAAAACAGTGCCTGCTGGACTCCATACGAGAGAACAAAGGGATGGTTATGTAAGGTTTAAAACGACTAACACGTCGTAACATCGTACCATGCCAAACGTAAAAGTCGAGGTACGACCATAGACGAAGTAGTCTTAAACCCTTGTCCGGTTGAAACCTATCAAACCACAGGCATGACCAAAACAGTTGTTTAAATCTAGGTGATACATATTTAAGAAGATAAATCAAGTAAATATTCCCTCTTAAACATGCTAGATGTTCAAAACAATAAAAATTAACCTGTCGAATGCGTACAACCTAAAAACGTGAACTTAGTTTCTGAAGATTAGTTATTTACAGATACTCTTATGAAGCGTAGACGTCGGCTCCCACGAGGCTAGGAGTCCAATAGAACAACAATTTCTCAACACGCTAATCAATTCTTCTATTTAAATTATTATCTACATAATCATAGAACAAATTATGTAATTTATATACTACTGTGTCGTACAACCACTGACAACACTATAGACAATCTTAACCTTTCCTATAACAGACAGAGAAACAACGAAACGGACGTAAGTAAACAGTAATATTCGCAAAGCATTAATCACTTGAAATCACTCAAAGTATTACATCAGACATGCGCAGACGCACACGAACATGACACCGGAAAGCCAAAGTAAACACATACGTTTACAGTTATTGATGCGATTTGCTTAGTACATTGTAATGGATATAAATTAGACAGTTTTTCTGACATTGTGACTGACCCCAATTCATGAAATATTCGTTTATCTACACAATGCTTGATACCAAGTTCGTGGCGTGGAATGTATAATTGAGTGTAATGATTTATAATTTACCTATTATAGGGATTTTAGATGTTAATAAACACCTAGCTATATTTATTGTGTAAACATTCCAGAGTCGCACTAACGCGGGAAGTGGGATGAAGAGACATATGAATTTTATACAACAGTGTTTGAAATTTCTTTTTCAATTTGTTTCGTATTTTCTCCTCTTTTTCAATAATTGTATCTGTTAGAGTATAAGCGTTTTCAGGTGAACCAACTCAATTGATCTACACCAGCCACATAAAGTCCCATAGTTTAAATACTGCTAATAGCGCCATAACTTCTAAACCCCAATCCGACATTCTTTTCACGAAAAATAAATGATCTCATTTTTCGTTATTATTCTCTGAATTGCACACTGGCTTAATGCGTGAGCTACAAGCACCCGCCCGAATATCTGCAACTGCTCGAGCACACGCGCGACTGCTCAAGCACGCGGAAGACTGTTCGAGCGTACGCTCGACTGCTTGAGCAGACGTGCGTGTTTTAAGCTACGTTTGAGTGGCGGCAAAGTACATTCTCAAGAACTCTAAGCTTTAAACATGTGCATCATGTAACTATGTATTTAAACGGGAATTAACGCGATCACGAAAAGGTATTACATACCTCTGATCGCGTTAATTCGCGTTTAAATACATAATTATATCATGGAACGCGAAAGTTTAAAAGTTAGTATGTGCATCATGCTCTAATCACGCTCTGCTGTGCTTAGACAGGTGTCAGACATAACTTTTACGTCTCAAATTAATCTGAATGATTGATGTCAACACTTAAGTGTTCAAATCGCGTAAGTTTACAATCATTTTTATTACTTACGAGTAAATAAGATGAGTCGGAAAATAATAAATCTCCTCCAAACGGAACATACATTAACACAAACACGAAGTAGCGGACTTCAGCCGTACAGTTTGTAAATTCGGAGGTGAGCCTGCGTAATTCCAAGGAAATAGTGAGTTGATAGCTTACAGCGGTACAGCTCGGCTTGTTTACACTTCGTTGAGTACGGAAGCGTTTCCAATAAAGGCGGAATCATTTCCCGATTAGATTTAGAAATCACATTTAACTTTCAATAGCATTCTTAAAAATATTTGTAAATATAATGATTCATAACAAATGTGCCTTTATCGTTAAAATCTTGGTAAGCAAAAGAGCATTAAAACAGCACTTGTTATGATGTAAAAAAAATATTCCTTTATAGGGATCACTCTATCAATAATATCAATAAATTGAAAGCAGTGTTACCCTTTCAGAATAATGAATGGCAAAAAAACCATCCTAAAGCGATATGATTGATGTACAAATTCATAAACTTTTCATATTGAATAAAATTGTAAGTAGTTAATGGACTAAAATGGTAATTACTTCATACGCGAAGTCGGTTAAGAAGAGTGAGTACCTGACGGAGCCTGTGGCTCTCTCCGGCTGACGCTTTAAGGACATATATTATTTCTATTGAATATAGCTCTAAAATATCTCCTAGAAAACACTCTTTTTTGACGTGTAGACATTCTTTGGATATCAAAGTCCTAGAAAACCCTCTAAAAATAGTCTAGTTTTAAACAGGCAATAAAAACTTTAGACTTGTATTTTATTATTTTAAGTTTTAATTTTTTTAAAGTTGATTTGAATCGTCCTATACTAGGTACATCTTATTGTTAAAAAAATATTTGATGATCGACTGATAACTTAATTAAATATTAGAGGCTTTAAACAGGAGTTACAAGTTTCGAGGGACAACTAAATCAAACTAGTCCAACAAAACTAAAGTTGAGATAGTTAACTGAACCTTGTGTGGGAGGTAGGGTAAATAGAATTCCACTAGTTAAAGTTCCACCCGATGTACCTAATTAATGAAGCTTTTATTGGCTCCGGATCAGAGAAGAAAAACATGAAACTTACTTCGCGAGAGAATTAATGGATCCGTAAGTTAGTACACTTTGGTGAAATGTGTACATTTTTCACAAAACAATAGTACAATTAGACCCTGGAGAGATTAGATCTATAAATCGCAAATACTTATGTGTTTACAGGTATGACATAAAATCCTTTGGCATTATCGCCAACAGGCCTTCTGGCCACATTGGTAAAGTTACCAGAAGGCTGTCACATTGAATGGCAATGCTAATTCTCTGGCATGTAAAAGGCCAGCATCAACACGGTGATATTACTACACGTGTTTATGTGCATTAAGTGTATTACGTGCAATAAAAATAGCACACGATACAAAAATAAGCACAGATTATGGTTTAAAAAATCTAATGAGCCAAGCTTATTATGCTGAGATGATTACATGAATATACGTGTGGTAAAGTGTACCATGACGCTCGTAGATACGCTGATAAACACATATTTGAATGATATCTACGTTTTCATGACCTCTATGTAACGTTTCACTTTGCTCTAGTATCAGATTGAAATTTAAAATACAATTCTGTCGCCTGTTATCGTTGTGTTATTTTGAAGATTTTTGGTAAAATTTTGGTAAAAACTATCCTACGGAAACCATACATTTTTCCGGGATAAAAAATTATATTATTATAAAATTTGCGTTAAAGAGTAACAGACATCCATCCTCACCTCACCCCGCCTTTACAATAATAGTAGGTAAGACTATAATTTAAGAATACTATTGAATACTTATTTCTATACATGCCTATCTCACATCTTTGTACATTTCATTTCAGACATGTATATGGATGCCAATAAAAAAGTAATGCAACAACTACGTAAAAGGAATTAAGTTTAATAATTAAGATTATATTTTTATATTTGTTAAGAGCTGATCGATTTAAACTTTCAAATAGTCAGAATACAATTGCTAAAAGTCAAAAATACTTTAGGCATTTTAAAAATAAAATGGCCAGTCATACAACGAAATTGTAGCCAAAAACGTGCATGAACTACGTGTGATTGCCAATAACGAAAATGGTTGCGAGCAGAATATTGCCCTAGTACTCGTACGTTCACCCAATAACAAATTAAAAATATAAAAAAGCTAGCGGTTTTGGCGCCACCGTGTACAATTGAGCATCGAATGATAACCCAATCGATTTTTTATCAAGTCCCAATCGGAATTTCGATTAGATATTGCGGTTAGGTACTTTTTGCTCATCACTAATGGCATTCAGGACGCGCTTGATTGTATAGCAAGTGCAATTGGATCCTATTTATAGAAAGATTTTTAAGATTACCTTCAACCAAAGTGTGGCAAGTCTTGTTCTTATTTACTCGTCAAATTTTATCAAAAAAATAACCGACTACAACGAAATTGATTATAAAAACATGAATAATAATAATAAACAGATGCATACAGATATACGGATCGAATACAAAACCTTTTTTTAAAGTCGGTTTAAATTTCTTTGTATTTGGTTCTTTGTTAATTTTGGTAATGGCTCAATTTAGTTTATTTTTTAAATTACGGTTACCTATTCAAAAATTCACAATTTAGGGTGTGAGGCATTTAGTATTAGCTTTATTCTCGTCACGCAATTCACACTAAACTTTTGTTAAGTACCTTGATTTGGAGCAAAAGTAGCACTAGACTGCCTTTTAGCAGGTAAGCTAACCGCCATCCAGTTGATATAAACACACTCAACCCCAGCGCTATCACTGATACTGTCGTTATCAACTCTATGCAATGTTAGGGTGGAGCTTCTTCATAAGTAAAGTGGGTCCGGTCCAAGCAGGAATCTGGTGCACCCTACCTCGGATTATTATCTACTATCTACGAGTATTTTGTCAGAATGTTGTAAATTTTTTTTGACACATAGTTGTACTGAAATTTGAACTACCATAATGATGTTATTGAATGAGAAAACCGAAGCTTTAGGTCTTGGGGTGGGTGACCTATTTGAGAAACTAATTCACTCTGTTGCCTCAAAGTTAGCCGTGCTTTATTTACTTTTACAAATGTTTTATATTTATTTTATTGAACTTTTATCCAGTGAGACTTTAAGGGAATAAAATACTGAATAGGTTTACTGTACAAAAGCAATCATGAACGTGGGATATATCAGTTACACTGATGATTGATGACTAAAGAAGATCTATTGGTATGTCCGGATCATCGCCCCAGCCATTCGCACCAGCGCGATTGTGACACCGGACGAGATTTGAGCACAAATATTTGCCGTCGTCTACGCAAACCGTGTTTAACTGTAAAGCTTCGGTAATGGACGTTAGGTGCTAAAACTTGAAAGTCACTTCCTAGGATATAATATTTGAGCACTAAATACCGTCGTGCTGCCTTTATACTTGACTAGCGACCCGCCCCAGCTTCGTACGGGTGCAATGTAGATAGTAATGTGGTAAACAATTATCAAACATAACACAAAACAATATTTAACTATACGTATAAACCTTCCTCTTGAATCAGTCTATCTATTGATGAAAACCGCATTAAATGATCTAAGCGTACAGAGAGAGGCAGGAAGCGGCTTTGTTTTATACCATGTAGATATGGTCATCAGCAGGGTTCAGGTAGCGGATCGGACAGTATTTCAGTGCTCGAATTCTTGTGGTACCATCAGTAGTACTTACTGCTACAATGATTGATTATATTTCATGTATAAATCGGTACATATTTATGTACCTTCTTTTAACCAACGCTTTGATCGAATTACACCGATAGTGATCACAGATCCCAAGTCCGAAAGTCCGTAAAACGAAATGTATCATGAGCTTTCAAACGATTTTTTGATTTCCATTCAAACCTCTGTATTAACATAACGACTAATATAAAGAGAATTTCATCATCCTTTCCTGACCGTTTTGAGTAGAGCATCCAACCCCACAAGCATCTTAAATGTCATTGGCCTTTCCTAGCACGTATCTTCTAATTATTTTTTAAAGATCCGCTTCTACTTATATATAAAAATTCTAAAATATAAATTAATAAAATATGTTTCAATTAAATTTAAGTGCATCTAATTAATGTGTCCGGTCACAATTTGGAAAACAGTATTAAAAACTGTTCCGAAATTCTTTATTGCAAATTTCTATATTACATATATATATACTATGTAGCGTATCTACTATCTAGCATTTCTGATCGTTAGATATGTGTCATATGTCAGATTCTTACGTCCACTTTCAGGGTCCATGATTCACTGCCGTACATGACGACATAACATAACATACGATATTAATGACACAAGAAATTTTAATTAATTAATAATAATTTAATATATTTACTAACATAGCTTTTAAGTTTCTCGATGTTACTGACACAAATAAATATATAATAGTCTCAATAAATAGTGATTTATTTATTAATAGTAACAATAAATAAATATTTATTTTATACATAGATAACACCACACCTTAGAGAAACTACTTATAGATATAGCCAAATATTTTGCATATACATAGACGTAAATCGTAATTTAACTTTATAACACCAAGGCCAGACTAAACCGTTATATTGTTTTATTTATATATTTTTTGTGACCTTCATAATTGTTATTCGGTGACCTGGATAAATAAAATATTTTGACTTTAATTTACAAATATTGAAATCAAGGACATACACGATATTTGTTTATGTAACAATGAGATGACATCATTATAAAAGGCTAGCGGGTGCAAACTGGTATGGGGCTTATAAGAATATTTGAGTGCTATTTCTTTAGAAGAGGTGCGAAGTCTTTAAAATGCTACATTATGAACAAAGACAATAATGATCCTCCTCCTCACATGACAATACAGCCTCCTTACTATATCTTAGATACGCTATTCACCGCAATCAGTTATTAAAAAAAAAAATTTTCCATCTTATTATTCTGATAAGAGGATAAGGTGAATACTTAGGCTTAAAACTTTAAACTAGCCTAAGCCTAAGGATTCACCTTATCCTCTAACAGGACAGAGGCACACTGTGACTCACTGAATGTAGGGGTACCATTTTTTATAGCTACTGTTGTCAATCTGTGGTTGAGTTGAGAAATACAAAAATAGGAGCATGTTCAATTTATTTATACTAACTCTCTACTATTATCTAAGTAGATTTTGCCGGCGGTTTCACTCGCGTAAAAGTTATTTTGCTATTGGTCAGCAATTTCAGATCCGCCAAGGTATTTCAGATCGGCTTGACCCCTTGGCGTTGCGTAGAGACTAACTAAGACTTATACCATCCGCAGCGTTCTGCAATCGTTCAACGCGACAAAACTTTCATCCCTATCACTTAGGTAATTGGTACTCCACCACTGTCTGGTTCTCCAGAAACTTTTTACCTCGCACTATTAATCTGTGGAACAAATTCTCGCCTGCAATATTTCCGGACCGATACGACCTTCAAACCTTCAAAAAAAGAGCGTACTCTCACCCCAAAGGCCGGCAACACACTTGTAACTCTTGAGCAGGTGCCCATGGGCGGAAGTAGTCACTTACCATCAAGTGACCCGTATGCTCGTTTGTCCCTATGCCATAAAAACAGTTCCTAGTTTGTTTCTAGATAGAAGGTACCCTATGTCCTGTATCCCTGGCAACGTGTATAAAAAGTTTCATGTTGAGAAGCAATGAGGCGTGAAAGCGAAACAAAAAAACTCATTTATAATATGATAGTTATGATTAGGATTTGATTACTTAATAAAGGCAACATTTTAAACTTTGGTTTAGGGAATAAAAACTATTCTTCCTAGACAAAGGGTCATGAAAGAAATACTCTTAACTTTGCATTAACATACAAAAATTCGGTAACACCCAATACTGAGAATAGCCAATAAATAACATTGACAGAGTTGACGACCGCTGCATAAATATTAACTCATAGAGATTTGTGTGACTAGCTGCTAAGAACAAGTGCACATTTGACGACTCCGAGAGACAAACGAGAGAAATACGTTCTTACTTTGAATTTTCGCATTCGAGTTCCGTGTTCCTAAAAAATCTCTGAATGACTCTGAATGAAACTAATCCTAGATTCCTAGATCCTGATGCAATAACTTCCAGTTCGAAGTTCGAAGCTTATATCTGTCTGTGCGTCTGCCATGGTAGGTATCGCAGCTTCTAAACAGATGGAACGATTCGAATATTTTTCAAGTTGGGGGATTCCTAGTCTTGTTTCATGAAAATATGTTTAACAGTTTTAAAGATCGCAGTTTATCGGTTGGAGATATTTATGATATTAAATTATGTGCTGTCGGTCCAGGCCACAAAATTATACTTGCATTTATCATACACCTGATGGTAAACCTTTACCAGGGGCAATAAATGCTTGCAATATGTTGGCAACACAACACTGCTCTCTGAAAGAATTAATATTAAAACAAACTTGGTCGGTCTGAATTTACTCAACAAATTAGGCACTAATTACAAAACAGTTACAATCGTTCCCTTCCCGCATGAGTTGTGAGCTGACCCTTATATAACAATTCTAAACCCGCATTGTTTTTAAACATTCACATAATTAATTCAACAAACTAGTCGAATATTTTTCTTATTAGGTAACATTCCTGCTCCGTTACTTTACTATAATGGCGTGACCAGTTTTAGTGGCATCTCTAGTCAAAATTAATGTCATGCATGTATATAAAGATACGCATTAAATATACATTTATTTATCAAAACATATTTAATGCGAGACAATTCTTTATCATGTTCTTTTAGCTGTCAAGAAAGTATCCAATGAAAAATTAGTTTAGAAATGTAATCACAATGTCTGATTCTTGTAGACCGCACTAGCCACTCTCGCAGTTTCACCAGCGTTTATAGTCATTGCTCCTCTCCTAAGGGTCGTAGCGTAATGTTACATGTCCTATAACCTTCCTTAATAAATACTCTATCCAATACAAAAATAACTATTCAAATCGGACTGATAGTTCCAGAGATTAGCGCGTCTAAACAAACAAACAAATTTATAAATATATGATATAATTATTGAACAAACAAAAAAATTATTATATAACTATAGACATGTCTATACCTAGGTACGCAAAAACTGTAGGTAAATTAGATTTCATAGAGAGAGATGTTGCAGTTTTTTGCAATTTGATTATTTAGAACATAATATGTAAACAGAGGTTTTAAACGATGCATTCGTGAAGTTAATAATAATGATAATTATGAAATTATTTAATGGCATTCTAAACGTTTACGGTAATTAAGATTAACTTGCCGTTGCCTGCGACTTGGTTCGCGTGGAAATTTAATTCAATTCTATATAATATAATAAAGTTATATCCGATTCAATAACTTGAACGACTATAATAACTTGATCATTCAATCGTGCACACAAACATCAAACAAATTAGTTAAACACAATGAGACAGTTTGTATACAAAATAAAAAGAACATTCCATCACAAGGCTTCAACGGAAATTATGATTGACGAGATCCTCGGCCGAGTAAAGTGATTGTCGCGGCGAGAATATGAAAGTATAAAATGTATAAATTGTCGCTGCGATATTATATCGAAGATAGTCGGTTTTATTGGCGATAAAAGTACATCGAAATATACATATGTCTCTCGCTGTGTTTTCATTTACGAAAAATAACTAGTTTTACGTACAAAAGCTTTAATTGTATTAAACAAGGTAAACATTATTTTGTACTAATCTTTTACGTTTTTTTTTGTATTTTAAGGAAGTCTAAGCATTATTTAATAGTTTTAAATCGATAAATTTAAGAGCTCAATCAGTAAGTTTTTACATGTTACATACATATTATTATTTTTTTGAAGTGAAAACTTCTTTAGCAACGTTGGGCACTTTTGGCATGCGGAAAAAACACTGAACTCGCGTGACCGTCACGTTCAGATGACAGATGTGTCAGTTATGTTTTCACTTCTGACGTGCAGTCCTACGACTGAGAGTTTTTTTTAATGTTCTGTAAAACAAGTCTGTAATATATTGTTGGGCCAGATTCCTACAACACAGCCTCACTTTGAAACATACATACGGCATACGTTTTTACCTACTACACTTATGACAATCTCGACTAGAAAAATATCGACAATTTCGCGGACTCATTTTCCCAATACCGTAAAAAGGTGTTATCTACGACGACGAATAACAACGGCCTCTTATTCTTTTTCTTTCAAAATTTTTGGTTATCTCATTCACTAACAAAACATAACCTAATTAATATTGTAATTTATGTGTTTTTTTTATTTGGACCACTATAACCTTCCTTAATAAATATCTTTTGTATCCTTGTCTAGCGTAACTCACAATGCGCGAGTATTGTATTAAGTAAATAAACTAATATTATGTTATATAATTCTTTCAAAAAATAACCGACTTTAACAAAAAAAACTATTCCATAAAAGACTTATATATGGTTTTCTCATGGATGCCATTGTCAGAACTGGACCAAATTGAAATGGGATCACACGGGAAGCACCAGCCTTCAAGTAAAAAAGAATCATCAAAATCGGTTCACCCAGTCGAGTTCTGAGGTAACAAACCTAAAAAAAAAACATACAGTCGATTTGAGAACCTCCTCCTTTTTTGAAGTCGGATAAAAAGACCACAGAAGTAGAAATTTAATATCTTTATTGACTGACTTCTATGATTTTGATCAAAGCTTTTATGTAATTGCTGTATACTTCTTTTAGTTTTAGCCTTAACGAGTTATTCATTATTATGTAAGCATGTTGAATGTTGTATCTATAATATGTATGTATTTACAAATATATAAATATGTTTATCTTATCAGCAGTCTGGTTACCATAGTACAGGCTCTGCCTAGTTTGGGATCAACGGCCGTGTGTGAGATGTATTTTATTTTTATAAATAAATAAGTCTCTAGAATCTCAAATAATTAACTTCGATGATACCTAAAACGACTATTGTCTTTTTCTAATTTTATTATCATTTGTAAGTTTATTTGTTCACCCATTCAAACAATTTATGCCATCACAAATAGAATTTAGAAATAGCGATTCATAAATACAGAATCTTTAATAATTAACTGTTGATATTTAGGCTTCAATTGTTTTCTATTGACTACGACAATTATGCATGACAGCTGAATAGGTACCGTCTCCAATGGTTTTTCATCAACAATAAGTATTGTGTTTATCGCTGCGATTCCAAATATCGTTTTTCTTTAAAATTTCAGTCAGTAACGTGGGTCACATATGACTAATAATAAATAGTAATATATTACTAGTATTCTAAGTAACATAATATAATGAACTTAGACTTGCAATCCACTAGTTGCATGTTCAAACCCTAGGCAATTCATTAAAGACGACCATCTTATACGCTTCATATTAGCTTGACCTGCATCTATCTATGTAAGTAACGGAATCTTTCACTGTAGTTTCAACTTCAAGACGTTCGATTTTCTTCAAAGTTTGTTCTACTTGTTTCATGAACTATTCTTAACATTTGATGTCAAGCACCCCATACTTTTTTACACGCTTTATATTAGCTTCACTTGTATGTTTGTTTGTATGTTTGTAACCGACTCCTTTGACACTTTAAACTGTTAGATTTCATTCAAATTTTGCACACCTGTCAAAGACTGATAATAATGCAATAATTCGATAATTTTTTTTTATTTTTTAGTTGAATTTTCTATAAAAGCGTGTTTTTTAGTTTTTTAAACTATAATTATTATTGTTATTAAAGCGCGTCTTTTATAACGAAGCTCCTCGAATCCGCTCGGCGAATGGGAGCTAGCGAGAAAAATGTATTAGCGAAACGAAAAATCCTGACCGCGAGTTGATTTATTTTATTTACGCCATCTGTGCATTCAGCGCGATGCTACTGTAACTTTGATGTTGGTTGTATACTAATTATTCATGTATTAGTTGTATGGCGCAATTTTAATTTTGAGTTTTTACAATTTTCACTATATTTTGAGCAATTTATTCAATACGTTAAATATATTAACATAAAGCTACTTCGTTCCTACCGGGTGTAGCAAATACACGCCCATAAATAGGAATGGGCCGGGGACAGGACCCTCCCTAGGGCCTGCACGAAAGTGTTTGGAAACACTCTTTAGTTAACCTAACCTAACTAGCTGGAAGAGTTAACAAGAATAGGTACTATTAAGACCTATGTTCCTAGTACTTTCTAGAAAAATAACTGTTAATGAAGAAAATTCTCTCGACAAATATCTATCTTCAAAATCGTCCTCAATAATCTACGTAGAAGAAGTTCTTTCAGAGGCATTCATAATAAGTAGTAACTGTCGTTAGCTTGTTCCGTTTCACCAAATGGCGGTCGGCTATCCCCCATTTCGTAGATTATCGCATTACACCGCATCATCATCGTTAATTGAACTTCCTGAGACACGGTCGTGATGTTAGAATCTAGATGCTGTGGTTTTATGACCCGGATCTTCTAAATAATTCTGAACCTATTGTAGATAGATAATTATTTCTTTTGAATGTTATATATGTCTTTTTGGTTTATGCTTTTGTAGCGTGTGAATTCTGTAGCTCTTGGTTTAATTAAGTATATTTTGTATATTGCTGTAATTTAAATTTTAATATTAAGTGTGTCATAGAAATGCAAATCAATACAAACTGAGAATTTAAAATGTTAACTTTTATCGAGACTTCGGTCCATTTCTTTGCTGGAAGTAGAACTGTGTTCCTGGGGAAACACCTTCAGAATGTTCACTAGGGTTGACTTACTCCACTTGCCTAATGTTGTATTAGTCCAGATGGGTAGGGTTGATAATACGTGAGTGACCCCACAATGTTTATAGGCACCAGTAACTGCGTATCATGTATATCCAAAGTTTTATATTATTTATTTTATAGATTCCATAAGAGCCTAATCTCATCACACTTTACACCTAAGTTTTATTCTTAATTTAATTTAATAGTAAGTCTATCATTAAGTATTGGTGGTCCATAACACAGGTATCCCTAATAAATAAATTATTATTATTATCATCACCCAGGTCGGGTGATATATAAAATGATTTAATGCTGATGGCGATTTTGGAGTTTGAAGATGAAAGTTTTTTCTGACAGAAGCTGACCTCCTCCTTCTAAAATAATAAAGAATATTTTTCTCCTCGTGCCAATTTACCTCGGAACTCGTGAAGACTGACATGTTCAGCAGCTGATTGTAACTTGTAGACCAAAGATTTTTGTGAATTTTGTCCCAAATAAAATTACCCCCCAAAGGATACGCACCTAAAAATAACTACGTAGGTAATGAAATGCACTAGCGTCCGGTGCGTCGATGCACCTCATACATTTTGTTTCTTTTTTCTGCGTACAAGTCAAACTAGTTGGGGCATGCATAACCCTTACATGGTACTGCTTATGTGAGGAGAGATAATCGCATAAAACATTGCACTCGTCTGTTGCTAAGGATGAAACAGGGTTAGCTAGCACATTGATAATGTCCTAGACAAAGAACGACAATGGCACACGGAGGATTTATCTGCAGATTCATCTGAACTAACATTTTTAGGGTTTATTTTTTCCGTCTAGTGATCTAGCGTCTAGGAGTTCAAATTTTCATCACAGATATAAACGGAACCGGTAGATTACTCAGAGTTACACGTTGTATGACTGTTGCACGTTTGGAATATGTTAATGTTTAATATGTGCAACAATAGGTTCAAAATTCTGACGTAATCAATTGTTCTGAGATGTTTTAATTCTTTGTTTTATGTAGGTTATTTGGTCATTTTTTGTTGATATTAGTCTCTTAATGTTCGTATTTGAAGCAAGTATTTCTGACCTTCTTGGATTCTTTCACAGTGCTGTAATTTTGATTTTTATACAACTCAACTGTTAAAATAAGTGCATAGATTTCTGCTCAAACTGAAACCGCCCGACTAAGGTAATCGTAGTAAACCAGCCCTACTTTCTTGTATTTAAGTTAAAAAAGCTATATCTTCTTTGGCGAAATGGTAAATAAACTGCGAGAGACACCATGAATTTTGTGCGTGTCTATAGGTATTGGCTGACATTTAAGACTGAGTCAAACAGCGGGCGGGGCTGGACAAACGCGGCGAAACGAGAGCCATTTTCTTTTTTTATGGTATAGTGAGGCAAACGGAGCAGACGGGTCACCTGATGGTAAATGACTACCACCGCCCATGGGCACCTGCAACTCAAGAGTCACAAGTGCGTTGCCGGCCTTTAAGCTAGGAGTATGGGAAGAGGGGGAGAGGAAAGAGTTTTATATATTGATATAATATATATTATTAATTTTAATACACAAACCTACAATGTAACTAAAAATAGGAAACAACTTTTATAGAAACAAATGGATTATTGCATCACTTTTATACGCATATTAATAAATCTTCAATAGATGCCCTAAAGCCTATAAAATACGTTATAAAGCAGGTAATGTATGTTTTATACTGAGAAGTAAGTTGTGTTAGGTCATGTTCAAGACACCCTCCAACATACATATTTCATGAGCTTCCACCACCGTCATCAGACGTTTCATTCGTCAGTTTCGGGAGCTTTTCGCCCATCCTTTTTTAGAATATTAAGTAGAAGTAAAATCATAATCACATCAAGTATTGTATTGATTATGGAAAACAGCAGGAAAAGATGTTAAGGAAATGCACATAAGCACATAATATAGCGCTTGCGCAAGTGTGCGCATTGTCAATGACCCAGATAGACGAGCAGCGCAGGTCGGTCGCCCGCGTCGATAATGCCTGCGTGTTAATTGTGTGCAGATAAATAAAGCTGCGTGTTCATTAGGGGACTAAGAAGAGAATAGATTGTAGAGCGTACAAAATAATCAATCGGTTTCAATTTGATTTAGCCCGACAAGACATGAACCTATTAATGTTTGACCATACCGGCCGGCACCTTCACACCGCCGGTTACCACTTACCATCAGTCCATAAGCTTGTTTATCAACTTGGCTGTTTATAAAGCTAAATATTTCTTTATCGACTTTCTAAATCCAATGGAGGATTTAAATTCTGTAGTTTGAAATTCATCGCGACTTGTTTTCGTCAAATTTTAAAACAAATTAAAAAACATTTTATGTGTAACCAATGTATACATAATATGTATTTAATATCCGTTAAATGAATGCAGTCATGCAGCACCAATTCAATTTAATATCTGTTCTTCTTTACCGTTTTTCTTATATTTTGTGTCAGACTAAAAATCAATAGAGTATATTATATCAGGAAAGAAGTATAGTAATCTGATTTAATGCCACGCAGTGGTTGGTCTCTTTAGAATGATCTGTTCTTTAAGCGATGTCAATGCATTTGTCCTCTAGTGAGATCATAACTTAAGTGTGTATTAAGGATAGTTTATGTAATGGTGTAATGGAATGTAGTTACATTAAAATTGAAGATGTGCTTCAACTACGCCGTCTTAATAATTGAAAATTATATATAACTGATCAAAAGGACATAATATCTAAGTACATATTATGGCCCTTTGATCAAATTCATATAGTTAGGTATTTTTGGTATTTTTATATTACAATAATAATATTATTTGTTAATAGTTATGAATATATACTATCAGTTTTCGTGATGGCACTACGGTCGATAGAGAGTATCGCTGTAATATTCTCGTGAAATGTTGACCTCAAAATCGACAAACAAAAGTAATTTGTGGGTGATCTGGTGTCTAAACGAGGCCGAAGCCCTAATTTTAGAGCACCAAGACATAGCCCCATACGCAATATAAGTTATTTAACATTAAACATAACAATAAGATTATTGAGAGAAAAAATAACATGGTAATAAAAATAATAAGTGTATACATGTGTGTATGTATGTGTGTGGTGTACGAGTGTGTTGGTGTGTGAAAAGATGTTGCACAAACAAACAAAAATAGAAGTGCACTATTTATGCAAGTGCCCTCGAACAGGCTGCGATGGGTGCAAGCGCATCAGAACAGGTTCATATCTTGATCGTTACCAACAAGTCGTTACGAAGTCTCTGCGTAACGTAGCATTCGTGGGAACCTGACAGATATAAATAGCCACAGGTTCTAGTCCCGGCTCAACCACCCGATATAGACCAACTACGCTTTATACATAACTCATAGTAGTAATATAATCGATTAATTATGAATAAAGTTTGCAAATACTTGAAGAATAATTAATATTTACATATGATAATATCGTGTACAGAGCTGCGTATGTTTTGGAATGTTTCATTAACGTTGTCAATTAGTAGGTTTTTGTGGAGACATTTGAGTCAACATAACATATGTTGTTATATGGTTTCATTTGTTGAAAAAAACGCAGCTGTCTCAAACGGTTTTAAGTAGTGACGTAGTAATATAGTACGGATTTTGGCCTTGTGACACATATTTTTTAAAGTACGGTGGTAGTTCTCCAATCCTAAATGTCAGCGTGTTTATGGACAGTTAAACAAATTTAAAAAATATGAAAATATAATTATGTTAACCAGAATTAACGTGATAACGTACCTTTGAGTCGGAACAGACTAAATCCACATCGCCTGTGATATTTTTTTATTTCTATGCCATTTTTTGTATCGATCTACAAGGGGACATAGTTTACATAGACTATAGTTAAGCCTTCGATTGTATTGACCACAAAATACTTTTTCAAAAACTCAAGAATTCAAGGTAACTTTCAGATGGTTCACGTCTTATATTCACAATCACAAGAGGTCACAAGCGTTTGCACTAAATAGTTCTGTATCTAATGGTACTCTGTGCCTTCCAGCGTTCCACTGGGATCATTATTAGGTTCTGTATTGTTTAATTTATTTTTCAATGGCATTGACTCCTGCTTATATTCACATATATGTCTTATATTCACAATTTCTAATGTTCGCAGATGATATGATATTGTTTAAGCAAATTAAAACTCAAAACGACTAAATATGTTATATTTAAGCGAGTTTATGAAATTGGAGACTTATGAGTAACACACGATGGCCACCAGAGCCTACAAAATACTGATACACTTGTAAATCAACTTTGGATTGCCTAGGCACTTAAAACATGAATATTACTGTTGTTTTCCTATCTTTTTTTTTTTTCTCTTTCTTTGTGATGTTTTTAGTTCTTAATATTTCTTATTTTTATTTTTAGTTTTAATAATGTCTAAATTGTTTATGTAATGGTTTTATTAAATATATTTAGTACTTAAGTATCCTCCATTAATTTGTTGCATGATGTGTTTACCTTTAAATAGTTGTTACATTGTCTGAAGTTTTTTCTGTTAATTTTATGTATGTCGTGTATTAATGTAAACTGTTGGTAGACCTAATAAATAAATTAAAAAAAAAATTCCTAGTGAATCAGTAAGAATACCAGTTTCTCTCCACATTTCCTTAGTTTAGTAACGCTAAATATACATAATCAAAATGACAGATTATTCTGAACTAGATTTATTGAACTAATCCAGGTATGTATAAATAAACAGTTGCTAATCACTGGTTCGAATCGGTCTCTGAATGTTTTTGTGTCGTACCTGCCCATACCAAAACTTTTTCATTATTTTTTATTCCTAGAGTGAAGACCGCGAATCGGTAAATGGAATGTAGGGCGGCCCCCAGTCAGATGGACTGACAACCTGAGGAAGAGCGCTGGAATAGACTGGATGCGGAAGGCGGAGGACTGCTGGATGGATGAATGGATAATGTTCCATTTGTGTTTTTGTCCTGATAAAATCTATGTTACAAATCCGTCAAGTACTTTATACTCATATGTGAAAATTTATAAATGGTTCAAAGTTAAGTAACTGAAACATTGTTATGAAAGACTGTGTGTAAGCATACATCATCCCGTTTGAAGCGACAGTGACGGTGTCGAGCGACGAGTTCCATTCAATATATGTCACCAAACCGAACCATGACATATGGCTTGTTTCCCGACCCTTTTATTATTTGTTGTTGACATATTGGTGAAGTAATCGGCCATTTTGTAAATAGGTAATGGATAATAAACTATCTTACAAGAATTTCATTGCAATTCATGTTTATGTCGGATCGGTCATGCAGTTAGTTTTAAACTATAATAATTATATATCCTTAAAAATTTAACAAAAATTGATAAAAAAGATTTGCATTTATTTTTCCACTTAAGATAATTAGAAAAAAAACCGGATAAGTGCGAGTCTAAATCACGCACCAAGGGATCCGTAAGTAAACAAACTTGTATGTAGATAGTACATCTATCTCGGGAATCGATTTTCGAATATTTTAAAATATACAGAAAGCCAAGCCAAGCCGCATACCAAACGTAGATTTTAAAAGTTTAAAAACCTTACCAAATACTCGTAGTCTCCGAAAATATGTACAAATACCTTTCCCTACACAAGTAATTCTATTGTTTACGAACACACAACACAACACAACACAACATAAAGTACTTATAACATTTCGAAATTATATTTGTACTGAAAATAAGAGTAGTGAAACAAATAACATGTTAATGACTGTATTTTGAATGAAATTGTATGTCAATATAACGTCATACGTGGCTATTGTAAGTTACCGGCATGGTTTTTGTTTGCAGATTTGATGGTTTTCGTAACGCCTTTACGCGAATAACGTAAACACGTTACAAATCTGTTTTACTATTACTACACATTTATTTGTACACGAGTTTAATATCGTGTGCTTCGTATGATTCTTTTTATTATAAATGCCTATTTAAGCAATTAATTTATACTTAATGATAAAATATTCTAGGACAATACTAACACACCGCTAACTAGACCGAAACTAAGCATATATTATGGTGTACGTTTTAGGATAAACACACTTAAACACGGATAAATACACTTAGACTTTTTTTACGTACGTAGAAATAGTCGGACCAATGTAAATAGACGTATTCAAGCGTACAAATATTTGCACTAAGCTGCGTCAGTGTTCCGGAAGTTTTTACCTATATTACCTCCACAGATATGTCAATTCTTTCAACAAGCGCTTAAATTTGAAATGCTCCTTGAAGGAAGTTTCAATCGAACTGCACAGTATACAACCTCATTGGTTTTTATTTGTTGCTTTGTTTACGCGATGAAGAAAAAACATAATCTCGAGCAATTTCTCAAAATAGGAACTAGTAGTAGTTAGTTTTAGGCATTATTATTTTAGGTAGATAAAAAAGGAGGTTCTATGTTCTGTTGTCGCCACATCAAAAAACTGGTATTAACGTTATTAAAAATAGAGGCAAACTATAATAGATGATAAAACAGTTCACTAATGAATAAAAATGAGTTAATAAACATTATTATGACTAGTTATACCGGTAGCACCACGCCATTGGTCGTTTGACAAATAAAAAAGCTAGGCATGCATTATAGGCGGATAACGATGACTTGAGTGCTGATTGAGGTACGAACAACATAGCAGTTACTGCTATGTAGTGAATTTGATAGTTTATAGCAATAGTTGTGAGATTGTTTCTAACAGTTCAGCTGTATGTTTTTTGAAGTGAAAACTTCTTTAGCGGCGTTGTGCACTTTTTGGGATGGATAAAAAAATGTTAAACTCGCGTCAGGACACGTGAGCCTGATCGAAAATTCGTAAGACGGAGCCGAGTTTCTTATATTTAAAAAAATATTTTTACGCCATCTGTGAATTCTGCGCGATACTACTGTAGTTTGATGTATACTAATTATCCATATATTCGTTAAGGTAAATTTCACAGATGGCGCAATTTTAATTTCGACTTTTTACAATATTTACTATAAGTATTTATTTTGTTACAATTTATTCAATCCATTAAATGTATGTATATGAACTTCGTTCTAACCGGATGTAGAAAGGATACCTCACGCTTTTTGAAGTGAAACTTCTTTAGGTACGTTTGTGCACTTTTGCTGTGGGGAAAAAGCATTGAACTCGTTACCGTCGTTATGTATTATATGGTATAGATCCACTAGAGGGCGCTAATCTAAACATTGAGTTTTGTCAGCTCCTTATTAATTAACCTTTAAAAAATGTGTTTTCACTTCTGACGTGCAGTCCTACGACGACTGACAGTTTCTTTTTTTGTCGTTACGTACATTATTGATATTTGGTTTTAAATCGACAGGTGTCTAGACTTGATTCTTTTTTTAATGCTAGCAAATAAAGTTAAAGGTAAAGTTGGCTTATACCGGATAGAAGTCTTACACGAATAAGCTTAATAAATCTAAATATACTTTTAGAAATAAACCAACTACATGTTTGAAAATCAATGAAAGTTTTAACGAATGACCTATTTAAAGGCAACTCTCTACGAAAATTGTGGCACGGATTGACGTGACACTGGTGTACATAGATTATAGTGTACAGACACGACACGAACTTTATTGGGCAGGAACACGCTAAAAGCATTTTCCCTGAATTGTGTTTTTATAATCACGGATGATTCATTCATTTCATGGTCGAAAGTAGGTTTACTCTATGACAATTTTGTTATGTATTAAATAAACCGCTTATGTACATGTAGAAAGTATCAGAATAGGAAAGACAAAAATAAGTTCAAGAATAATGCTTTGTATTTTGAAAATAGTATGTAGGTTATCTGTTATTTCCACATACTGCCATAGAAAATCATAATACAAAACAATTAAACACTAAACTAACTGAATCTTTATCTATTTGTGTAAATAAAACTATATAAAAGATGTAATAACACTGACCTTACAGACTCTTGAAGATAATAGAAAACTTTGTTAGGCGGTTAAAAAACTGGCCCGCTAAAAACCGATTGCATAGTCTAATTTTGCTTGAGAAATTTTATATTTATGTTAATTCTCCCTCTAGCAAGCCGATGACTTTACATAGTTCTCTCTAGTTATTCTATATTCTTTCGCATGAAAAACAAACTAACGCGTGTTGCCATAACATGAGAGAAAGAGATGTACTATAATCCTTTCTCGATTTTCAAAACAAGCAGACTGTATATGACACATGCCTAACATGATTTGAGAGATTTAATATTCTTAGAACCGGTAAATTGTTCTAGATCTATCGGACTTTGTACATTATGTACAGAGATGAACTGACTAAATTAATGCGGAAGTGTTGACCGCCGTAGATGAATAATCTCGTGAAGCGGTTCTAAAGAAGGAATTTAGCATGTTTTCGTAGTAAATTAGGCTTCGTATGATCCTTGAACTAGAGTGTTGTTTATACGAATGAGGATGTTCCTATAAAGAGAATACGTACTTAGGTGTATATTTTTAACACTTCAACGTAATCAACTATTAGTCTTGTCGTTTAATGGTCGCCACACTTTTTTCCTGCTAATAAAGTCATAAAGATTGTAATTAATGGCAATCGGAAAAAAGTAGCCACCAATTTTACTTACCTGATTCTTATTTCAGTGGCTCGTGTTGCGATTCTGAAAGTGAATGAAAATGTATGACTCATTTGTAAAGCTCTGAGTGTTACTTTGTGACGAACATCTACTAACTTTTGTGTAGTTATTATTTCAAACAAATAATTGTCATTTCCATGACTGTGTTCAGCAGAAAAACAAATTTACGTATTCAGAGAATTGCTGAATGGAGACCAGTCATCGCGCTCGAGCTTGTTAAACTCACATTTAAGTATGCGTCATACTTTTAGCGTAATAGCCAGGAACAGATATAGTTATTATTTAACCTACTGCTCCAAAATTAAAGATGGGTTATGATTTAAAAAAAGTTTTTCATTGTACCAAAAAAAAAAATATATAAAAAAAATAGATAGCACTTTCATTTATACAGCCCCGGCTTCGCACGGGTAGTAGAGACATCTTCAACAATCGTCAACATATTTTAATCAATTTACACACAATCTTAACAAATTTTACACCTATACCTTTCTCATGAATCACTCTGTCTATTAGTGAAAACCAAATGAAAATCCGTTCAGTAGTTTTTGCGATAGCGATTAGCCATTGATACAGTAAATAATATAGGGTACCTTTCATTTAGAAAAAAGGTACTCTTCCCGAGGGATGTAAAAAATATTTTTACACGAACGAAGCCGCGGAGAAAAGCAATAGTAATAGTAGTAGTCTTTAATAAAGACTATTAATGTAAGGCTATTTTTGCTATTAGTGAGTAACGTCTCTAGAGCGTACAGGATAAGGTTCCCAAGTATGAAAAAAACAGAGTTGCACTCCAAACTGGGCCCTATAGTGCCACGCTGACAGCGTTAGACATAACCACAGGGTAAAGATTTTTGCGCACTTAGCTTCATCACGCGTCGCAGTGGATGTGATGACATATCTTGCTCTATGTCTCGTCTTGTATAACCTCTAGTTTTTAAGATGTTCGGTGTGTTTTTGGACATATAAGTTATAGATGTTGCCTGATACAGGCAGTTTCAGGTTGGCCGGAGATTAAGCAGCATTATCTATTCATTAGTAAAAGTACAAGATCAAAACATGAAATATTTTCTAAATTCATTAATATGGTAGTTGATATCAATTCAACTGCGCTATTAATGTAAAAGCGGAAAAGCAGTTAATTCTGTTAGAAATTATTACGAAATTACATGTCATGACGTCATGTCTTAATGTTGTCGTACCATTTTTAGTTTTAGTTATATTATAATGCATGTATAATTAAATTATTATAAGAATGTAATTTTAAAGTATCATTAGATCTTCTATTTTCTGCCTTACTCACTCGCGACTTGTCAGGGGAGGAGAAGAGGAACTTAAGGATTTTCCATACAAAAGAAATAATTTGCCCAGCCCTACCACTATTGCTACAATTTAGTCAGTGCAAGTTAGTATTACGATACACGGTGAAGTCAATTCCCCAGTAGGGAGGCACTTTCGAGAGGCTTTGCCTTACTTATTGGCAATAGGTATATCTCAATTACTTGCCAATAATACCCTTGCTAGCGAAAATCTGATGGTATTTATATATTTAATTTATACTGCCAAACTTACTTCAGGAATTCTTTAAATGTAATGCACTGATCAGAATAAACCCTAGGTGTAATAATTACTCGTGCTATTTGTCTTTGTTATCGCCAGCTCTTTTATACCCTCGTGTATTTAAGTCTTCGTCAGCAAGGCCTTGGGGTTCAAACATCAGCTATGATTTTATAAAGGGATTTATTTTAGTACAAATAATTTGGCAAAACATTGGATTTGGATTGTATGATGTCAGTGTCATATTCTCTTGCAACGCCAGTGGTTTTAAAACCGTAAACAACTATTCAATGGTGCTGATTAAGAGTCTTCCATAGAAAAAATATTTTCTTTAGTAACAATGAAGTGTTAAATGACACACATGGTGTTGTAAGCATTTACAAACTATACTAACCGCTACATCGCAAAGTTGCTAGCTTTTGAAAGCTGTAGTGACTGTTTGTTAAACATCCATGCTACTCAGCCAATCATCTTAAAAAAAATGATATGAAAGCTGTTAGGCCTAGGATCAAAATTACCCGTGTTATATAATAAATTACTCTTTTATTTTTATAATATGAACAAATAATATATATGTCACTTAAATAAATGAATCTATTATAATTTTTCCTAAACTTAAACTAGTTAAAATATCCTCCCGATATTTTTATAAGTCCTAAGTAAATTGTTAAAATGTGTCATACCACGGAGAGGGCGTTCGACGGTGGGACTCATTGACTTAAGTGATAGTAAATGTGTACAAGACCATTTAATGAACGTCTTTTTTTAATAAAACCTTTAAATAATTTTATTCCTATCTAACAAAGAAATTGCAAAGTCACCATTTCAACATATTTGAACGGAATTTACTTTCGGATTTATACACTATTGAACGCAAACGGCATCTCAAACAATTCCGCTGAAAACAAGTAATTATACAAACATAAGTAACACTCATGTATTTATACCGTTAATGTCAAATGGTGGACTACCATCACAACATCAAAACAAACTTGATGAATAGATGTTACGGACAGACACAATATACGCGGCTAGTGAGCCTGTCTACACGGAAGAGGGAAAATCTAAGCCAGAGCGGCACGTAGCAGGCGCTTCAGTGTAATACATAATATGGAACTGGAGCCTGTCACCGCGACCACTGCGACCTTTGACGTATGCAATGTGAATATTAAATTAACTGAAAATACGCATAGTTTTCCTGCGACGCGACGTCCAAAATATAAATAAATTACTAGAGCCCGCAGAGCACGGCCGCAAGTTGCTCACAAGACGACCGCAATTTCTTTTTATGTGTATGATGTAGTGTGTTATTTACTATTCAAAGGTGCTTTTATATATTGATACTGCGCTGCGGAGAGCCTCTCAGGCGGTACGACGGGTATAATTTATTTTCTCCTGCCTCCCATTCACGGTGGAATTTAATATCGCCTATGGGTGTATATCCACAGTATCTTGTAGTTCATAAGTATTAAAATATTAATATTTTATTATGTTTACTATCACAATAGAATACTGAACGCGGTCTTTATGAAAAATCTGTACTGACTGACACGTCCCTGAGACCAGTCGACTATTATACCTGGTATCTTAGGTCGATTCCGGCGTAGTTGAGTCACACTACTGGAAATTTTGGTGGGATCAGTCCAAAAGAACATTAAATATTCCCTTGATGTATTAAAAGTAATATCCAGTGCCAATAATACCAGTTGCTTCAGTATTCGTAGCGGTATTATAAAAATTTTCATACACTTAACTCGCTTTTAGAGTAATTCCGTGATATATTTGATAATATTGATAAATTTAAAATATTTTTATCGATAGTCGGTACTTAATTATGTGCAGCAATAATTTATCTTTAAGAATTATGTTAAAATGTTCGTGTTTTATGTGCAAGTACAAGTACATTTATATGTACAAGTACTCACAACTTACAGTGTTTGTATAATTATAATATTTATATGCACTTTAATGTACAAGTTGCAATATGAATCAATTAGCAATCCTAATACTCATATTGTAGATGGTAGACGCGATGTGTCAGCGGGCGATGTGACCGGCGCGTGCGCGGCCTACAGACGCAGCGCGACGGTGCGGCTGCGCACGGCGCCACTTTGCCATGACGCAACCAGTTATGTACGTAAATTGAACATTTGTTGCATGATATGAAATTGGATAACTGGTGACATTTGTAGTGCTTAAGATCTTCCGTATATTAGCTTAATTGTAAGGCTAAAGTGGCATTCGGATCAAATTAATTAGAGTAAACACCCGGCACAGACTTTTTGTAACTACATGCTAGAGTTATGCCCTTTCAATGATTTAAGTTAGTGTTCCACTGTCAGATACACCCTGTAGATAATAGTTATAGGTAGTCCACGAGCCAGGTACAAATTTCGTCAGTTATTTCCTCTCGGGCGATAATTGTTAAAATGCTTCAGAAAGTTGTATCATGAAGCCTAGTGAACTTCAGCTGCGGTTCTGTCGGGGTTTAAGGAGCAGCAGGGAGGCACCCGTAGAAAAAAATATTATTTTTAGTAATCAAAATAACATTTTTTTCTACGGGGTAATATTATTTCCTCCCGATTGAGAACTGTATCAAATTGTATCTTGAAGAAAAAGAAATGTCAGCTGGCTATAGAGTGGTGGATTATGTCTGTATGTATGTCTGCCTGGTCACATGAAACCTGGTGACGCTACAGCAATAATATATGGATTTCTAAATTCATTTTATTGTTTACGACTTAACAGCGATCGACTCCAAAACAGCACTACAATGACACACTAACTTAGTATCCTAGTTTATGATAAAGTCATAAATACAGAACTAGAGGTGGAAAATCACCCAGCACTCTGTCCTCGTGGAAAAACCCACTGCTGTTATTGCTCTTTAAAATATCGACAAATTATAAAGGTTATTTGACAACAGCGAGGTATGAGGTCTGAAACCGTTATTTAATACAAGTTTCTATAAAACCCACTATTGATTAAGCACTATTTCACTTACCGACTTCGTAGATAATTCAGACA
The DNA here is from genome assembly GCA_963859945.1 of Euplagia quadripunctaria. Classification (NCBI taxonomy): domain Eukaryota; kingdom Metazoa; phylum Arthropoda; class Insecta; order Lepidoptera; family Erebidae; genus Euplagia; species Euplagia quadripunctaria. The sequence continues at coordinate 25,812,041 of OY982564.1, read as the reverse complement.
TATAATACTGAACCAATAATATTTGTATGACATTGGATATACGGAGGTCGTAAGGAAGGAAAACTCCGGCTTACTCGTAGCTTCCTAAGACGTGAACTACATACATACGAAACATAACTACATACACATTTAACATCTACCATAGTAACATGTCTGCTCACAACACAGCAGCGTGGCTGAAAGGTTGCTTCTATGAAAATAAATCAAATGTCTCTTAGTTAACGACTCACGATTTAAGTATATTATTTGTGAAGGAAGCAAATCCCTTCACGTGACTACATTCATGTTTTATTTAAGTTTATTAATTTTTCATTTAACCCCTACGATTTATACTCGAACCAAGTCATAAATAATGTACAGCTTTCTATAATTAAAATGATTATTTGATTCTAGGGTTATTCTTATGATTATGACGAAGACGATTTATGCAATTTACTAAATAATTTTTTAGCACAATATAATATGCGAATAAAATTACATCATCTGTGTTGATCCTCTGACCTCTGCAAGTCTAAATGTAAAGTTTTTTATTGATAACTAGCAGTTCCCGCGCGGCCTCGCTCGCGTGTACATATTTATATATTTTGCGCGGAACTCTAATTCTTTTTCCAAAATAAAAGTAGCCTAAGTTACTCCTTATAACACCAGCTATCTGCCAGTGAAATTCCCGTGGAAATCGATCCACCCGTTCCGGAGATTAGCCGAAACAAACAGACAGACAGACAAACATTGTAAAAAATGTTGTTTTGATATATGTACCGTGTATACATACAAATGCACTTAGTAAAAAGCGGTTATTTTAATATTACAAACAGACACTCCAATTTTATTTATTTTTTGTATAGATTAGTTCGTCTGCAAATTTGGCAATGTGAGTAAACAAACAAAAGTTATAAACTAGGTTATGTAGCAACACTTGAACGTCGGACACTTACATTTACACTTTACTATGAAATGATATAACCATGAGTTCTACAACTTATCTTCTTCCGTTCAGAAGTAAATACTTAGATATTTCCAGTAGCTATGCTGTTCAGCCTACCACTTACTCTCGTCTGTCGTTCCGTCCAAGGGTTGTCTGGAGAATATCACTTTTAGCGAATGGACTCCCTCTAGGATTCCCACCGAATGAACATTGATTCATATAGTATATATATGTGGAGTACATTATGCAGAAGTTATATCTATCTATATGTATACATATTCACATGTATACGTATTCAAGTCTATAGATACTTTCTTTGTAATGTGGTATACAATAAAGAATGTTCTATCTATGCATATATACACAACACATATATGCATATTGCAGGTGAGTAAGCCGGTATCCTCCACAATCGTTGACATTGGTGCCCATTGGCCGTCTCACCTCGGTAGCTGTGATGCCCAATGTTTTGTTTGTGGGTGCATGTTTAGATACGTTATCGGTTACGTGTGTTACGTAACCTGAGCTAAAACACTGATTCAATACAACGCACAGGTGTGAACTCATGTGCGTTTGCAAATGTCACGGTTAAATTAAGTTTAGGTGCGGTATTGTTGGGAGTCGAAAGTTAGATATCTAATATTATAATAGATTCTTCACGTGTAACGTAGAAAGAAACGTTGATTTGATAATAAATACTAATAAAACTTAACACAGTTGAACCTCGCATTAGAGCATTGGTTTGAATTTCAATAGCTTGTAGAGGCAACTACTCCTCGCCTCAGGCTCAGATTATGTACTCCTAAATCCCAGTAGCGTATGCCTAAAAATATTCAACTATTACCAACTCCTACCATTTACCAAACCCCCTAATTAGTTAATACACAAGTAAAAATATAGTTATAGTGATTTCAAAAACCCTAGAAACTCTACCGCGAGTTTGGAATTGTGGTGAAATGTAGCATTAGACCCGCCACCTATTGCAGGTGACCTAACATAAGCAAACGATGGTGTCTCCAACACATTAGTCTAACCCTTTCCAAACCCCTTGTGTGTACATACAGGGTGAAATAAAAGTAGAAATGCTTATTTTCATTCCCAATACACACAAGTCCCTAGTCAAGATCTACTTAAGTATTTTAGTAGGTCTCGAAGAGTCGAGAGATTTGAAACAGGTCCGCGTTCCAAAGTTACCTACAATTGTCAAAAATCTCACGGCCTCGGAGATATGTTTGAAACAGAGACAGTGAATTGATTGAAGTGAATTGCGTGAAATCACAAGCCTGACAACCCTGCATCACGTACTTACTCACGTCTATATTGTTCTCTACTTTTGGAATAGTCTGCGAGTAAAAGTAAGTTTCTAGAACACATTAAAGAGATACAGCTCATATTTTTGGTACTATCTGATGTAGGCTCTAGTTACCGTCACGAAATGTTACACCATTTTTTGTCTGACAAGAATTTAGAACAAATTATCAATAAGTGGTTCATTTCTGTACGTGTTAGAGAGAGAGAGAAAAACGCGAAAGTCAAGTACACTTACACCCAAGGGGAAGTGAGAGGGGTGGCAGTTATCAATCAACCGCGGCCTCCTTGCGCAGGCGCTGAATGTAGAGCATCGTTACATCTAGACTAGCTAGAACACCATAACGGTAAATTATTTGCTTATCATTATAGACCTGCATTTTTTGTACAGTTATTGTAATGATTAATGTATGAATAATATTTATGACCTCTTTTATATTTAACCACAGCGGTAAAGTAAGGCGGTTATAACAAGTGGTATTGCTCGTGCGTTTTCAACTGTTAATTTTTTTCTCAATGTAGCATAAATTATACTATTATTTACACTTCTGAACTTGAGCTACGTTTGTTTCAAGCGTTTATTTGATAACGGAGATTAATAGACTTTATTATATGCTTATAAACAAATACATTGTGCTATTTAAGTTGCCTGCATGCTACTAACGCAAAAGGTTCCCCCAGCAAAAAGTTGGGGGAACTTTTTGCGTCGTCTTTCCTTGGCCCACGCTTGTTTCCACCAGTGATTTTTTTAAATATATTGTGAATAATCAAAGAATAGAAATTTATATTTTATGGATAAAGAAAGAAAGCTGTAAGCTTGTTTCTTACCGCTTTAGTGCCTGTTTTATTTGCTCTAATGCGCGCAATTAAAAGAGCCTTTATAACAAGCGTGGCTAGTTCATGTTAGATTGCCAATTCGACAATTCTCTGGCGGTTATATTATTATCTCAATTATAAATCAACTTTGAGCGGACCGCTACAAACATGAAACCAAAACTTTGGCCATTCGGGATAGTCAACATTTACATATGTTATTATAAACGGGTTTCTAATTTGCATCAAATTATTCGGACTTATGGTCGTACAAATAACATGTCGACTCAATTTCTGAGCTAATATAACATGGGACTTAATTATGGTATGGCAGTAAATAGAAGAATATATGAATGAGGTCTCGGAGGACTAAAAACATGAAGAGTAATTATGTACTAATTATTTATTTTTGCTGTTGTCTAACTGTAAGAGTTTACTGATCCCTGGCGCGTTTTAATCTACAAACCTACCTTTGAACCTTAATTTTATCTTTTGTTCATACACTACGGTAACCGCTTACCATCAGGCGGGCTGTATACTTGTTTGCCACGGACGTAGTAAAAAAAGGTAAAAGGCACCAGCTTGTAGGCAGGTTCTATAGGAAGAAGCTACTGAGCTACTTCATATAGCTGAGCTAATAAAGACACGTAGGCGTGGAGAATAGACCAGCCAAATGGCACAAAACGACGGTGCAATTGTTTATAAACCTCAGAAAAGGCTCATTGCTTTTATTGCCAACTTAGCATAATAATATACACTTCTTTTTATTACCAGTTTTTCCCGAGGCTTCGTTAGTGGTAATGTAGATTTAGTCAATAAATTCACTATTCCTCGGGAACAGGACCGTTTTGTTTTAGATGAAAGGTCATCATCCTTTTCTGTACCCCTAATAAGATGTATTCAATTTATAGATAATAATCGATTGATTGGTTAAGGCGTGAAAGCTTAAGAAACAAACTCACACGCATTTATAAGATTAGTTAGGATATACATACGTCTATGGAGATGCCTTTACATTATATAACAATAATAATAACTTGACACATCTCACACACGGCCGTTTGATCCCAAACTGGGCAGAGCCTGTACCAAACATACTTATATATCTCTAAATACACACATATTATAGATAAATCACACAAACAGACTAAATGATCATGCTCATCACACATTTATTATTCCTGGGTGGGAATCGACCCTACGACCTCTGGCTCAGCAGTCAGGATCAATAACACCTAGACCAACAGGCCAGTAGTATTTTATTATATTATGGATTATAAAAAAGTTTAACAATTGCATAGGACATTGTTGTTTATCGTGGTATATATAAGTCACAGAAGTAGGACTGTAGATGGAATAGTTCCAATTGCGAGTGTTTCAAAAGGTTTAACATTAAATCACACACATATACAACATATGTCATTATATCATTAAGTTATTTGAAAAAACAGACACGATATAGGTATGTGTGTCAGACAGTTAGTGGGTCTGTGGATCTCCGGCCGTAAATATGCCCCGGGCGGAACTTTAACCTAGTAATTGCAGACAGTGAGTGTGTTCACTCATAACAACCATAATTTATATCTATACAAAAGACAAGAAGACTACGATTGCGATTTCTTAGAAAGGTCATTCAGCTTATAGAAAATTCACCGGGGCTTTAAAACCAGATGGCAAAGTTGGCAAACCTACATTTGGTGGAGGAATATACTTCTTCTTTCTGCTGATGGTGTATCAATTAATCCTTGATCTTTTTGGATTTTGGGATTGAATTGGAGATGCGTAAATGATATTTCTGGTATTGTAGAAATCCATATGCTAACTCTTCACCTTCCAATTAATTTAAAAAGAAATATTCAACTTTTGTAAACAATTTTAAAACGCTTCAAGCCCCCGGCTTTGGAAAGTATCTAGATACGGAAAATCTTTGTGTTAGGTTTCTTTTATACTTAATAACTACTCTATATATTTTCTAGCTTTTTTTTAGCTTTATACCATTGCAATATGTTATATTGCAATGGTATAAAGTGGATCGAAATATATCAGTAAAATCACGGAAAATAATCTTCATCGTGAAATATCCCATCTCGTTGAGCTAATTGAATAGCATGAATCAAGGTTTATCAATTATCATTAAAATATTATATTGAACTTACTTTTACTGTATCTGAACAAAAAAAATATTTTATTTAATAATGAGAGCTTGGTAAAGATATAACTACTCCTGTCTATAACTTTGTATTTAGAAAGGGATTGTAATACAATAAATATCTTAAGAACAGTTTGTTATTACGCTAATTAATAGTATTCGTATTTTCTGAGATCACGAATGGCCGGGTGTCGGTGAACGAGTCCGCGAAGTGGCCGAGTACTTAACACGGTCAAGTTCAAGAGAACATGAAGTGCAACCGCGTTATTGATACCGTAAGGTTATGCGCAACCATGATACCCTACACCTTTGGGTAGTACCGCGAATTAACACGAAACACACGGGATGTATATGTTCTTCGTAGTAACTAATAGTGTTACTCTTCTGAGACTCCTCGAGACGATTTTTATGTTATGTTGAGGGTTTTATTTATTGTAAATGTATTTCGTTGACTTAATTCAAGAATAGCTGTAGGAAAGGATGAACCTTGCTCTATGGAGTGTAAATGGAAAAGGCATCGATTTTTACATGGTAGTTATGTCACCATACATACATACATACATATTTCATACCTATGAAACAAGAAATGACCGACACATTGTAATAAAAGCAGACCAAAACACGTTTAAAGTAAAGCAATAGTTTCTCTATATATTAGTTTTTCTACGTGTTTTGGCTGCTTGTTAGACGCAATTACTTCTGTTTGTTTCTTACCGTGATGAGGCTATTAATGTATTTTTAGAACACAGAAATATTTTTAAGATACTGAAACGAAAAGTAGTACCTAACGTCGTCTTAAAATTTGTATGGATGAATGACTTAGACAACTCATGAGGTACTTTTTGTTTATATGAAATTTCGATCGATTGGCACCCATTATGTTAGGAGTAAATAATAATTAACATTCGGGTACATATTACATGCCTCTATCTAGTCCCAAACTAACTCAACTAACTAAAATAATATCAACAAACATAACATCAAGAAATGTATAAACAAAATAGGGAGTAAGTAGTCTCTGTGAATTCACTCATCGAACACGAAAATGTATCAAATCTGTGTGACAATGCATAGAGCACACGCAGCGTGCGCCCAACCAATGCAACTAGATCATAGACATATTCATTAAGTACTAACTGGAAACTAACTAGGGATTTTTTTAGGAATTCCTAGGAAATTCCTGGTTTTGCAGTTGAATGCTTGACCAGCCGTATAGGTCAACAGTTATTTAACTTAGAACAACATAAACTAGAACTAGAAGGATGATTCATAAATCCTTCTAGTCCTATGTAAAAACTCCATACACACATCAAAAAGTTTATGATTGTCATTTAGTTATAGAGCCAAGTAAAAGTATAGCGCAATGAATCACTTCGCTAATGCTTCTTGGCTGAGTCACTCTGCAATGGGCACGCGCAACTAACGGTGAACCGGGTTATCAAATAAGATAACGTAATTTTATTGTGGAATGGAACCATGTGATGGATGAAAGGTGCAGTCTTTTGTGAAGACGGAACTGGTTTCCGGTGGTAAGAAAAGTATTAGTGGCCTGTTGGTCTAGTGGTTAGGGACTCTGACTGCTGAGCCCAAAGGTCGTGGGTTCGATTCCCACCCAGGACAAATAATTGTGTGATGAGCACGATCATTTGTTCTGTGTCTGGGTGTAATTTATCTATAATATGTATGTATTTAGAAATATATAAGTATATTAAGTATGTTTATCAACAGTCTGGTTACCATAGTACCCGTCTACCTATCTGCCTAGTTTGTGATCAGACGGCCGTGTGTGAAATGTGTGTAGTTATTATTTAAAAAAAAAACGGAGAACCCTTAGTGATGGAGTGATCCTTTTAGATATATACTCATACTCTTTCTATATCCCAAATCCAAATAAATCCTAGGTATCTATGATTTAAAAGGTTTAATAAAAATTCGTAATAAAGAAGGAACTCATATATCGCTCTTTTAATTCAACGTAATGATAATTCACTACACTTTTTTCTTCTATTTATAAACAATTTGCTTTTATAACAAAATAATTGTCCACCGCCATGATGATCACAAATAAAAAGATTTCAACGCCTCTAACTGTGGATAATGTAACTCTATTACGATAGGATCACTAATGTTTAACCATGTCAGGAAGTAGTCTTACCTGTCGCTGTTCATATAGTCAACCGCTGATTTCATTGATCTGGCCAGACCATAAATATTATGATGTGACCATTTCATGAAATACGAATATTTCATAAAATGGTTGTACGCATCATGAACTGATCAATTTTAAGACTTGGTCATTATATATATACATAAAAGCGTCGGTTACCGCTTGCCTACATCTAGGCCGTGCGCTTGTTGACCTGGGGCAACCACTCCTTGCCATTTTAAATATTGTAACCGCTTACGTACATATTTAATATTATTGCTAACGATTCGAACGATTTCAAAACAATTAATCATTCAAGTCATCATTCTCATCAAGCACAATGTACGTTACAGTTCCGGTACTATTAAAAAATAACACTAAAACGTCCAAAGCAAACAAACAAAGCCTTCGCCGATTAAGATAGCCACAACACAATACGGACGATAAGTAAGAAAGGTTTCAAGTAACGGTTGTTACTTATCGCTGCGGCGGTGATTCTGTCGGCCGGTAGCCGACTTCGACTATAGATCACTATCTGTCTTTGTATTCGTTGTGCGATGGCTAGATTGTCATCTTTCTGCAACTCTAGACGCTTGCAAAATAGATGTAAGGTATGTTTAATTAAAAAAAAGTCTAGACATTAGAAAAAAAAGCTAAATTGTTGCATGTTATTTAGGCCACTATCAAAACATAGTGAAATCGAATGATCAGAGTTTTGACAATCCTAACTGCGTTAGTGTACGTCCTAATTAGAAACTCAATGCACCTGCATGCAATGTTCTATTTTTACAACTAAGGTGCCATAAAAACATGCTGCCTGCGTTTCTAATGGTACAAATTTCCTTTAGATAGTATCTACGTTAGTATCACCTAACCAACTCTAGTCACCACAAGTAAGCACATTTGTATTTTGGCAATCAACTGTGGGATCGGAACATATCAGACAGATCCCTTTAGTTGAGCCACAACCAGTTTTTTTACAGTCCAGTCTTCATGGTCTAACTATTGCTCATTATATGTATATTTAATTTTCTATACAAACGTGTTTTTTTTACTTTCGGGATGCTGTGTGATATAAGGCATTCCTCTTTTGAGTTAAAAAATAAATTAGAAAATACCCTACTAATATTATAAACGTGAAAGTTTGTGAGGATGTATGGATGTGTGGATGTATGGATGTTTCTTACTCTTTCACGCAGATACTACTGAACCGATTGCGATGAAACTTGGTATGTAGATAGCTGGAGACGTGGATTAACACATAGGCTACTTTTTATCCCGATATTCAAACGGCACTGGGACTTACGAGGGTGAAACCGCGGGCCGCATCTAGTTACCAATATAATAAAGCTGAAGAATTTATTGTCTGTTTGTTTAAACGCGCTAATCTCTGGAAGTATCAGTCAGATTTGAATAACTATTTTTGTATTAAATTAAATATTAGAGTATTCATTGAGGAAGGTTATAGGCTATATAACATCAGGCTACGACCCTACGAGCAGTGACTATAAAAGCAGGTGATACTGCGGGGGACGGCCAGTATGGGTGCACACAATATTGGTTTGTAGAAAAAGGTAATAAATACATTTTTTAATATGATAAGTTATACAGGATTAGTAGTTATACAAAGTAATGGGTTCATTAGTCTAATCTAGCATCATAAAGTCTGTGCAGATGAAGGATGGTTAAAACTTTGAAGCTATGAATGGTTACAAAGTATTGAGAAAAACTTATTGTTTACGAACTATCACGTTGAGCCTAGCTCAAGACGAACAGACAAACAACCTTCAGGCTATAGGCTATAAGTTACAAAAATGGGATCTACATCTACGTAGATAACTTGACATTTGTGAACTGTGTTACATGTACATTGTACAAGCTATTTTCCTCTATAAATCAAAGGTTGTTTACGAAGACAACTATAAGCTTTTTAGTGTTAATAAATCATTTTAAAACTAGTGTTTTGTACTTTTTACCCGACTACGCCAGAAGGAGAGTTATGTTTTTCGAGTGAGTGTATGTATGTATGTTTCTTTGGCATGCTCTGTAGCCTAAACGGCTTGATGTATTTTAGCTTGAGGGGCGTCGTTAGATTCGTCTCAATTGTGGGAGTGATACTGGGTATATCAAAATTATGAAAATTGAAATGGTCGATTTCTGGCGCCTTGTTATATGTCTTAAAAATGTTTCCTTCATCTGTAAACGATTTAGCTAATTTTGTAGAATGCACTGGAATTTGCAGTTGCAAATTTTCAGATGATCTCAAAAAGGAACCTAAAACGTTCTTTAAGAAAATTCTCTACTTTATAATAATTTTGTTAAACCTCCTTACTCCCAGTACCTTTTTGTACATTGGCATCGTCATAGTCTAGAAGTAAGCGAGGGACTGTGCAAGCGAAATCTTTTCTACGGTCGGAAGAAAGTTCCGCTATCCGCAGTCTTCGTAACTATCCTGCTGCAACAAACAATTTGTGCCTAATTTCTTGCAGAGTCAGCCTGTGACCACGGCCAGTGCAACCTGGTCGAAACGTCAGGAAATTCAGAGGTATGTAACACTTATTTCGTGATCGCATTAATTCCAGTGTAAACACATAATTATATCATAGAATACGAAAGTTTAAAAGTTAGTATTTTGTTAGGGCCTCAGGATAAATTTCTATAAAGGTATATCCCCAAATTTTTTGGACACTACTACTCATCAATAGCGGCATATCGTTGAAAATAATTGGGGGCAGTTGTGCAAAATCAATGCAACAAATTATCCTGAGACTGCCCACCGTGACTACTTGAGTTTTCGATGGGTTTAGACCCTTGAAGAGCCTAGTTGATACTCCACTCACAAGGGTGCATGGGTTGCATGAGCTACTTGGGGAGGATTAGCTTGAATTATAAACATGAAGAAACCCCTTACTCTGAGAACGAATACAAATCACGAATGCCTTTGAGTTAAGGTACTGGTTCCCATTTTCAGGATGTCCTACAAACATTTCTTCTAAGGAAACGCCCAGCATAACACAAAAATATGGCATTAATATGTCAACACAAAAGAAGAGATATATTGATAACACAACAGTGGAAGCCAAAACAATTGGGATATTGAAGCCCAAATATTTTGTTACAGTGAGATGTTTGGGTTTGGAATTCCACTTTTATCTACAACTATGTTCCTAGAACATCGGATGTAAGAAACTTATAAACATCCTTGAACAACTATACTAGTTAGTAGAAGAAATTAAATTAAATGTCTGGGCGGGTAAATATTCTTTGAGATAATGTCAATCGTGCGACTCGGCGCCGAGTGGGGATTCATTCTTACGCCTATGTGTGCCAAATTGCGAAAAAACCTTTCTGCCATGGTTTTCTCTGAATCCAGTAGGTATATTTTTTAAAGGCATAAGAAGTTTTTTTTACATATTTGTCAATGCGTGTGTTCAAGGACACGCATATTTAGCACAGAATACATATGCCCTTAGTGTGAAAGTGTTAGTTACCGCGTCAATGCCTACATACGTGTGCCAATAGTTTAGAAGACTCCCTCAGATGGTAAAGACTGTGTCGACAAATCTCATACATCTTTCTAGAAATGACAGATTAATAAACAACTATCTTTTGCCCGCGGCTTCGCTCGCATAAAAGCTTTTCTAGATGAAAGGTACCCTATATACTTTTTTGTACCCCTGACAAAGTATATTATGCAAAATTTCATGATGATTGGTTGAGTAGCCTCAAACTCACTTATAATATTACACACTAGTTGTTGCCCGCGACTTCGTTCGCGTGGATATTTAAATCTATCCCAACAAGAACCGCAATTTTTTTCGAGATAAAAAGCAGCCCATGGGCTATTCCAGACTATAATCTATCTCTGTGCCAAATTTCATCCAGATCCGTTCAGCCGTTTTGGCGTTGATTCAAACTTTCAGATTTATAAGATTCGTAACATTAGTTAGGGTATCTACATCATATTTTTACAAAATCATAGGTTAAACATTTAAAATACCCCCGACTCGAAAATCCATTTAACGATTAGAAAAGAGCTGATAATGCTGAACAGATAGTCTTGAATTCTAACGAAGAACACTCGATCAAGTCACCTTTCAAACAAAAAAAACGCACTTAAATCAGTTCATCCGTTTGGGAGCTACGATACCACAGACAGACACACAGATACACAGACACGTCAAACTTATAACACCTCTCTTTTTACGTCGGGGGTTTAAAAAAAGATGGACATCGGCAGGCCGTGTGCGAAAGCAAGTCAGCTACACATTTTACACCATTAATAAAACATAGTTACACTCAATACAAAACACTCAACATTCTTACAAGATACTGTAGATGAATCACGTATTACATCGCAGATGCTAAGATAACATGCACAGATAATGTATATGTTTATAAATTAAGAAATAATATACGTGTCGCCGAAGCACGTGCGATTATCGCATCGGGTTTCATAATGGTACCTATACCACGGTAATATTATCTATACTATACCATCCCACTGACTTGAAGCAGACATCACAGATTATGCATACATTTATAGACCTCCTGATAGCTTTAGAGCTTAATAAGGGCCGAAAGCAACTTATGGAATCTTTAATCGTTATTTGAGCCCTAAAAAATTCTACGTCTAACTTATCTCAGTTCAAGAAGGTGAAGTTCTAAAGTAGTGTCTTATAGTTATATAACGTTATCATTCCTCAACTACGTAAGCAATCTAGAGAGCTTCTGTCCCGTATTTAATTTGAAATCGATTACAAATTGTTCTCCCGAAATAAATCGAAAACAAAAACCAATTTCTGATTACGTTCGAGTACTATCGGCGTCGTTAAGTGATTATTTATTTGATTAAACATGTACAGTGTGATTATGATCATAATTAAGTTCAATTACATGTTATATATTATAACGATTAAAAATGCAAGCCAAAGTGGCTTGCATTTTAAAACCCTATAAACTTTAATCTTCATTCGGTTCTAAATTCGAAGCCGTAGCTCGGGATGAAGGTTTCAAATTCAGTCAAATCTCATCGAAATTTACAAAATGAATCTTTAAGCTGCTCTATTTAGCAAAACGTTAATATCACCAACCACCTGTTGAGCCTTCTAAACATGAATAAGATACAGTACCTTTACTTAATAATGTACCTACTTTACATCCTCACAGACTAAGTGCCAGGTGACAAAAACTATTCAATGTCGGAAATGCAATAAAATCTGTTCAACATTAACCAAAGTCTACCAAATATGGTTAGTGAAAACTTATTTTAATGATTTTTAATCTGTACAGCATCTCAAGCTATTAATATTTTACAACTTGATTAAGACGTCATTTTAATTTTTATGTTTAATACAGCAAAATTCGTTTTACTACAACATGCTTGACAACAGCGCCACAATAGGCTATTATATATGTGCATGTAAGATGCATATAGCAAGCAATACATAGAAGCTAAAAGTGAGCGCAAACTTAAGCAAAGATTAAGTCACAATTTAGTATGACATATGTATCAGATCAACAGGGTATAATTTATTTTATGTCTAATAACACGTTGAACAAATGATGTTACAGAACGGGAAACATACGTAACATAATTACGACACTCGTTGCAATACCTGCGTTGCATATGTGCGTTTAATGCACTTTACTGCAATAAAACAAGCAATTATTATCGTATAAACTTGCATATTACAATATAATAAGGTGTTCGGCCTCGGAACAGATGCGTAAGCAGCCTGCGCTCATATAACGACAACATAAGATGTGGACGTAAAATAAGCTTTGTTTTAATACAATACTAGATATATCAGTTTTGTCATGCAACAGTAATTTATTATTATAATATTCTGGAAGGGACCATAAATAAATACATATGGTCTAGTGGTTAGTGATCCGGACTGCTGAGCCTGAGGTCGTTCGCTCGCGTGTACATATTTATATATTTTGCGCGGAACCCTAATTCTTTTTCCAAAATAAAAGTAGCCTAAGTTACTCCTTATAAGTAACACCAGCTATCTGCCAGTGAAAGGCCCTTGGAAATCGGTCCACCCGTTCCGGAGATTAGCCGGCACAAACAGAGAGACAGACAGACAAAAATTTTAAAAACTGATTTTTAGGCATAGGCATCGTGCAAATAACTGTATGTTGACATTACTAGCAGACACTCCAGTTTTATTTATTTGTAAGGATATAATAGAAAACATTTATATATTCATACATGAGGAGAATTATTTGTAACCCATTTTAAGAAAATTTCGCGCCTTTGGAAATAAAAATTCAAGCAAACTATAATCTTACTGAAAAGAATAGAGCACGATACCTCTAATGTTGTAATGAAATGTACTACCGCCACATAGACCGTCAAAATTGTACAGAAGATGACATATTAACAAAATAATAGTTATTATTATGTCAAAAACGTTCAGGGTCTCTAATACAATTGTGTTTGGCAGCAAGACTATTAGAAAAGCAGCCAAGAGTGTCACTAAAACAGACCAATGACGGCAATCTTTGTTAGAAACTGTCGTATCGTTTTACAACTCACTGAATCGTCGAAGGACTTTGCTCTAAAACAAAACAATTTAATAGCTCCAAGGCTATGGTAGGTATGTGAATACCTAAAACGACAGTCTACAAAGGTCTTGTCAAAACAATTTGTCGTGAAGCGTGTAAATTTCTCGTCATGTTTACTATGTGAAGAATTCATCATCCGGGCATTGTTGACTCGGAATTTTAAGCATAACAAGAGTCTGGAGCCATTGTCCAAGTGAGTGAAAGTGTACGCTGCAGACTGGCCAAAGTTGCGTCACAGCTTATGCCTAGCTTTATGTATGAAGAAGAAGACTAGATACTTCACGTGTTCTAAGAAAATTTAGTAAACTAATAACATTGTTTCGAAGGCAATGTCATAATAATAAAGTCCTACGCTTAAAATAATTATTACAATATCAAATCAAATGAATAATATTCAGCTTCATTCTGCATATCCATATTCAAATTCAATGTTAGTTTCGGCTGTCTTACGATAAATTTGTTAATACTAATCTACTATCCAAGTATAATGGGCTCGAGCTGGTACCATTATGCTTTCAGCACATTACAGACTTTAGTAGAATTTATTGTCTCTGTTTTTGTCATATTTGAAAACTCTACAGATATTAGCAATCTTTTTAATGGCTCAACACAATTTGTATACACAACAATATTAGTAATCATATAATATACATAACACAGTAAACTAAAAAGTAAGAGTGCGCTACAAAAGGCCAGAAATGGTCGACGTAGCACTAGGCACCTAAAACAATAATAATAATCGTTTGATATCATAGGAAGAAGTAATTCATACCTTGAAAAAATAAACGAGAGAAAAAAACTAATAGAGATATGAATATTAAAATAGCTAGATATGATCATAGACCGTGTATGGGTCTCTCTACCTACATCTTGGGAAAGCATTGGCAGAGTGTGCCAATAGTACATTTCATAAAGCAGTTTCCACTTTCAACTCACACTCGATTTGAATAACGAAACTGAATGATTGTAATGGATGCAAGAACACGTGCAGCGGCCGGGTGCGTGAATACGAATGTAGTGTTAGAATAGTGAATAAATTATATGAACGTGTACTAGGCGACAGAGGACCGAAGCACTTCCTACGAATAGATATAGGAAGCGACATCTTCGACTAAGTTATCGACAAAGGCTCCATCTATCTATGGACATGTTTAGTCTATATTTGGTCCTGACAACGTTTTAAATTAAGAATGTATTAAGAGAAGTGAAGTTTTAAAAACTTAAGTTCTACAGCTACTGTTCGCATTTAACTCCAGCCTAGGTTTCGTAGTCATAAAGCACAATTAATAAAACATTCAGTTATATAACTAATATCTGAATTCACAAAAACCTACTCGTGTTTAATGTCGGGACTTAATGAACTTAATCCCGGTAATATTTATGAGCTACGATACCTTTTTGTTTAAAAGGCGACGTTTCTATCATATAGCATCGATCGTGGTCACGGGGCGAACAGTAATCTCAATTTATAGCATTTAATATGCAAAATCGGAAAACTTAAAAAAAAATCGAAATATTATTTTCGTAAATGTGAATCCCACTCGACAATGTGTTAACGTATGTTACTAATTCTATGCATTAAAACAGCAGATATAACACTGAACGAATACTATCTGGTCTTAGCAATGCAAGGAATAATGATATTCTATGGTTGAATTAGCTGTCAAGAAATAACTAACTCCACTATCATTATTTGTTTAACACTGTTTACAGCGGTCCGTGAATTGAGGCTGTTTGACTATGGATTACACTGGATAATCTGGATATACGATATTAGAATCGAATAGCCAATATTAAGGGTATACCGTAAACCGAAGTGATCAGCCAATTCTAGCTCAATCAAATCTTGGTGATCAAATCCATGAACTTATAGATATTTCCATGTCGCACTTTTTCCTAATTGAGCATTCTAAAAATGTGAGATTTTGCACGTTTTACGAGCACTCAAACAGTTCACAAAAGAATAATGTGCACAATCTCTGTTCTAGATCTCACTAAAGAAATCTGTATCTAAATTCCTTTCGACATTACTTCTATTTTATTTATTACAGAATTCAAACAACTTACACAACAACGTTGAACAAAGATATAGAAAATGAAAATGTCACGCAAGTGCTCTTGTCAATCGGTAGTGTGACTATCATTCGAGAAAACAATTATCTTGGGAGGAAGTATAACAAATTCAATGGAGATAAGAACCATTCTATGAGTATAGGGTTTCCACAGGGGTCTTTTTCTAACCCCGTCATAGGGCATAGGCTGGAGTGGCGACAATGCAGCCTCTCCTAACTGTTGACGGTTAATATAGGGCAGGACCAACGTCTCATCATTTAGGCTATCGCAAGAATACTAGCTGAGTTCTTACTTAAGTTATAACTGGGCTACCCTGTGATTCCACTCAGTTTGATTCCGACATACAACATCATCGTTAACCGTGCTAAGGCGTTTCCCGTGGGAAATTCCACACGATAAAAACATATCTAGAATTGATTTCCTATCTGGAGACATTCTTTATAACCCTGAAGCTATCCAATGCCGCTTACATTTTTTCAAATTAATAACCCGAATATATTCTGCAAATTTGTCATGTCATTAATACTTTCACTTGTCAGCTTAATGTCTTTTTCATTTCAATTGACGAACACCAGAAAATATTAGCTAAAGATTTATTTAATTAACCACAAGTTAAGTCAGTCATGTGAATGTGAAATGACAGTCTCCTCAACTCACGTACCATTTCAAATGGATTATGTAATTATATAGTCTTTTACTTCCCTTTTACAATCATTATAAATAATATTGAATTGCAGAGAGCACTAATAATGTTGTTAATAAAATGATGTACCTATTTCTAATTTAAAACACAAATATACAGTAAAAATAATCCTATATTGTAAACTAGCTGTACCCCGCGGTTCCACCCTCGTAAGTCCCGGTGCCATGGGAATATCGGGATAAAAAGTAGCCTATGTGTTAATCCAGATGTCCAGCTATCTACATAACAAGTTAAATCGCAATTGGTTCAGTAGTTTGTGCTTGAAAGAGTAACAAACATCAATACATCCTCACAAACTTTCACGTTTATAATATTAGTAGGATGTTATAGCATATTGTAATCATCAGCCTATTGCCGTCCACTACTGGACGAAGGCCTCTCCAAGGAGCTCCTACTATCCCGGTCTTGGGCATATTGTAAATGTTATTGCAATTTTAAAACATGCACCTACGCAAAAAAAAAAGCAAACAATATGATTTATTTTTCATGTGTTTAAAAAATAAATAAAACTCTAAAACGCCTCCATTAATTGGCGCCAAAATGTCTTATGGTGTGTTATCTGTGGCAACGTTCTCGCAGAAAGATCAAAATGGACGGTGCGTTAAAAAAGTTAATTGAATTTCGCATTCCTGTGTCGAAGCGTTCCGGAATGTGAACAGGTACCGAGATGGCGACTGATACCGTCGTCATTTCAGGGATTGCCGCATGGACAATGCTAAGCCGTAATGACATAAAAAAAAGTTTTGGCATTGAAATTTTTTGTTTAAAATACAATGAGCAAAAAAGAACGAATCTCGAAACAGCTATGTTAGTATGCAAATGTAGTTACGTCTTCAACAAATACCGCAATCTGATGGATATAAATGAATCACGTTCTGTTGCACTACCGGCTCCCACGCCAAATGTGTAGTCTCTAAGGCTGGACGGCGACGCAAGAAATGCAAATACACTTATACTTTAAAAAAGGTATTTTGGTACAATATCTAAAATTACGTGCATATCAAATTATTAAAGGAAATCGATTAGATTCAGGACTAATTAAGAATATAGGCATTGGAAAGTTTAGATTTAGACGAAACTTATTTCCAAGAGTAATGACCACAAATAATCATGCAAAAATATATTTATTTTGATGCAGTCAGTGATCAGATCAGAGACAAGTTGCGTGTCCAGATTGCTGGATATAATTATCGTCTTGGCCGCAACAAGCGTGACATCAAAGCGGAACAAAAGTTAAATGTCCTCAATTTAAATTTGTTTGCTTTTAATATTACCTAACTAGACAATTTTGTATAGCCTTCATCCTCGCATCACTGCGGAGGTTCTATTATCTTCCTCAGAATTACCTATGAACGCCTTTAAAATCACTCATTGCGACAATTAGGAGTGTCTCTAACAAGATCGATAGAGTTATATTTTATAGAGACAATCGATTCGATTATAAGTATTAGGTATACGGTATACATAATCTCTTTAAAGCTAAATCGATGCTTAATGCTACAAAAAAGTCTTAAGTCTCAAGTTAAAAACTTGAGGCGTAAGACTTTTTTCTTAGTCTTCTTTTAAAAATTAAAATGAATAGGTATGATAAATGTAATAAATAGTAATAATGTGCTTATGTACTAGATTTTAAATTATTGCATTCGTAGGCGAGTTGGTGCAATCCGCAACGCAGACTATACCAACACTGGCATTATTTCAAAATTGCGGGCGTGGATCGAATAGTGAGCGAATCCGGCGACGCTGCCTCGAGGGAAATAACGAGCGGAGAAGTGCGGAGGTAGAGTGTATGTAAATGTAACCAAAGCCGTGTTATCGTACGCCGTGAGGCGATGTGGCGATGTGCCACTGGTGTCCGGTGCATTGTTGCTATGCGCCAACGATCACACATCACGACTAATTGCAATTCCGCGCGGAGGACGCGCGCCGTGCTGCCGCGCGACAAGCGCCGCGTGTTGCGACACACGCCCGACAACGAACCCTCCACCACCCAACAAATATTAACATGGATTATTCGCGATTCACGCCGCGAACCAACAATTATGTTGCGCAAGTATCCGCGTTCAACACGACTTCTATATTCACTACACGTCACTCGCCCCTACTTTAATTCAGCTATTTTAATTGCATAAGCTACATTAATATGAATATGATGGCCGTTATTTTCTTGAAACGTTTGAGATATTACTGCCATTGCAGCCTCATCTGCATACAATTGAAAGATGAAGACCGTCTGTCCGACGGCCGCCGTACGAATTTGAGTGGAGCTGTGATGTGCAAATTAACTGCAACTCACTGGTGCTATAATAAGTATAATAACCTACATTCGGAGAGCTCTAATCGTCTAGCAAGTGGCCCGCGTATACAATAGTAATGTACCGGTAGATGGCCGCGCGTCGAAGCGTCTTAAGCGACAAGTCGCGCGTCTATCGGACTCAATACTTATTGACTGATCTTTCGTTCGGACGGAATCACCTCCAAGGAAAACCAGACTGACTCACATTTTTAGTGACGATGATACAACAGGTTATTGCATTGTTTTTTTTTTGCGTTAAGCAAAAATAAAATCAGCAGAGGATATTGCGTCACAAATTAAAATTCTTTATGCAAATTCCTTCAACAGTGATCAGGGATGGCCCTTGCTGATGCAATTCAGAAAATCTACTCCTCACTTCACAACATTAGTTACACATTAATTTAATTGAGCCATCAGAAGCATGTGCTATCAGAACTGTTCTAATACAGTAAGCTATACTATTTAAATTCATTCAATTTTGTCATACAATAATGTCTTGGTTACGCGTAAAGTTTTTACAGAAACACTTCAAGGAAAACCGTTTTGATTGAGTAGTCTCTTCGATGTAATTGCAATTCTACGTAAGTGATAACTTAATATTTAACGAAACGTTTTTCATTGATTTTCATGACCTCAAAGGCTTGTTCTGTTTACATTTGAACGGAACCGATGACTAAGACGTGATTCACTTCATCGGCTGTTATTGAAATTTCGTGACCTTTCATCGTCTGTATTGAAACATTAAAACAAATACTGCGGACACAATAGAGCCTATCACTCGAAGTTAATTAACGCTGTGATTTTACATCTGTACGTGAGTAAAAATATACCGTTAAACAGATATTATATGAGCGAAACCAAAGTAATATTTTCGTAGGATGTGCGAATTACAATTTTCCGGAGGGAAAACACCGGGACGGGGAAAATTTGAAAATTGATTAACGACTTATTCTAGCAGATACTTCAGTAGATATTTGAGTTGGGGTACTTACAGGTGCATGATGTGGTCGGGGATTGTTAGCTGGGTAGTGATGAGCGGTGCGTAATATTTCACAGAGCACAGACACGTATTCGTTCGGTTCAACGCGCGGTCGCCATGCCGTCCGTTCGCGACGAAGGTTTGGAGGCAAGTGGGTGGCGCGGGCCGGGCGTGCGCCGCGCCGACCTGCACAGCGGCCTGCAGGCTCACTGCTGACTTTGCATCTTAACCCGCCAGTGCATCAAACACTAAAATTCGCACATTTTTGCGAATATATTCCACTTGAGAATCTACTTCTACAACCTCCCGGTAATTATTTATGTAGAAGGTTTATCGCAATAACTAGCACGAAATCAAAAAACTTGTTTCAATTAACCTGTAACAAGTTTTATGATTCTTCTTGCCGTTTCATTGAATTGTTCGATATTAAATTTATAATAAAGAGTTCAGGAAGATAACCTTTTCCTGTTAGCGTTATCGAGCAGTATGATAATCGATTTAAACACATTTTGTCTACACAAGGAAGGCTTATAAAGCACTATCAGTTATTCGCAACTTCACCCGTAAATAGTCGAGTAGTTTTAGCATAATGAACGAAATTGTCGCCTGCGGTATTTCCGGACCGATACGACCTTCAAACCTTCAAGAAAAGAGCGTACTCCCATCTCAAAGGCCGGCAACGCATTTCTGACTCTTGAGTTGCAGGTGTCCATAGGCGACGGTAGTCACTTACCATCAGATGACCCGTCTGCTCGTTTGCATTCTATAATATAAAAAAAATACCTTTTTTCGGGATGAAAGCATCCTAAGACCTTTTTATGCACCCCTGACAAGGTGTATGCATTTCATGATGATCAGTTGAATAGTTAAGACATGAAAGCGTACAAACAAACAAACTCACTTTCGTATTTATAATATTAATAAGTCGCGGGTGGAGCCCGCTACTTCGTCTGCGTAGAATCTCTGCCACACAAACTTTCATCCCCTATTCACCTTGAAATTTTATTTTTTATAAAATGTATGCCCATTTCCTTCCACAACCCAGATTCCCTCTACCCTTAAACCAAAATTCATCAAAAAATGTCCAACGGTTTAGGCGTTAAAGTTATTTTACTATTCCTTGAGAACCGTACTTTCTTTCTGGGTGAGAGGTATGTCCTTTTCTGATCCCCTGACAACGTGTAGGCAAATTTTCATGATGATGAATTGAACAGTCAAGGTGGCAGTCAAGTCAAGGCTTTTAGCGTAACAGACAGAAAGACAGACAGGCAGAGTTACATTCGCATTTGTAATATTAGTATAGATAGTTAGGACTACTTAGGATATTTTTTTTAGCTTTTTATACGATGCTGTCAACGCCATGTTGAGGCGAACACAGTAGTAGTCAGTGATTCAGGATAAACGTCTATATCACTTCAATGACAAAGTAACACACAGCCTAATATTAATATAGTAGTATCTGTATCAGTCACTTACTCGGTGCCGAACCTGTCCACCGCCTTAACGTGCTCGGGTGATCCGAGTCAAAGACAGAATACAACTTTTTTTTTATTACCAAGTTACTATGAAACACACGCCATGCCTGATATTCACCGATGCCCTATAATGCTAGTAGAGCTAGTGGTAGCATTTGCCAGCCCTTACATCCAAAACTCATGGACCTCTGCTACTTTCAGAAGATTCATTCTCACGCTTTAAAATCTGTGAGATTGCGTACGTAGTTCGAAAACAGAGTCTCAATTTTTACAATGACCTTTGCAAAGTAGTTTTACCTCAATAACTGCAGTATGTGCAGGTTTATTTGCAACATTAGGGGTGTCGCAGGGAGTTAGTGATTTCGATCAGTAGTATCTTATGATTATTTGCCACGTAAATAATAAACAACATGATATTTTTATGTTGCAATTATAATATACAAATTCTGTATTAATTTTAACATTATGTTAGCATAAAACAACATCGACGGAAAATAACTAATATTTAAAAGTGCAAAATCGATTATGTGGTGGAACTAATTTTAATATTGCTTTTCTCTGCCAGATTGGCGGAAAACTATAGAACGGATTAATGCGACTTTGCAAGGCTTGAATCTCTTCGAAACGGAATACGTCAGACAAAATGGTGACCACTCCACTGCCAATATATCCAGCGGGTTCAATTTCCACGTAGAACACTTATTAATATGACTCACACACTTATATGTAATTGCTCTGAATCTAGTTGCTCTTTGTGTTCGCAACCTATTATTAGGTTTATAAAATTCCACACGGTATGAGAATCATGGCCCAATTCTTCAGTGGTGATTTTTTAAAGAAACAAGTAAATAGACTTGGAATTGTTTACAGATCAGTGTCACTGCAAAACCAACACATATCATTGCCAAACATTAGAACCAATGAAAGACAAACGGAGTTATTCCTGGGAGAACCATACTTCGGCACGTATGGGCTAGATCGACCGGAGTGAGATCACGGCCTCACAGATAACCGGCAGTAAAGCGATGATTGCATTGTTTTTCGACGAGTGAGTGACGAGTCGAACCCACGACTTCTGGCTCAGCAGTCAGGATCACTAACTACTAGAGCAACAGGCCAGTCAATTGTATGTCAAAAGCCTTAGGAAGTGGGAATCGTTTGAAGTTACTTTTGGGGTTTAAAATCTGAAGGTGTTGGGCAAGTGGTTCATCTAACTCAATGTATTATTACCATAACCAATATTGTCGATGATGAGCCACTGGTCCGGTGGTATTCCCAGAAATATCAAGATTGAGCAAGGCCCTACTTAATATCCTCGGCACGCAATGCAGATGACTCGTTGTGAGTCAATGGTATGGAGATGTTAAACATACATAATTTATGTAACCTTTATCCTTATGATACGTTAACCTAGTCAAAAGATATAACAAGATTACCTGCCCTTCAATGTTCATTTCTAGCTAAATTGTTAAATTATTTGTTGAATAGTAATATTTGCATGTAAATAAAACTGTTATTGTGTCACATTTAAAATAGAAGTAATATTCATTGTGAAGGTCTACATGATTATGTGTTATTGAGTATTACAAATATATTACATAAGGTGTACTTAGCGTGTATTACATT
Source organism: Euplagia quadripunctaria (assembly GCA_963859945.1). Classification (NCBI taxonomy): domain Eukaryota; kingdom Metazoa; phylum Arthropoda; class Insecta; order Lepidoptera; family Erebidae; genus Euplagia; species Euplagia quadripunctaria. The sequence goes on along the minus strand of OY982564.1, from coordinate 25,788,972 downwards.
ACACATATGTGGATTGTGGACATACTGCGCTTCAAATGGGAGGACCGTCGGTGCTGCAACGGTACATCCTTAACGGTTCCCCCAGCACTAGTCCGCAGGTGATAAGTCATCCAGCTAATGACTGAGCGGTGTTCAAAAAAAAAAAGAAGGAAAAATAAGACATACATAGGCCCTTCTGCTCGGCTTTGTTGCGACTCGGAGCTCGTAAAAAGTTGTATCAATTTGGATTAAGTCGTCACTGAAAATCAGCACACGAATTTTGCAGATATCAGCTTTATTTATATGGCAGAAGGTTTTGAAATGTGCAGTTTTATGAGTTTCTTGTGGCAACCTAGCATTCCTACAAACAAACTAGCCTGATAACAGAATTACGACGGCCTAACACTATAACGACCCATAATGAACAATCGTAACATCAGTGGTGGGAACCACTTGTGCGTTAACAATCTTCACCCTTGACCGTAACAATAGAAGTCTGGCGACCCACTTTAGCCACCATGCGGGCTTTTTATTAGTTTACAATTTAGTTGTAAGTACAACAAGTTAAAGTTTAAAAGGTCAAGTTAGAGAGCTCTGACTTCCCCAATCCATCCATATAAATAATATCGCTTTCCTTCTATTGCCTTCCCTTCTTACATACATTTTCAATTTACTCCCAAGTTTCCCATTTAATTTCCAATTGACAGCAATAGGCCTGCAACACATTACGTGAGTAGGATAAAATTATAGTCGGCAAAATGTGGGCGTTTAGTACACCTCTGCCTACCCTTTCGGTGACGATGAAAAATAAGGTACTTCTCATTTACATATTTACGGAAATTAACGCAATCACGAAAAGGTATTACTTACCTCTGAATTGTCTGACGTTTTGACCAGGTTGCACTGGCCGTGGTCACAGGCCACGTAAATAATATTATATCATGGAACGCGAAAATTAAAAAGTTAGTAAGGTACTTCTTAACGTCATTCTAATTCGAGCAGAAACCTAATAAGTTTTCTTTCAAAATTTCCTCAGTTGCTTTGAAATAACAAGACAGACCCAAAGTCCGTGCCTATTTATACTCGATGTAAAAACAAACTGGTTATGAAACTGTCACTTGTAATTAAAATGTGATTACGTAGAGAGCGCTGTAATTGACGTGTCGGCGGTTGACACAGCCTGAATACATTTATCTGAGTAATAACTTAAATGCACATGTTTTGCACGTGCTAATGTATCTACGAGTATAATCGACCCTTTCACGATCGTTTAGCTAAGTTGAATAGACGTCGACGAGAGGAAGACATATAATCTATTTACGGTGTTAGATTCTAGAGGTGCCATTCTCATCGCCTTTAGCTATGCCATTTTAGCTAAATTGCAAATTTTAAAATAAGTATTTATGTGTATGTATTTCCGAACGTATGCATACTGGAGTGGACTGGAGCGCAATGATGGGCAAAAGTAAGTTGAAAAAACTGACACATTTTTAAAAGTTACTGAAATAAGGACCTAGGATGACAAACAGTTTTCAAAAATATCCTCATGACCTTGCCTTGTATTTATATTTTGTATTTAAATATCGTGTTTATTTGTATTTATAAATATAAGTATCTGCATGCATGTATTTATGTATAACATAGCTTCAACACATGCCATTCTCGGCTTCTCCCTACCTATATGTATTAACAGCATCTCTTTCATCTTTGCAGCAGAGAGCTACAAGGAACACAGCTGGGTACTTCACCTCATTCCACACAGCATTGCAGCATCGCACCCACTAAAGATCAGCGAACCTCACCCTCAAATCACTGGGTGTGATATACAGTTCCGATTAACTAGAACTAGCGGCATTCAGTACCGACTTACTGACGATATAAGATAACCTAACAAGTTACTAATTAAAAAAAATAAAAAACTAATTACGAGCCATATTGATTTCTTTTCCAAAAGTTTACAGGCTGTGTCACTCAGGATGATGTGAGGATTCATCTCATACATCCAATGCTGTTCAGGCTTTTAGAAGTTATGGCGGAATAAATTTATTTCTTAAATATTTATTTTCTTCCCACAACCACTCATTAATACAATATTAATATACATCACAGCAACAGCTAACATAAAAACAGCAACTGTGAGAGGACTGGTGTCTGAATTAGGCGTGAGCCTGTAGCTCAGAGCACCAAGGCACTCACCGCGCTAAAACATAACCCCGCTGTAATTTAAAACGACACATTACAATTTGTTGAAGAAGATACATATTGTTGATATAATTACTAAAAATAATACTATTTACATAATAAAAATAAAAGAAAAAATAAACAACAAATTTAAGTCAACTGGCCGAATACCTCAAGAAAATGTATGTTTTGTGCATGTGTGAATATTTGGATGAGTGAATGTTTGAATGGGTGAGTGTATATGCGTCTGTTTTGCGCAATTGTGTAAGATTATGAATATGTGTAATTTAGTTTATTGGCGAATTGATTTGATTTATTATATTAAGTACTTGATATAATGAAATTAAATAAATAATAATATTAGCTATGTAGTAAACTCTTCGTTCTACAATAGTCCATACTAACTTTTAAACTCTCGCGTTCCATGATATAATTATGTATTTATACGGGCCTATAAATACATAATTATAATCCATAAGTCAGCCTGTAACCACGGCCAGTGCAACCTGGTCGAAACGTCAGGCAATTCAGAGGTATGTAATACCTTTTCGTGATCGCGTTAATTCCCGTATAAATACATTATTATACAATAGTCCAGTTCTTTTAACCATTTTATTATTAAAAGTTTGCTTGCAGACGTAGTATGATCGTATATTGAGAGAATGCGATTAACTTTGTTGTAGAGGGAGGCGCCCAGATAACAAAAAGGGTGATGTGAGAAGCTAGTATTAAATTTGTATATGTTACAGACTCTATCCTTTTTACGCTAAAGAAACTTACATACATATATTACACTCTTATTTCGGCTGTGGTGTAACAAACAAACGGATGTACTGAGATAAGATGATACTAAGAGCTTAGCAAAATCGCAAATTTCCAGCGGCTCTTGTAATAGGGATCTTAGTTTACCTAACAGACAATGAGTGTTTTGAACTTTGAACATTCGAAACTATTCGTAGCAATGTGACGTATGAAAGGGAATAAATAACTTTGATTTTATTGTATCTTTTCCTCAAGTTTCCTAAAATGACGTAGCATTTATCGGAGCATGTTTTACTAAGAAACGCTCATTAACGGAATTTGCATTCGCATTTTTTAACAATTTGTCACGCTAACTTTCTTGAAGATTCGAGTTTGTTTTGAAACTAATTAGCTTAATGGATTTGTAATTCTTTGAACTAGTTGACCCGGTCAGAGGAATTTTGTTAGAGGTTTGTATGAAACTTGCAAGAGATTGATTAAAGTTGTAAAACACTAGGATTAAAGCCGTGGAGTAGAGTTTGTATCAGATTGTAAGATGACCCTGTGTTACGGGGTAGCGTGCTTTTGTAACGAAAAACTGATTAGGTATTGCATTATCTGATAAAATAAATGTTTATAGTTTAATTGTAACTAAAGATAGCCTGGTGGTCCAAATTCGATCATAAATCATAATTCAAATTTGGTTCACTTCATTGGCCAGTATACATAGATCTGTCATTGTATAGACTTACGTACCAAGCTAGGTCAACATACATACTGAACTCGTGTAACTTGATGTAGTCGTTTTCACGTATTTTTTAAATTTATGACACGTTTTGTTTAAAAATTTTCTTCTTCTTCTTGCTTTCTGCACTTCATTACATACACTTTAAAGGCAAAGTTTTCTTAAAATTGCCTACAAAGATGTCTCTTCACGTAATAATATATACATAGATGTATATCAAATAAAACAAACACTAGACGTCTCGACTATTATTGTGTAATACATGTATTAGTTTAGTTAGTATTACTTGCTATAAAATGTAGAGGATCTTTAAATATCGAGTGGTGAGCTCGCTGTCACTGTGCTTGTTAGCAGACGATAGTGGCGTTCATTAATACTGATTGAAACTAACAGATAATTTCATGGAAAAATTTTACATATTCGAGAATATTTATGACTCATTAACTCAGTACCTACGTAGGTTGAATCGACCGATGTAAAACCAACCTCTCCATAGTCACAGTACAACCAGTTATCATAGTTTCAATAGTTTCATCATCATCATGATGTGGGGTCACGTCACCGGGGTTTTCGGTGGGGCGGTGTGTCGGAATCGAACCGACTAAAACCACACGGTGTGCCGTACTGCGCCTTAAGTAGGAGGGATCCGGGAACAACTTTTATTAAGACATCCGGAACCCTCCTAGCGCCTGCCCACAAAAATGTGGGCACCACCTTCGAGTAAAAACCTCTCAATTAGGCGACGTCCAGGCACACGCGGACGCCGCCTACTCGCGGGGGCCACTATAGCGGGTGGAGGGGAAAACCCGTCCGGTCCACCCGCGGCCACACTCAGGGCGGCATAAGGCGCTGGTAATCGCGCCTCGGCGGTGAATTAGGTCCGAGTGGAGATCATCCCCCCCGACCCGTTCCGCCGCCTCCTTCTGCGAGATGACGTCCTCACAGAAGGTCGCGACCGCGGTAAAATTCCTGTCGCTACCGGCCATGGAGCGTATGATGGCCGATAGCGAGAGATCCCCCCCGATGACTGCAGTAAGGGCCCAACGCTGCGTCGCCCAGGCGGAGCAAACTGCCAGCGTGTGCTGAGCCGAGTCCTCACCGCAGTCGCAGTGGTGACAGGCGGGACTCATATCCTTCACGATCAACAATATGATTTCACTAAAGGGCGTTGTACAAGTGACGCCGGTGTTATCTTGTTAAAGCATATTTACACCACATGGGAGGAAGCAAAGGATGGTCTCGGTATCTTTTGCGACCTCTCAAAAGCATTTGACTGCGTAAGCCATGAAACGCTGCTGCTAAAGCTTGAGCATTACGGACTTTCTAAACAGGCCCTCTGTTTGCTAAAATCTTACTTGAGTGATAGACAACAGATGGTCCAGATAAATTGTGTCAATTCATTAGGATCAAAGATGAAAATGGGGGTGCCGCAGGGATGGATGTTGGGCCTATTTCTCTTTCTTGTATATATTTATGAACTCCCCCATTTACTGGATAGCCAACCTAAAATAATATTATTTGCTGATGACACATCATTCATTTTTAAAGTTGATAGAAGCGCAAGTAGCTTTGACGATGTAAATAATATTATTCACCTAGTACATGATAGGTTTACTGCCAACAATTTAGTGTTAAACGGAAAAAAAACTAAATGTATAAGATTTTCTTTGCCCAATGTTAGACACTGAATGTGAAGTTTTATCAAATAAGGAAAAGCTAGATTTTGTCAATGAAACTGTTTTCCTAGGGATTTCGCTAGATTCTAGATTACAGTTGGGCGCTCCCTTATCATCGCTTTCAAAGCGGCTAAGTTCTACAGCATATGCTATAAGGAAAGTCCGCCAATTAATAGACATGGATACTGCAAGACTAGTTTACTATAGTTATTTCCATAGTGTCATGTCCTACGGGATTTTGTTGTGGGGGCGTGCTGCAAATATAGAATCTATATTTATTCTGCAGAAAAGAGCTATCAGAGCCATTTATACTCTACGTAGTCGCGAATCCCTTAGGGAACTATTTAAGGAAATTGACATCCTGACGGTGGCTTCTCAGTATATTTATGAAAACATTATGTATGTCAGAAAAAAATTGCACCTACTCTACGCTGCTACTCAACGATGTCAAAGACACATTACATTACTAGAGAACGAAATAAATTAGTACAACCAAAATTTAGACTAACAAAAGTGCAAACATCTTTCATGGGGTACTGTATTAAATTCTATAATAAAATACCTCCTAATATTCTTCAACTAAATGAGAAGAAATTTAAAACTTGCATTAACCGCACACTATGTAAACGAGCATATTATAATTATAAACTACAAGATTATTTAGCTGATAAAAATGCTTGGCAAAATGCTGGTCCTGCTCCACAGCCACACTGTAAATGACGTGTGGTCCTAAGAAATATGTATATATGAATATTCACTTGTATACTAGTTTTTATCTGACATGTTATTTATTAATATTTTTATCATTATTATTGACATTGTTAACTTTACAAAAAATTATCATTTACACATACATTATCATTATCATTACATTATCTTATATGTATTTGATATCAATTTTGTTACATTTAGAAAATTTTGAATTGTACATGTGAGAACTGTGTAGTCAATAACATATTAAGTTTATTTTTCTAATTTGCCTGGCAGTTCTGAGTATGTCATGCTCGCCTAGACATCCTGCCGATGGTGGCGTATGTGGCGGGTCGTTCGGCTCCCTTTGATATGGTTGAAGTGGACGATGGCTGGCGCGTGCGTCATGCTCGTGAACGAGTGCCATTGGTTGGAGCTGGTCATCTCCGAACTGCTATTACTAACATATAGTAGTAGTTTGCGCGACTGTTTATAATTTAGAACAATACGTTACATTGTCCTCACATTTAATTTGCGCATATAAGCAATGTAATCAAAGAGTTGTAAAAAAGATGTTGAAAAAGAGTGTCTTTGGAGCTTCTTGCCTGTTCTTCTCCACAGGATCTACTTATTGGAACATGCAATTAGCTTCACGACCGACTTAGTCTGACTGACTACTTACTACTCCTGACAATTCAAAAATACCTATAATGGTTTAATTGAAATAAATGATTTTGATTTTGATTTGATTGATTTGAAAATAACAGAGAAATTCAGTAGCACCCATTGTGTCCTACCTTTTTAAACCGAAGATGCATACAGCAAGTAATTGTGTAGTGTATGTCTAACATTCTTACACGGCTTTATCAGAAAGGTCATCATTATTAGGGTTATTGTCACAGCAGAAATTGTCAGAAGCGTAAAAATAGGATAAATATGTGCGGTACATAAAAATAGACAGATATAAGAAAACAAACAATAATAATGACGAGAAATATTGTGTTAATGCTTTTTTTAAGGTAATGAGCAAAATATGTGAATGATGGTGATGATCAGGTATAATACAGACAAGGATAGCTAGAGAACGATCGATGTGGAAAATGCGTGCATGACAACCAATTACGCTTGTGAACTGTACATGGAAATGTTGTAAAAAAAAAAGTGTGTACTTAGTTTCAAATCTCAGGTGGTAGGCGCCACACTGTACTCAGAAATGATGTTACCCTAAAATAAATATTCATACATACATACACTCACGCCTGTATCTCTTAAGGGGTAGACAGAGGGGTATTAAACGACCACATTTAGTCAACTTTTATTTGGTCCCACTCTCGTGTGGCAAGCCTATTGCTGTCAACCGAGGTAATTTCTTTTGATGAAGACGAAATTGGTACCCGCCTATCCAAGAGAAACCTCTTCACTCAGCACTTGAATGTTCCAGGATTATAACTGACTGGAAAAATAGGTGCAGACAGCTCAATCCACACCTTGGCGACTCGAACCAAAAAGGAGCTGTCACAGCGTTTAGTTCGACTTTTTGGTGTTTCGCCAACGAAAGGATGGAACCTCTGTCAGCGCCTAGTAGTCCGATAAAGGAATTGTGAGGGTTCAATTAATTCAAAAGAGCTTTCGCGCACTCACCAAAGTGAATCCTATAAAAAACCGATAAGCAGGCGACTTTACGACGATGCTTAAGGCTATGTAGTTCACTATTCCTGAGCACATCGTCATTTATAAACCTACGGTCTCTTCGGTCAACATAGTCTACTTCGTACTTAGCTGAGCCATCCCAAAGGTGACTGCAGTACTCCATGCAAGATAGGTGTTAAAGATGGGAAAATTGGGAGTGTATTGAAAGGAAAAAGTAGGTAAGAAGGTGTAGTGCATGACGTAGAACGTGACGTAGTTCGTGACGTATAATGTTATAGATCGGAAGTACATAAATTCCTAACATTCCTTTAGGTGAATAATATTGTGATGTCATACATACATAACATACTACGTATGATAACCTAGATTCCTATATAAGCTCATGTATTCCATCGGAAAATATAGTTATTCCATAGTTATAGGTATAAGCAATGGAAGGTAAGGGATATTGCTTATACGGATAGATTGGGGGGTGTAAGCGGTAGCTCTACCAAGTCAGGGTTCGCAAACTTGTACTAGAGCTGGCCGTTGCCGGGAACTCCAAGCCTTCTAACATAAAACGTAAAATTAATATACTTTATATTATTTTGAGTATACCAAGTAAAAACTATTGACCTTTGTTTCGTAAACTATTAGTTTGAAAGTACTAATAGCCCGGTAATATGTACATCTTTAATGTGATATTACCATTCATCAGACATTAATAGTTTTTGCTCTCTACAGAACAATGAGTTACACGCACATAGTTGCGTGGCCGATGCTAGTGAAGGTAATTGTGGGGAATTGAGTTGTTGGTTTCACTAATTAATTTCCTATGCAGTGATAATTGTCTATGGTAGAAAAAATATGGCAATTTAAAAAGTAGCCTTTGTAGCATGTGTATCTTATACAAGTTAACACAATAAACATACGTCTTAACACTTGGTAGGTAATGAAGATCAAATAGGGTAACTGCGTCAGCTATCGTCGCAGATCGCTCTGCAACGCTGGTATTCTATCAGGCCAATTACAATAAGAACATAATATAAGTAATAAATATCTAAGAGTATATATTATTATATACTAGCAACCGGCCCCGGCGCACCGCACCGGCAACAAAGCATTAATTGTTTTTTTCCGATATCTGCAACAATCATCGTCATATTTCAGCCATTTTACACAAAACCTTAATGAATTATACACCTAAACCTTTCTCGTGAATCACTACGTCTATTGGTGACAACTGTATGAAAATCCGTTCGGTAGTTATTGAGTTTATCGCGTACAGACAGACAGACAGACGGGGGACTTTGTTTTATAATATATAGTGATACAGATGTACGTTAACGTGTGCTTATAGTAATTTCAAAGTACCTAATCTACCAAAATGGTAATTGGAATTAGAAATATTTTGGATAAGGATACCTGGATATAATCGTCTCTCAAGTCTCTCAAGCCTACCGTATATCCTACTAATATTATAAACGTGAAAATTTGTTAGAATGTATGGATATTTGTTACTCTTCTACACAAAAACTACTAAACCGATTGCGATTAAACTTGGTGTGTAGATAGCTGGAGACCTGGATTAACGGACGGGCTAACAGCTAGTTAGTTATAAATTCGAAAAAAAAAATGATAACTTACAGTCAATGTTGAGTAATAATAAAAATGTACTTAATATAAAATATTTTAAGATGGGTTTGGCATAAATAAAATATTATTATTATAAAAAAAAATGTATGTCGTATAGAAGAACAATGGTATTCAAAAAGAATAGGCTTTGAAACCTGTGTTTATTTATATTAAAACTAAAGTTATCATCGTCTTCAAATATTTCTCTTTAGCAGTATTGATTTTCAATACGTTTGACGTGATTTACTTCTTTCTGCCAATCGCCTTTGATAATAGAAGCAATGGCTTCTTGTGTTAGGCTCTCAATTTCGCTTTCCAACTGCCAAACATTTTTGAAACAAATTTAATTTCAATTCAATTATCTCAATTAGTTTTGTGCGCAAACCATACTTTCCAAATGACAGTTGACAGATTAAGGTCATTGACGTGTTCACGGCTATGACGTCCTATGTGGCGCAGCGGTCCAGCATTTGAATGCAATGTCAGTGGTCGTCGATTTGATTTCCACTCAGTGCAAATTTAAGTATCCTTAGTTTGGATCTAAAAAGTGGTGCGTAAGACATCCGGGATTAAAAAGAAGAATAAGGAATTCACATTCAAATTCATTCAATTCGTTCTCAGCGTGATTGAGAAAATATCAATAACGCACTGAAGTCTTGCTAACTCTTGAACTAACTATAGGCCAGGGATTAAGCCAATGCTAATTTCCAGTTGATTAAACGTTCGTAAATATTATATCCTCCTCCTTTATATATATCTGATATTTACGATACCTGGGGTTGTTTCACCCGGTGCGTGAAGGCCGGTGCAGGCGAGCGCGCTAAATGTGCGCGCAGTCGACCGGACGATGGGCGGGCGCCTCTACGCCTGTCCGCCCAACCGTAATACTGTATACCTATTTATCACACCGAAATAACTTTTTACACTTTTTATGGGAAAAAAAAATTATGTTCGAAATTTAAAATGTTTTTACCCTGCCCGTGAGAGTATTAATAACGGCTATTGTCTGATAAAAGCTACTTTATGTACTAAATCAAAAACATTCCTACACATTGGGAACGCATACCAATTAAAATTTGTGTTTGTTTAGCCTGTGTGTATTGCATGAGAATCTTTAACTTTGAATTTTTTGCAATGTATTACAGTAGTGTGTAAAAGAAACAGGCTGCGGCGAATGTACCTACATACATTTCGGACCAAATTATAGTAACTTTTATTTTTTTCGATTTTCAAATTTTGATTTTCTCTATGTAAGTTTATTAGTTTAAAAGTTATAGGAATGTAAAAAGTGAAAATATTTAATTTAATAACAGAAATAATACTAATAATAATAACAGAATATAAGACTATCTGTTATAGAATTTAGTTAATGTCCTGTTCAATATCTTTGCCATTTTGACTCAATTTTATTATCGGACTCCTCTAGCTTCTAAATGCCTTCTCTCGATAACTAACATACTCACTCGTAACAGCTCACCCATCTTATAAATCTTCACGGTAAACAAGTTAACAGACCTTTCTATCATCCTTTCCCCCGCCCGATCCATCTTCCATAATCTCTTAGTACGTTTTTACGACGCCAGAGGGCGGGTTCCAGTAGTTTATTGTCAACCAACCGTGAATCATTTGTCAACCTGAAGTAATTAATTACAAGGTACCGTCTTCATGACCCTTGTTTTGCTCCAAGTCTTATAAAATTACGCTTCAGTTTGAATTTTCCTAATTCCAACATGATGTTAAGCAACATTATTCAACGTTATTCTACTTAATCGTGTATAAACAACATTATTTAATATTTTTGCCAACGGCGTATTTGCTAAGAAGTGACAGTACTCTCAGAGTAATACGAGTATTGCAGTGTATGTATTGAAAGAACGATTTTAGTACAGCACATTTCTGCTCGATTCAGAGCGTAGTAACGGAAATTAAGGTTTGTTTAATAAATTCCACATGGAGTACCGATCATATATTCTTGTGCCGATGACCAAAGATTGTTAATATTTTATACAGGGTGTTACAGAAAGGTGTGGTCGAACTTTAAGAGCGTTATGTGTACCCGAAAATTAAAAAATAATTAAAAGGTATATTTTTGGTAGTTGCTCTTAATGGTTGAGGTGCACATTTTTAAACGACAAATGAGTTTTCTTGTCAATTTCCATGATCTTTTTTTTGCAAACATTTTCTGAATAATCATAAATTTAAAACCCCCGTGACTCGAAAATCCCTTCAACAATTAGAAAAAAGCTGATGATCTTCTAATGGCTGAACAGATTTTCTTAAATTATATCTAAGAACACTCTCGATCAAGTCACCTTTCAAACAAAAAAAAACGCACTTAAATCGGTCCATTCATTTATCAGCTACAACAGACCGACACACAGAAACGTTAAACTTACAACACCCTTCTAGGATCGGGAGTTAAAAATCCGGACATTCCATCAACATCTGTGGTGTGAAATACACATAGTACGAAATATTAGCTGCATCCTTCAATTTTTAAGTTCAGTTTATTTGTTTCAAAATAACGTATCACGAATTTCCGTAAAATTGACAGGTCCACCATACGACAATACAATTTAATATACACCTTTCTGTAACATTTATATGTATACTACATTGTATAATGTATCTAAGTATGTTTATCCGTGTTCTAGAGCCTAAAGTATAAACTATGCTTAGTTTCGTTCTAGATAACAGTTGTGTACCTAATTCATTTCACAACATATTATAAAACAAAGTACTCCGCCGTGTCTGTCTGTCTCTTCGCGATAAACTCAGAAACTACTGACCGGATTTTCATGCGGTTTTCATCAATAGATAGAGCGATTCATGAGGAAGGTTTAGGTATATAATTTGTTAAGGTTTTGTGTAAATTGGCTGAAATATGATGAGGATTGTTGAAGATGTCTCTGCTACCCGTGCGAAGACTGGGCGGGTTGCTAGTTACTATTAAATTACCTAATAGAAGGCGGCTCTGTTCCTAAATCTACCACCTTGGACCTTCTTTAACAAAATAATTGTTTGTACAAAGTAGTAATATTACACGTGCATTTAATAATTAATTCGCATCGTCAGTTGTTGTAATAAATTGGGCTACCGGTGTCATATTGCGAGTTGTTAGGTACGAGACGAGCGATAGAGCTTCTGGCGCGATATGCAGAACGCTACCTCAGCTGTACAATAGGTGACATAATAACATATAATAGTTTGAGTTGGTTCACATTAGTAACACTTTTATTTAATACTGACCGTTCCTTGCAGTTGCACCTGCGTTTATAGTTACTTCTCCGGTCCTAACTGTCATAGCTTGATGGTACATAGCCTATAATCTTTCTCAATGAATACTTTATCTAATACCAAACGAATTTTTCGCATCAGAGCGGTAGTTTCAGAGACTAGCGCATTTAAACAAACAAACAAAAAAATTTATATGTGTAAATGGTTGCTGGTTTGAACCCCGCCAAGTACACTGCCGAAGTGAACCCCCTCCTGAGACAGACCGTTAATTTAGTTGAAGAGGTCAACAAGTTTATAGTAATGTGTAAAACTTCTATAAAAAACTGAATCTGACTTAACAAACTGAAAACTGACAAAAAAAGTTAAACTCATAGTCTCAAAGTTCCAGAACACAACCAACTATTCCAAATACCTATTTAGTGTACAATAAAAGTAATTATTATTTTTTTTTGTCTCCCTTTAGCACGGTTAGTTAGCTTTTTGAAAGAGGTAAGTCCGAGATCTAGAGACCCTTGTAGAATTTTAATTGTATAATGATGGAAATACTAATTACAGTCCTATTTTCGTTAACGCACAAGGAAGGTTCTTATGGAGAGAAAAAACGTGAAAATTGCGACGAAAATAGTAAAAATAACACTTTTCTTTTCCTGTACAAATCACAGAGTAAATAATAATTAAAACACATGTCCCTGCTGTCAAACATTTGACGCCAATCAATAACTTTGGACAGAACGAAGTCTGTCCCCGCAACTAGTGTTAAATAAAACAGTTGGGTTCTTAAATTATAAACTATTATGTGAATATAGACATTGACAATCAATTCAGGTATCCCTCGAGAAAAGTACTAATAGCCGTTCCTTCCTTCTTTCTCCTTCTGTACCCCTGAGAGCGTGTGTGTGTCTTCGGTACGTATGACTTCGGACCGGAGTGATACCATGGCCTCACAGAAAACCGGCAGTGAAGCAATGTTTTCATTGCTGTTCGCCGAGTGAGTGAGGCTACCGGAGGCTCTAACCCTTCCCTCTCCCCCTCTTTCCCTTCTATCTCCCTCACTCGCTCTCCTCCTCTTCCCCCTTCCCACCTTAAAAGCCGGCAACGCACTTGTGACTCTTGAGTTGCAGATGCCCATGGGTGGGATTGTCACTTACCATCAGGTGACCCGTCTACTCGTTTACCCCCTATACCAAAATAAAGGGTTAAGTTACGCATTTATAATTTTAGTTAGAACTGCACAAGGGCACAAGGTGTCTGACAGTCTGCCCTTCGCAAACTCATTCGATGGGATCTTATTAAGGCCGGTAGATGGTCACTAGAGACATATAAATATACTACAAAGGCGACACAGGTGGTGCTAGGGATGACACTAAAACCCGGAGCGGGTTCTTCCATAATTATACCTTTGAAAATTACACTTCTTCCTCTGAATATATGTATATAGCTCTAACAGCTTAACCGATGGACAGATTTGTGGGCACTCCCAGTTAAGACTAGCAGGCTCAGTAAGCCCACTTTGTCTCAAAGACCAACACAAGAAATATTCCGCTGAGAATGACGTACTTACTATTATAACCTGCTGACAAACTGTCAACCAAGGTTAATAAAAGGTATTATATATATGTCATCGATGGTACATATGAGACTGCTTGGCTCACGAGTTTTGCAATAAACTATTATTGCTGACGCGATAAGCCGCGTCGTGGGTGTCATAACACGATACCAGTCTATCCACAAAACCGCTGAACAAGCATCTTGTTGACTCTTAACACTAAGTAGGTACTGATAGGTCTTAAATGAAAACATTCGTAACATAACTCAGTAGTAGAATGTACAGATAAAGTTACTTACTGCAATTTAAAGTTATATGTATAATACATTTCGTGGGAGAGCCATGCTTCGGCATGTATGGGCCGGCTCGACCGGATTGATACCACGGCCTCACAGAAAACCTGGCAGTGAAGCAATGCTTGCATTGCTTTTCGCCGCGTGTGTGAGGTTCCCGGAGGCCCTAATCGTTCCCTCTTCCCCCCTCTCCCCTATTCCCACCGTTCCCCTCTCCCCACCCCTCTCACCCCCTCTTCCCCTACTCCCACCTTGGGAGTAACGGCGGCAACGGACTTGTGACTCTTGAGTTGCAGGTGCCCATGGGCAGAGGTAGTCATTTACCATCAGGTGACCCGTCTGCTTGTTTGTCCCCTATACCATAAAAAAAACTTATATCTTCTAACTAAAGTAACAATTAGGAATCATTACATACTGTTTCAGACCACACAGGTTGCGCGGCCTACTGGCTACATACGTGATATAATGTTTTATGCATTGAGATATGGGACAATGTCGCCAGACAATAGCCGGTAAATCCGTCGATATTTATTTAGTTCTTGCTCTCATAATGACACTGAATCAGTGCCTTACAGGTTTATTGTTAAACAATTTAAGGTTAGAAGTGGACTATGCCACTATATTACATTAAATCCGTATTATGAAAGTTGTAACATATCCTACCTAATACACTCACATATAGATACCTGAAAATCCCGGAAACTAATATTGCTAGTTTTTCAGGTATTTTTATGTGACCCGGATTCGTATCTTCATGTGACCCGGATTCGTATTTTCATGTGACCCGGATTTATTGCTCTCGATTGTATTATAAATGCGAACGTACGTTTGTTTGTTTGTTACGCTACACGTTGTCAGGGGTTCATCCATAAAAAGTGTTGCTCCCGAGAGATGCCTGAATTAATTGACAGAATTTATATTTACGCAAGCGAAACCACGGGCAAAACCTAGCTGTTTACAATAAGTAACGTCTACAACGTAAACTTATGTAAAATTACATATCAATCGCCATTTAAGATAAGTAACCCTTGTGCTTACCTCATATAACAACAAATTAAATACTTTCCCACTTTCCAAGACACTAAGACTACTAATTCTTAATGTACACAATCAAAACTGAAAACATGTTCATTGCGTTTGGATCGACAACATTCCTCTATTTTGAAAACAATACTATCTATCAAGTCTATATTTCCCAACATGGCGTCAACGTTCCCGCTTTATAGCTAAAAAAAAACTGTATGTAGACTAACTTCAACTAGTTTCGTAAAGGGCCATCCATTAATTACGTCACACGAATTCCATGATTTCTGGACCCCTTGTCCTTGTCACAGGTGGTCACATTTGTAGGACCCCCGCCCTGGTGTGATATCACATATTTTTAAATTTTACACCCAGAACTGAAAAGAGCAGCTCTAAATATATTTTTTTTATAAAAGTGTAGTAACGTGTCTAGTCTATCGTATACAAGAAATGTTTTGCGTTTACATAACGTACGTAACGCGTCACGTACTTTATGGATGGCTCCTAATATATAAAGCGTTAGCACCGAATTGACTAATTTCTAATTCATATAGGTAGTTTTATACACTTAAGCCTGTATTATAGAAAGGTTTGAATAAAAAATATATATAGCTCCTGGTGCATCATCCGCAAGCGCCCTTAAATACTTACCCGATGACAAAATGGGTCCATTGACGCATTAAATGAAGAACAATAGGAGGATGCGTGCGAGCGATGCCGCAGCCGATATGCGTGCGCGCATATACCCGTGACGTTACGCACGCACACACCTCGAGTGGATTTATTACACTTTAGACAACTGATTACGCAAATGTTAGTTTTAACAGAAATCGCGTTACATCACTTTCTGTGACAGGCAAAACATTTCTACCTTTTAGAAAATGCGGACTTGAAAATTATGGTTTTTAATTTCCGTGAATTTTATTAGTCCAAGGACTCAGGCCCACCCAACCTACGAAATAAGATGAGAATTCTAGAATAAGTAGAGTTGTAATTATGTAATTAATGTGATAATAATTTGAACGGAAAACATAATTCAGTACAAATACTGAAGTTGGGAGTACTCCTCATTGTAAAACATTAAGCGAAAAGTCTCCTTTACTTTTGGCACTGGGTTTGTCTACTCTATTGAATATGTGCCAATGACCTGCAGTAAAAGAGGATGTAACAACGAACTCTGGAAAGTAAACCGTGTTAGTTTGTTTTGTGTTTGTAAGTAGTAGAGCAGTAAAATATATTACTAATTTAATTAAACCATTCAATTCCAAAGTAATCTCCTGCAAATTCGCATTATGCACATAAATAAATAAAAAACATCGTGATGAGTACAGAGCATAATGATTAATTTTGTAACGCCTTGTGATTAATATTATTTAACATTGCATAATTTAATAGTTATCCGGAAATTTAGTGTATTCTTCTCATTATACTGACTACTTATTACAGATCGTTACATAAAGCATTTATAATCTTACCTTCATTAGGTATCATTTCACTCTATTCTAAATAAGGCAGTTTACAAAATCAACTCCTTTTTAAGTCAATATTTCTTCTATTTAACGTGAATATAAATGCGATCATATTACATCAGTAATTTGTGCCTGTAATTGAGTACAAAAAGTTCAACGCTCTTTCTTTTAATAAAAGGTATTCTGTGAAGGAGCCCTTAACAGCTGTATATAACAATATAATGTTACTTCATTAAAAAAATTTAGCCCCAAAAACGAAGACGCATCGACATTATGTTGCTGATTGGACTTAAAGTTACGTCACCCTTGATTTGTATGAGAAAACAATGGGTATACGTACGGTCAATCATTAATCTATAGAAAATATTTAATTTGAATTTGAATAGCAAATCACTAAGAGCATGCATGTTACGTCAGTGTCTCCTAACTAGTCTGTATTTCTGAGACATCAAACCAATTACCAGGAGTCGCAATATATACGCACTGTCACCCACCAGTCCTCGGTAGGTCCGGGTGCCACCCACTGTCCATTTAAGTTACAGCATTGCCGGACGTTGATCTGTGACAAATGGAATCCGCTTCCCTTGAATGAATTCTATAGGGAAGGAATTGTCCGTTTTGCTTGGCGAAAGTTTGAAAAGTCTGTCTTCTGCGTAACCTCGAATAAGTGCTTCCCGTATCTGTCCATGGACAGTAAAGGTTACGAATTAGCCTAGAAATGGTCTGCCAGACTAATTTCTTTAAGTTCTCCGCTGTGGCCTCTTCTGACCATAGGGAGAAGTAGTAATAAAGTGTCCCATGAGCTGGGCTATGGAGATGGAGGCTGCCCAGGATGCACTATGAGGAGGTATTGTGACCGATCATGTCAAGTTGTTGGAAAATTTTCACGTTTCACCATTTGCTTATTAAAATCATTTAAAAATATAATGGTTTATAGTATAATAATGTCATAAATACACATCATGAGTCCTTACAATAAATCTTAATGCCAGCTTATCTAGAGTACTTAAAATTTGCATATGAGACCGTAAAAGATAAGTGTTATGGGTTATTGAAACTAGCCAGAGTCAGCTGTTCTCTCAATACTTAATGAGGATCGTCGATACTATATCTAAGTTTGGAGTCAGCTGCAAGTTACCTACCTACGTACACTTTAAAGAGAACTTTAAAAGCTCTTTATTACGTTATTTTATTGATTATGAGTTAAAACATTTACGAACATTTTACAATTATTGGTTTGTATATAATGAATTATATCTAATTTATATTATATAAAAGTGGAAACGAATCATTTACAGAAGAAGCAGGTGTACTAAAGAGATGAAATAAAATTTAAGAGAAATTCAGATTGTAATACTTGTTTGTTTCGTTGATACTTTTAGTATTTAATATCTTCTATTGAGTTTTACTTCTGTTTTATGCAGAAGTAAAACTCAGTAGAAGATATTGCAGTACAAAAAGATTTATTTAGAATTACCTATAAACATGAAATAAATGTCACAGCCAAGTGACTAATATAGAATTTCGTTCATAATTCAATAACTTTTAACTGTTTTGTTTCACATCATTAACCAATATGACTTGAAGTGTCATTATAAAGACTTTCCGTACCAATACAGACCAACATAATAATATATTCATTCATTCTTGTAGCCGTTTTAACATAATGTTTAAACTTAAAACATAATATTTATTGATTAAAAACTGTTGCTTTCTGCACTTCTTCATTCCATCTGTAAATATTCCAAATTTCACTTTTACATAATATTATGTAATACAGAACGTACCAAGTATACAGAGTGGTTAAAAGGGAGATATCACTAGAGTCGTGAACCTATTGAATTTGAGTTTTAAATTGCCAATGGCAGTTAAAAGCGAGGAGGTAAGGTTATAGCAGATTTCTCCTCGTATTAGAGGACTGATGAAACACCTCGCACCCTACAGAACACCATTATTACTAATCAGCGTCATGTAGTGTTGTTCTTCTTACACTGAATTGGGTCGCGACTAACATTAATGTTTTTTTTAAAGATAACTCCAGCACTGGAATATTTATACGCACTGGTAACCACACTCACACATTTTTATTTTCCTTGATTATCCTGAAACTGAAGACACAGATATTATTTATTCCATTAAAATTGATAAATGATTATATGTCAATTCAGTATCCAGTTAGGAGTTCCAAATCATTGAAAAATATAAAAAAAATGGATAGGGAATAATTATCTTAACCACTGATGGATTAGTTGCGACTCCTGTTTTTTATTTATCCCACTAATATTATAAATGTGAAAGTTTGGATGGATGGATGGATGGATGTTTGTTACTCTTTCACGCCAAAACTACTGAACCGATTGCGATGAAACTTGGTATGTAGATAGCTGGAAACCTGGATTAACATATAGGCTACTTTTTATCCCGATATTCCCACGGGATCGGGACTTACGCTGGTGAAACCGCGGGGCGCTGTTAGTACTGTATATTTTCATAGCCTTACGTTTTTACTGAAACGTTGCCGTATTATGTTCTACCGAAAACAGCCATCACGACGTTATCAAAACTAATTAGCTTCATAATATATAAATACTTATAAGATTTAACAAGCAGCCTGTATAAACCACACACTACTGGCAGACACATGGCAAGTGATAGTGCCAAACTGCTAACTCGTGGGGCACTTGGCTATTAATTAAGATGATGTTCAATGTGTTGTTGGGAATGAATTATTGATGACACAGTCGTATTATATATGGTACTGCGAACATATGAAACTACCTAATGTTTATGATCTACTAGATATCAATGGTTTATGTCTGGAATTTAAAATAATAATATTGAAATCGAATCAAAACCATTTATTTCAATTAAACCAATAATAGGTATTTTTGAATTTTCAGGAGTCAGTCAGACTAAGTCAGTCGTGAAGCTAGTTGCCTGTCCAATACGTAGATCCTATGGAGAAGAACAGGCAAGAAACTCCAAGGACACTCTTTTTCAAAATATTTTTTTACAAATTTTTAGTTACATTGCTTTTACGCGTAAGTGAAATGTGAGGACAATGTAACATATTATTCTAAAATATAAATAGACGCGCTAATTTCTACTATATATATTTAAGTAATAGCAGTCCGAAGATGACCTGCACCGACCAACGGCACCCGTTCACGAGCATGACGCACACGCCAGCCATCGTACAGATAAACCATATTGAAGGGAGCCGAACGACCCGACACATACGCCACCATCGGCAGAACTTCTAGGCGAGCATGACATACTCAGAACTGTCAAGCAACATAGGAAATTTAACTAAATAAGTGACTACACAGTTCTCACATTAACAAAACATAATAATAAATATCTAAAAAAATGTAATACCTTCAATGTCACAAAGTATACCTATAGATAATGTCAATGTTGTGTAAAATTAACAATGTCACTAATAATAATAAAAATATCAATGTTTACATATTTGTCAGACATCTTACTAGACAGAACAGTATGTTTCACTGACTAATGGCTATTTTTAATTTAATCCTTATCAATCAATTGACTTTCAAGCTCCTCTCATAATATACATAAACTATGCCGACATACCTTTAATTGATTTAAATTTAATCATATTTTAATATAAAATTTTAAACAATTTGTATCGGTTTATTTTTATTAAAAGTTTGGAGAGCTCGCCCATGGAACCATTTATTACCCAGAAGATAAAAATGTACTTTTATTCCAACATCCTTTTGTCCCTCGGGATGATTAATGAATAAATAAGGCCTTCGAATTTTTTTCCTTTCATCAGCCTCTGAGTAATACAAAATACCTAAATGGTATAGCAAAGATTAGGCACTAAAATCTGTAAGAAAATAATAACTTGAAACGGCAAAAATAGTACAAACAAATTCTTTCCGAGTGCAATAAAAAAACATCACACATAACATAAATTATAAGCTGTCGAGACCTTTGATTACATTACGTACCACAGATTCGGCGGTTAATATTAATCTGAATATTTGCCTGAACCGACACCAATCCTACTAATATTATAAACGTGAAAGTTTGTAAGAATGTATGAATGTATGGATGTATGGATGTTTGTTACTCTTTCACACAAAAACTACTGAACAGATTGCGATAAAACTTGGTATGTAGATAGCTGGAGACCTGGATTAACACATAGGCTAGTTTTTTATCCCGATATTTCTATGAGATCCGCGGGGCGCAGCTAGTTGATTATAAATTGATTGAGTCTTTCTGTCTTCAAATGATCGACAGTCTCTATTGCCTCTGTCTCTCTAAACAATTCTGTAAAATAGATTACATCAACATACACAATGGAAGTGGAACTAACACTGAAGTAAGATAGTATCTCCTAATTTGTTTTAGGGTCGTGTTTAAATACCATTATTATACCCGTAATGTAAAGGGTCATGTTGTGTGGCGCCATGTCGACACATACAGCAACAAATAAAGTCGTTCACCAGTCGCCAAATGTAACAGTAAGTTTTATTTAACGCCGCCGCGCCGCCCCGCCCGTGCCGCCAGACTGGACTTGGTGCTCGATAGGCGGCTCGCACGCTTGCGGTTTTTGAAAATTAAACTGTCACGTGCAGATATTTTCTAGCGGGTTTACTTTACTAACAATTTGTTTTTTGTGCTGTTTTGCTGAACGTAGGGCGCTTGGTTGGTTCTTTATAATTCTGTTATTTATTTCGTAATCAGAAATTTATATATCAACATTTAAATATTAAAAGTTACGAAACATCTGCTTTGTTCCGGATATTAAAAAATTGATTTAGAAAAAGAGGGGTTATGTGGTTTGTTTACGGATTATTTTCTCAATTTTCCTACCTATTGACTCCTACAGTAAATGCAAATGTATCATCAAGCATTTTTAACGCTCATGAGTGTTACTTTGTTAGCTAAAAGTTACTTTCCTTTGTCGTTTTCGTTACAAACAAATAAGAATGAAATAACAAAAGAAAATCAAAATATGTTGCCAATTACGCGATATAAAGTATTTATTACTTTATATATATATACCTAATAACAGTAAAAATAAATAAAATTTTAGTATGACAACATCTCAAACGCCGGCAATGCACTTGTGACCCTTGAAAAAAAAAATTAATTCAAAATTCAATAGTGTAGGACGGATGGTATATAAGTTAATAAGTTATTTAAAAATGATTATTATTGTCACAAACCACTTACCTACGTACTTAGATTATATATAGGTCCAGATGCCTAATCCGTGCCTCAAAACTGAAGCCAAAAAATACGAGCGTCTAATATAAATATAAGCGTCTCACTCGTCACACGCGAGCGAACGTTCGCCGCTGAAGTACGTCTCGAGTCGCTACTTATAATATTTAAAAATGCCTGCTTGTGCTGTCACATTCTGTAAAAATTATACAAAAAAAAATCTTAAGTGTCCGAACATCACATTTCATATGTAAGTATTCTATTTCCTAATGTATTTATAAACAATAGAACAAAATTTCAAATTAATAAAATTACGACGCCATTACTAGAGATGTTGCCAGGACGTGAATTTCATTTACCCATAACGCATTCTAGCAGTATATATATTTTTCTTTGCCAAACTTGTTATTTATAGAAAGACGAGAAATATGCTTAACGTTAATGTTCGCGAAACTGGAATCCTTCAAATATTCTTAATTTCTAAACTAGCACCCGGTCGAGTTCAATGTGTCCGTCAAACGATACTTTAGCTGTGGGATTGTACTCGTATTATAACTTATTATTACTACTCCTAACGAACACAGCTATAGAGTACTTAGGACTTGTAAAATTTTGCTAGTTTCTTAATACTTTATAAAAATATATATATATATATATCTAAGTCCTACAAAACAAGGCAAAACATTTACTTTATTTTATCAAAATACCTTTTGTTACTCTGTTCCTGTGAATAAAGTTGCATTTAATTGTATTACTCAAAAGAGCTTTTATGTTACATTTACCATAAAAAAAAATTACTCTTATTCTCATATTTTTTTCATACGGCCTTATATGAAAATCGATTCTTAAGGAGGAAACTCTAAAAAAAAAATGTCTTGAAAACAAACAAAAAAATATTGTGATAAATAAATAGTTCCTACTAAGTAGTTTTATTTTACATTTGTCTTTTTAACTAAACGAATTAAATGAAAAAACTAAAAAATGAAATAAACGAATATTTGTAACTGATTTAAATACATTCAAAATGTATTTATTTAATATTACTTACATCAAAAAAAAAAATATGTATAATAAAAAAGTCCCTGAATTTTGGGGTAACCTCTATGCACTGGTAGTAAAACCGTCAATGCACACAAGCATAAACATTGTACGTAGACACTCGCGTTGGGCGGGGTTCACTCACACAGCACCAAAAAGTGGCTTCAAAGTAAACGGTGACTTTTGTACTAGTCACGGTATCTGGACCTATATATAATCTAAGCCCGTGACGTTACGCACGCACACACCTCGAGTGGATTTATTACACTTTAGACAACTGATTACGCAAATGTTAGTTTCAGCAGAAATCGCGTTACATCACTTTCTGTGACAGGCAAAACAATTCTACCTTTTAGAAAATGCAGACTTGAAAATTATGGTTTTTAATTTCCGTGAATTTTATTAGTCCAAGGACTCAGGCCCACCCAACCTACGAAATAAGATGAGAATTCTAGAATAAGTAGTATATATGTAATTAATGTGATAATAATTTGAACGGAAAACATAATTACTATTTAATAGTTATCAGGAAATTGTGTGTATTCTTCTCATTATACTGACTACTTATTACAAATCGTTACATAAAGCATTTATAATCTTACCTTCATTAGGTATAATTTCACTCTGTTCTAAATAAGGCAGTTTACAACATCAACTCCTTTTTAAGTCAATATTTCTTCTATTGAACGTGAATATAAATGCGATCATATTACATCAGTAATTTGTGCCTGTAATTGAGTACAAAAAGTTCAACGCTCTTTCTTTTAATAAAAGGTATTCTGTGAAGGAGCCCTTAACAGCTGTATATAACAATATAATGTTACTTCATTAAAAAAATTTAGCCCCAAAAACGAAGACGCATCGACATTATGTTGCTGATTGGACTTAAAGTTACGTCACCCTTGATTTGTATGAGAAAACAATGGGTATACGTACGGTCAATCATTAATCTATAGAAAATATTTAATTTGAATTTGAATAGCAAATCACTAAGAGCATGCATGTTACGTCAGTGTCTCCTAACTAGTCTGTATTTCTGAGACATCAAACCAATTACCAGGAGTCGCAATATATACGCACTGTCACCCACCAGTCCTCGGTAGGTCCGGGTGCCACCCACTGTCCATTTAAGTTACAGCATTGCCGGACGTTGATCTGTGACAAATGGAATCCGCTTCCCTTGAATGAATTCTATAGGGAAGGAATTGTCCGTTTTGCTTGGCGAAAGTTTGAAAAGTCTGTCTTCTGCGTAACCTCGAATAAGTGCTACCCGTATCTGTCCATGGACAGTAAAGGTTACAAATTAGCCTAGAAATGGTCTGCCAGACTAATTTCACCACTCCGAAAGAATCATTATATGGCGAACCCGGCTAGCCCTTCTTCAGTTCTCCGCTGTGGCCTCTTCTGACCATAGGGAGAAGTAGTAATAAAGTGTCCCATGAGCTGGGCTATGAAGATGGAGGCTGCCCAGGATGCACTATGAGGAGGTATTGTGACCGATCATGTCAAGTTTTGGAAAATTTTCACGTTTCACCATTTGCTTATTAAAATCATTTAAAAATATAATGGTTTATAGTCTAAAAATGGCATAAATACACATCATGAGTCCTTACAATAAATCTTAATGCCAGCTTATCTAGAATACTTAAAATTTGCATATGAGACCGTAAAAGATAAGTGTTATGGGTTATTGAAACTAGCCAGAGTCAGCTGTTCTCTCAATACTTAATGAGGATCGTCGATACTATATTTAAGTTTGGAGTCAGCTGCAAGTTACCTACCTACGTACACTTTAAAGAGAACTTTAAAAGCTCTTTATTACGTTATTTTATTGATTATGAGTTAAAACATTTACGAACATTTTACAATAATTGGTTTGTATATAATGAATTATATCTAATTGTAAGTGGAAACGAATCATTTACAGAAGAAGCAGGTGTACTAAAGAGATGAAATAAAACTTAAGAGAAATTCAGATTGTAATACTTGTTTGTTTCGTTGATACTTTTAGTATTTAATGTCTTCTATTGAGTTTTACTTCTGTTTTATGCAGAAGTAAAACTCAGTAGAAGATATTGCAGTAAAAAGATTTATTTAGAATTACCTATAAACATGAAATAAATGTCACAGCCAAGTGACTAATATAGAATTTCGTTCATAATTCAATAACTTTTAACTGTTTTGTTTCACATCATTAACCAATATGACTTGAAGTGTCATTATAAAGACTTTCCGTACCAATACAGACCAACATAATAATATATTCATTCATTCTTGTAGCCGTTTTAACATAATGTTTAAACTTAAAACATAATATTTATTGATTAAAAACTGTAGCTTTCTGCACTTCTTCATTCCATCTGTAAATATTCCAAATTTCACATTTACATAATATTATGTAATACAGAACGTACCAAGTATACAGAGTGGTTAAAAGGGAGATATCACTAGAGTCGTGAACCTATTGAATTTGAGTTTTAAATTGCCAATGGCAGTTAAAAGCGAGGAGGTAAGGTTATAGCAGATTTCTCCTCGTATTAGAGGACTGATGAAACACCTCGCACCCTACAGAACACCATAATTACTAATCAGCGTCATGTAGTGTTGTTCTTCTTACGCTGAATTGGGTCGCGACTAAGATTAATGTTTTTTTTAAAGATAACTCCAGCACTGGAATATTTATACGCACTGGTACACACTCACACATTTTTATTTTCCTTGATTATCCTGAAACTGAATACACAGATATTATTTATTCCATTAAAATTGATAAATGATTATAAGTCAATTCAGTATCTAGTTAGGAGTTCCAAGGCATTGAAAAATATAAAAAAATGGATAGGGAATAATTATTCTTGACCACTAATGGATTGGTTGTGACTCCTGTTTTTTATTTATCCCACTAATATTATAAATGTGAAAGTTTGGATGGATGGATGGATGGATGTTTGTTACTCTTTCACGCCAAAACTACTGAACCGATTGCGATGAAACTTGGTATGTAGATAGCTGGAAACCTGGATTAACATAGGCTACTTTTTATCCCGATATTCCCACGGGATCGGGACTTACGCGGGTGAAACCGCGGGGCGCTGCTAGTACTGTATTTTTTCATAGCCTTACGTTTTTACTGAAACGTTGCAATATTATGTTCTACCGAAAACGGCCATCACGACGTTATCAAAACTAATTAGCTTCATAATATATAAATACTTATACGATTTAACAAGCAGCCTGTATAAACCACACACTACTGGCAGACACATGGCAAGTGATAGTGCCAAACTGCTAACTCGTGGGGCACTTGGCTATTAATTAAGATGATGTTCAATGTGTTGTTGGGAATGAATTATTGATGACACAGTCGTATTATATATGGTACTGCGAACATATGAAACTACCTAATGTTTATGATCTACTAGATATCAATGGTTTATGTCTGGAATTTAAAATAATAATATTCAAATCGAATCAAAACCATTTATTTCAATTAAACCAATAATAGGTATTTTTGAATTTTCAGGAGTCAGTCAGACTAAGTCAGTCGTGAAGCTAGTTGCCTGTCCAATACGTAGATCCTATGGAGAAGAACAGGCAAGAAACTCCAAGGACACTCTTTTTCAAAATATTTTTTTACAAATTTTTAGTTACATTGCTTTTACGCGTAAGTGAAATGTGAGGACAATGTAACATATTATTCTAAAATATAAATAGACGCGCTAATTTCTACTATATATATTTAAGTAATAGCAGTCCGAAGATGACCTGCACCGACCAACGGCACCCGTTCACGAGCATGACGCACACGCCAGCCATCGTACAGATAAACCATATTGAAGGGAGCCGAACGACCCGACACATACGCCACCATCGGCAGAACTTCTAGGCGAGCATGACATACTCAGAACTGTCAAGCAACATAGGAAATTTAACTAAATAAGTGACTACACAGTTCTCACATTAACAAAACATAATAATAAATATCTAAAAAAATGTAATACCTTCAATGTCACAAAGTATACCTATAGATAATGTCAATGTTGTGTAAAATTAACAATGTCACTAATAATAATAAAAATATCAATGTTTACATATTTGTCAGACATCTTACTAGACAGAACAGTATGTTTCACTGACTAATGGCTATTTTTAATTTAATCCTTATCAATCAATTGACTTTCAAGCTCCTCTCATAATATACATAAACTATGCCGACATACCTTTAATTGATTTAAATTTAATCATATTTTAATATAAAATTTTAAACAATTTGTATCGGTTTATTTTTATTAAAAGTTTGGAGAGCTCGCCCATGGAACCATTTATTACCCAGAAGATAAAAATGTACTTTTATTCCAACATCCTTTTGTCCCTCGGGATGATTAATGAATAAATAAGGCCTTCGAATTTTTTTCCTTTCATCAGCCTCTGAGTAATACAAAATACCTAAATGGTATAGCAAAGATTAGGCACTAAAATCTGTAAGAAAATAATAACTTGAAACGGCAAAAATAGTACAAACAAATTCTTTCCGAGTGCAATAAAAAAACATCACACATAACATAAATTATAAGCTGTCGAGACCTTTGATTACATTACGTACCACAGATTCGGCGGTTAATATTAATCTGAATATTTGCCTGAACCGACACCAATCCTACTAATATTATAAACGTGAAAGTTTGTAAGAATGTATGAATGTATGGATGTATGGATGTTTGTTACTCTTTCACACAAAAACTACTGAACAGATTGCGATAAAACTTGGTATGTAGATAGCTGGAGACCTGGATTAACACATAGGCTAGTTTTTTATCCCGATATTTCTATGAGATCCGCGGGGCGCAGCTAGTTGATTATAAATTGATTGAGTCTTTCTGTCTTCAAATGATCGACAGTCTCTATTGCCTCTGTCTCTCTAAACAATTCTGTAAAATAGATTACATCAACATACACAATGGAAGTGGAACTAACACTGAAGTAAGATAGTATCTCCTAATTTGTTTTAGGGTCGTGTTTAAATACCATTATTATACCCGTAATGTAAAGGGTCATGTTGTGTGGCGCCATGTCGACACATACAGCAACAAATAAAGTCGTTCACCAGTCGCCAAATGTAACAGTAAGTTTTATTTAACGCCGCCGCGCCGCCCCGCCCGTGCCGCCAGACTGGACTTGGTGCTCGATAGGCGGCTCGCACGCTTGCGGTTTTTGAAAATTAAACTGTCACGTGCAGATATTTTCTAGCGGGTTTACTTTACTAACAATTTGTTTTTTGTGCTGTTTTGCTGAACGTAGGGCGCTTGGTTGGTTCTTTATAATTCTGTTATTTATTTCGTAATCAGAAATTTATATATCAACATTTAAATATTAAAAGTTACGAAACATCTGCTTTGTTCCGGATATTAAAAAATTGATTTAGAAAAAGAGGGGTTATGTGGTTTGTTTACGGATTATTTTCTCAATTTTCCTACCTATTGACTCCTACAGTAAATGCAAATGTATCATCAAGCATTTTTAACGCTCATGAGTGTTACTTTGTTAGCTAAAAGTTACTTTCCTTTGTCGTTTTCGTTACAAACAAATAAGAATGAAATAACAAAAGAAAATCAAAATATGTTGCCAATTACGCGATATAAAGTATTTATTACTTTATATATATATACCTAATAACAGTAAAAATAAATAAAATTTTAGTATGACAACATCTCAAACGCCGGCAATGCACTTGTGACCCTTGAAAAAAAAAAATAATTCAAAATTCAATAGTGTAGGACGGATGGTATATAAGTTAATAAGTTATTTAAAAATGATTATTATTGTCACAAACCACTTACCTACGTACTTAGATTATATATAGGTCCAGATGCCTAATCCGTGCCTCAAAACTGAAGCCAAAAAATACGAGCGTCTAATATAAATATAAGCGTCTCACTCGTCACACGCGAGCGAACGTTCGCCGCTGAAGTACGTCTCGAGTCGCTACTTATAATATTTAAAAATGCCTGCTTGTGCTGTCACATTCTGTAAAAATTATACAAAAAAAATCTTAAGTGTCCGAACATCACATTTCATATGTAAGTATTCTATTTCCTAATGTATTTATAAACAATAGAACAAAATTTCAAATTAATAAAATTACGACGCCATTACTAGAGATGTTGCCAGGACGTGAATTTCATTTACCCATAACGCATTCTAGCAGTATATATATTTTTCTTTGCCAAACTTGTTATTTATAGAAAGACGAGAAATATGCTTAACGTTAATGTTCGCGAAACTGGAATCCTTCAAATATTCTTAATTTCTAAACTAGCACCCGGTCGAGTTCAATGTGTCCGTCAAACGATACTTTAGCTGTGGGATTGTACTCGTATTATAACTTATTATTACTACTCCTAACGAACACAGCTATAGAGCACTTAGGACTTGTAAAATTTTGCTAGTTTCTTAATACTTTATAAAAATATATATATATATATATCTAAGTCCTACAAAACAAGGCAAAACATTTACTTTATTTTATCAAAATACCTTTTGTTACTCTGTTCCTGTGAATAAAGTTGCATTTAATTGTATTACTCAAAAGAGCTTTTATGTTACATTTACCATAAAAAAAAATTACTCTTATTCTCATATTTTTTTCATACGGCCTTATATGAAAATCGATTCTTAAGGAGGAAACTCTAAAAAAAAAATGTCTTGAAAACAAACAAAAAAATATTGTGATAAATAAATAGTTCCTACTAAGTAGTTTTATTTTACATTTGTCTTTTTAACTAAACGAATTAAATGAAAAAAACGAAAAAAATGAAATAAACGAATATTTGTAACTGATTTAAATACATTCAAAATGTATTTATTTAATATTACTTACATCAAAACAAAAAAAAATTGTTTTATAAAAAAGTCCCTGAATTTTGGGGTAACCTCTATGCACTGGTAGTAAAACCGTCAATGCACACAAACATAAACATTGTACGTAGACTCTCGCGTTGGGCGGGGTTCACTCACACAGCACCAAAAAGTGGCTTCAAAGTAAACGGTGACTTTTGTACTAGTCACGGTATCTGGACCTATATATAATCTAAGCCTACGTAAATATCATTGAAATTTAAATGATCGCTTAGAAATATGGTCGAGAAATATTTATTATCATTTAACTAAAATGTATTACATATAATTCACTTTGCTAATTAGTGATTCAAATGTATGCTTCTTCCATTTGAATTTTTAATATTCTGTATTTAGAGTATTAGGTGAAGAATATGTAACTGCTCTTATATAAAGAGTGGGGTATTTTGTATTTAATCGATAAAGTTTATACGAGTGACGTTAACTTTCTGTGTCAGTTATAATGCGGGAGGTGTCTTTAAAAAAAAAATATTTATATTTGTTTTTCCAAAATGCTTACCTCGTTAATATTCTGGTGGGAAAGTCATCAATCTCAATTTTTAAAAATGTGTTTTATATGTACCCGTGAATTTTAACCGACGTATCGCCGTAATGGATTACTTTTGTGCCAGATTCACATACAATAATATGGCAATATTACAGCTATTAATGTTTTAATGAAGTTTCTCAAATAAATTAGACAGAGCCCTATTTTTAATTTTCTTTTTCCATAGCCATTTCTTTTTTATTTATAAATCTTTTTAAATATCTTAGACATTTCGTATTGTATTTCTACCGTTCTGTGTTGCATAAAATCTTAAACTTTATTGGTTTCATTGACTTATATGTTTTTGTAAATAATAAAAAAAAAAAAAACTGTCAGTCATAGGATTGTACGTCAGAAGTGAAAACATAATAGACACATCTGTCACCTGAGCGTGACGGTCACGCGAGTTCTGGCCTTTTTCCCGTATCAAAAGTATCCGACGTGCCTAAAGAAGTTTCACTTTAAAAAGTACAGTCGAAAAGAACTGAATAGACTAAAGAAACCAAACCCCACCTGAAAAATACATCCGAACAGATAAAATAATAACTGTAAGTGTGTGAGCAGCCTTAGCGATGACGCGCCGGTATCCATCGCCTTGTAAATCCGTCCCGGCATTTAATTGCTATATTTTTTAATACTTTTGGCTCCTGCATTCTTGGCGCTAACAACGGTACACCTTTATGGATTACGGTAATATATTTATTTAATGAACACTTAGATATCACTCGCGGCTTTAAATGTATAATAATATATAAATAATACTGTTTTCTTTGGAACCAACTTTTACCCCCGGCTTCGCTAGATCTTGTCAATAATTTACGGTCCCCAGCATTTTTTTCTGGATGAAAGGTACCCTACCCTATGTTCTTTTCTGTACTCCTGTATTCAACAGTTCATGACGATCGATCGAGTAGTTA
Organism: Euplagia quadripunctaria; assembly: GCA_963859945.1. Taxonomy (NCBI): domain Eukaryota; kingdom Metazoa; phylum Arthropoda; class Insecta; order Lepidoptera; family Erebidae; genus Euplagia; species Euplagia quadripunctaria. The sequence continues at coordinate 25,757,527 of OY982564.1, read as the reverse complement.
AGGCGTCAAAGCGTACCTACAAACTCACATTCGCATAATATTAGTTAGGACTAGCAGTTTCCGCGCGGCTTCGCTCGCATGTACATACATATTTATATATTTTGCGCGGCACCCTAACCCTAAATTATTCCTTATAACACCAGCTATCTGCCAGTGAAAGTCCCGTGGAAATCGGTCCACCCGTTCCGGAGATTAGCAGGAACAAAGAGACAGACAGATAGACAGACACACAGACAACAATTTTAAAAACTGATTTTTAGGCATAGGTATCGTGCACATAACTGTATGAGCTTAAAAAAACTATTATTTTGACATTACAAACGGACACAGACACGACTGACAAAGAAGTTAACTGAAAGAAAACATAAGATCAAACATAAATAGTATAACTTCGTATAGAAATCAAAATTATTTTACAAAAGGTTATATTTTGTATTTTCCACATAAATACTTTCGTTTCTAAAATGTGCATAAAGTTTGAAATAAAAATAAAATAAATAAAAATGTGTAAAGTTGAAGATTTTAAATAGCACATTTTCATTCCACCTTCACATTCCACCTACTTTTATGAAAAACGGAGGCAAAAATACCTGGAAATTTATAACCTGTATACCTAGATAATATATCTACAAAGGAATTCCGAAAAGATGCAATAGATGCGCTATTTTAAATATTTATTTCTATGGATATCGACAGAATGGTGTATTCCACGAATGATACCAAATGCTGAAGAGAATGAAGAAAACATATGAAAATCTATTTCATACAATTGCAATTTATTATGTAGGTATACATGTATATTCTGTCTGGTACTGGTACTACAGTATTCCCACACACTACACATGTAAAATGGTATCTAAAAATGTTATGAGCATCACATTCAATATTATATTGGATACCGTAAGTGCATGAAACCTCTGTAATGGAAATCGAACACAGTGTGTATAATTTTGTACTTCACGGCCCATTGCTAGTGTTGTTGCACTGGATTTTCAATGTAAAATCTAAAAAGAGCGATGAAATTCAAACATAAACAAAGCTTCGCCGGAAAAGGTTTCACAGTAGACCCTGATTGAGTCAGGTCACGGGTCGCTCATGGATATTGTAAATTTCAATCAGCATTGCGAAAAGTAAACAGAAGATTAAGTTTGGTTCGTTTTTGCAATACAGACATACGTAATGTAAATGTGGCAATTGCGTGAAAGAGGATATGGCTAGAAAAGGAGTAATCAGTGAAATGACAAGTGATTAATTTTTGAAAATGGTAAGAAGAAGATGATAGTAATATATGTACATGTGGCGCAGCTGAAGAGTATTCGAATGCCATCGTCGGGCTTCACGGCTTTGATTTCCGCTCATGCAACCATAATATAAGTTATACATTCTTCACATTGGTAAATAATAATGAAAAACGGGATCTGATGTGATCTGATCTGATGTGAAATCTACGTAGTCGCGAATCCCTTAAGGATCTATTTAAGGAAATTAATATCCTGACGGTACCTTGTCAATATATTTATGAAAACATCATGTATGTTGGAAAAAATCTTCATCTCTTTACAAAACGGCGTAAAAGACATAATTATGTTACCAGAGATGGACATAAACTAGTTCAACCAAAATTTAGGTTAGCAAAAGTGCAAACATCTTTTATGGGGTACTGCGTTAAATTCTATAATAAAATACCTAATAATATTCTTCAACTAAGTGAGAAGAAATTTAAAACTTGTATAAAATGCACGCTATGTAAATGAGCATATTATAAACTAGATCCTTATTTAGATGATAAAAATGCTTGGCAAAATGCCGGTCCTGCTCCACAGCCACACTGTCAATGAGATAGATTTTAGATTATTTATTCATATTTTGATCATTATTATTGACATTGTAAATTTTATAGAACATTGGTGTTATACACTGTTGACATTGTAGTTATGATACGCTTTTTATTCCTTGTTTATAAAAAATAATAAATAATTGAATTGTACATGTGAGAACTGTGTAGTCACAAGTATTATGTTAATTTTCTATGTTGCCTAGCAGCTCTGTGATGTTCTTTTCCATTTTAGAACAATATTAATTTATGTTACATTGTCCTCACATTAAATTGCGCTTATAAGCAATGTAACAAATAATTTTGTAAAAAAAAAACATGTTGGACAAGAGTTTCCTTGGAGTTTCTTGCCTGTTCTTCTCCATAAGATCTACGTTTTGGAACAGACAACTAGCTTCACGACCGACTTATACTGACTGACTCCTCCTGACAATTCAAAAATACCTACAATGGGTTTACTTGAAATAAATAATTTTGATTTGATTTGATTGAAATTCATCACAAAAGGACGACATCTTTGGCCAGGCTAGGGATACATGGTGGTTCGTGTCTAGAGAATATTGTGTCATGTGTCATTATTATATGATGCTCATATTTGTAAAACACGACGCGCCAATTGAAATGAAATGAAATGAAACGAAACGAAACGAAACGATACGAAACGAAACGAAACGAAACGAAACGAAACGAAAGGAAACGAAACGAAACGAAACGAAACGAAACGAAACGAAACGGAACGAAACGAAACGAAACGAAACGAAACGAAATGAAATGAAATGAAATGATTTATTTGCCAAAAAGTGTTGGTACAGTAAAGGTCTTAAAATTAGTGACAGATCCAAAACACTTGTCATTGTAGTGACATGCAAATATTAAATGTAATACAATATAAAATTTAAATTCGACATATTGCTTGGTACATCATACAATAATAGTAGCATAGTCAAACCGAGAAAACAAAAAATAATTGTTGCAAATTGTAATAAGCTGTATTCTCCATCCCTAAATTTTCCACCCTTAGACTTGGAATATTTTCTTCGAATTTAAATACAACCAACCTCAAATACAGTAAAATCAAATAAAAAAAGAATCATGGAAATCGGTTAACAAAAGGTGAAGATATCGCGTAAAATACATCCACAAAAAAGTAATCTGTCGAATTGAGAATCTCCTTTTTGAAGTCCTTTAAAAAGCCATGAAAGCTAAGAATCTAATTTAAGACTTCAACACTGTGCTATCTATTCATTAGACAATAAATCAGTTGTACTACTGCTACTATTAATTACTGTGACCGGTTTATTACGCTCCACGGATCACTATCGATCCGACGGGCGAGCCTCCTCTGGAAATATTCACTGAAACTATTGCCAGTTTTACTCATACGAGGTATTGCAATTTAATTAACTATTACTTTTGATATATTTAAAAAATCTATCAAATAAGATAATAATTACGTCGTAAGTTGGGTAGGTGCCATTAATGCATGCTGAAACCTAGGGCAAACATTTTTTTAAACAACTTATTTGGCATAGCAACGCCTCCTGGTTGACCAGGCAACGTGGTGGCAATCTCTTTTGATGTGCACTCTATCTCCTATCTCTAAGAGAGGAAGATAGAGGGAGAATTATGTGCGATTTTAGGGTAAATGGGGCCTCAGTCAGGATCTAGTATCAGTGGTAGATTAAAACAGGTTTTATTTAACAATGTCGCAGTGCATTCGACTACAAAGTCAGAGGTCGCGGGATCAGTTCCCGCTCAGTGTAAATATTTGTATGGATGAATGTGTATTATGTATTAGCGTGGGCGTTTCAATGTACGATTATGCTATGACTAGCTGACCCGCGTAACTTCGTCTGCGTTTGTAATTTTTTCACGTTTTCGCAACATTTTTCATTATTGCTCCGCTTCTATAGGTCGTAGCGTGATGTTATACAGCCTATGGCCTTCCTCGATAAATGGTCTATCCAACACTAAAAGCATTTTTCAATTCGAACCAATAGTTCCTGAGATTAGCGCGTTCAACCAAACAAACAAACTCTTCAGCTTTATGATATTAGTATAGATTAGTTTGGGTCTACATACCGCTGTGGTATACGTCCCACAATAATATTATTATCACCGCGAATACGTGAAAAGAACTTCTTTGTACCTACGATTTTTTTACCCCCGACGCAAAAAGAAGGGTGTTATAAGTTCGACGTGTCTGTGTGTCTGTCTGTGGCATCGTAACTCCCAAACAAATGGACTGATTTAACTGCTTTTTTTATTGTTTGAAAGGTGACTTGTCCGAGAGTGTTCATAGATATAATTCAAGACAATCTGTTCAGCCGTTCGAAGATCATCAGCTCTTTTCTAATCGTTGAAAGGATTTTCGAATCCGGGGTGTTTTAAATTTTAAATTTATGATTATTAGGTACATATCGCGAACGGAGTAACGTGTAATTTGAACTCCATAAAGGTAAAAAACGCTACGTTAAACTAGACACATCCAGTATATATGTTGACCTGACATGGTACGTAAATCTATACAGTGATAGTTCAAGTTATTTATACAGATAGATTAGATAGTTCAAATTAACCAAAAAATATTTTTACTTAATTAATTTTGGTCGACATTCGACCACCCGAATATCTCTAGTACACTCTAATACATTTAAATAGTTATTATCTACCACGTCCTCGGAATGTCAACATCGTATATTAACCAGACTCCACCAACATTCAATCATCACTCCCACACTGACACGTCACTTCATTTTATGATGTGGTGCATTTGGTATGTTGATAGTTTCACATTCTTTGATATGACAATGTTTTAATCTGAAACCAAATATGTTTACTTCCAATCACGCTTAGCACATCAACCAACACGTTATTTTTATCAAACTGGCACACGGCCCGTCTGGTGACAAACCAACATTTGAGATAATATCACTCGCACGTTGAGAACCCTGGAGTTGATTGGAGTTCTGACCACAACACTCAGCAGAAATAAAACTTTACGCTAACAGCGCCCTCTTCTGAGAAGCTTTCGCAATAGGCTAGTTCCAACTCAAGCTGCTGTAGATGTGCTTCTAGTTCTAAATGTATAGTGTTGATTTAAATTTAATAACAATTTACAGAATAATTTTATTTCTGTAGTGACATTTTTATCTATACCATAAAAATTTAATAATTAACTTTTAAAAAAGTACTTCACTGCGCCTAAATCATAATAAAATTTTAATAAGCTATATTCTTCATCCCTTAATTTTCCACCCTTATTTGTAATCAAGTTTAATACCAGGTTGAATATTTTCTTCAAATTTAAGTGGGATCAACCTTGTGTACAACTAATTCAATTAAAAAAAGAATGATTGAAACCGGTATACAAATAGCGAACATATCGCGCAACATACACACAAAAAAAGTCGAATTGAGAACCTCCGATCCTTTTCTAAAGTCGGTTATGTATATTGTTGTATTATAAAGATACTGGATTGTTCACGAGCTAACTTGTTTAAAAGTAAAATAAACATTTCTGATGAGAATGCATTTTTTGACAAGGCCGGAGAAATAACAATTTTTGCGCTATATGCAACGTTCGCCTTTTTATATCTAAACCAAATAAAAAATAGAAACTAGAGCACCTTACACTCGGTGTTATATTGCACCATTTTGCTAATTAATTACAGTGTTAAGGTATTCTGATCACGTTATTGCAAGTTCATTGAGCCTCTAAAAATGATTTATCAGCACATCTCGGGTAATCCCCACATACTGTGACCCGGCAACGTTAGTACAAATATTAATATTGCAATTCATTTATTTTGGAAAGGTAATATTTTCAAAAGCATTATACGCACACATATGAAGAATATTATTATATGAAAAGAACCGCACACTCATACGCTTGTATTATGTATATACAGGGTGTATTTGAAAAAGGAACACGTACTTAAATCACTGAAAGGGCATGGCAAGACTCTAGCATGCAGTTACAATAAGAATTTTTGAAAAAAGCTATCTGTTTACAAGTTTTGACTGTTTGAATTTCCAGTGATTTTTACTTCCGTTTCTCATAAAACCACGTGGAACGTGTAAAGTTGAAGATTTCAAATGGTACACATTTCTTTATTTTGGAACTATTCACTTAGCTATTGAGAAAATCCATAAAAACTAACTTAAAAAAAATCGAAATTAGTTTTTATGTATTTTCTTAGTAACGGAAAGAAAAATTCCAGAATAAAAAAAAATATGTACGATACAGAGTTACTTTGGCATTTATAATATAAATGAAGATTTTCACAACAAACACGCCATTTACCGATAATTTATTATTATTACAATGTTTTAAGTAATTTAAAATGTACCTTTTTTAGTAGTTTGTCAGTTATTCGTAATACCAATACTTCTTAATGATCGATTGAAAGGCAAGTCAATGTTGTATTTTGGATATCAGATGTTCATTACGTATACAAAATATAAAGTCGTTTCTAACAGAGAAGGACATTCTCTCAAGAAAGATCAGTATCAAAAGATAGGAGTTCTAATGCTCACTATTGTGTAAACTTATCCCAGTTTGTAATGCGGGGCTAGGGGCGAATGGTATCACGTTCACGACTTTGTGAAAAAATAACTTATACTTAACCTACTTCCAAGAAAACAACCACTGATATTACAATACCAACCTTACGTCTATTGCATAGGTTATAATTTCGTTAAACACCGCTCAGAAACAACATCTTGCTGCTACCGTACTATTGAAAATTTACCTTGTCTAAATGAGAATGAGGTTTGTTATCCTAAAGCAATGCATATGACTTTCACATTTACATTTCTCTGTTTTCAGGGTTTAAGAGGTCAACAACCCTGAAAAAGTCCAGTGAAATGAGGATTGTGACTCGTTGACGTTTCTTTTATCAAGGACTCGAGACAGACTCTGCGAAGCTTCATCTGAAGTGCTTGCGTCATAAATCTGTTGGGGTAACTTTGCGAAGTACCTACTTTATGGGCGTTTTTATTGCTCATATTATTTGCTATCGCTTTTATTATAGATACAATACATATATTATCATGTTTTAGTACACCAGGCATTCATAGTATATGTACATAAGGAAGAGAAGAGCAGATATCTATTATAATTGTGTCCGCCTGAGAGTACCTTCACCAACACTGCTTAGGCCTACAGCCGTTTAGCATCATCCGTAATATGTTAATTTATTAAATAAAAAAATCATAAACAAACAGGATATTGATTGAAAGAGCTGGGATATCGCTACCCTAATTAAATAATAATACAATTTTTAGTACTTACTTTGTTGTAATATAATAAAATCAACAAAACCCGTTTTGGAAATGCAACAATCTGACTATTAACCAGTTCTAGGTCTAATCGTATCAGTAGCTTCAATAAAAAGATTACAATATAAGACTAAATGGGGGTGTTTTCACTTTACATTAACTACTAAAACACTTGATAAATATTTTTTTAATTAATAATAGAACAGACAGTTACAAAATGATTTCATATAATTTTAATACATGTCAAGATTTATTGCTACGGACATAACGACTACAGTAACAATCGATTCAATATTGTCTTGTAGTACTTGTATCCTACACGAAACATGAATTGTTATAATCAAAGTTTTTGATGAAAAGTATAGATAGCTTAAATTATGTGTGTTATTATGATACCTGGAATGTCATATTTACCGGATAAACAACTTTATCTAGGCACGACCAATGCTGTGTAACGGTACACTAAAATACAAATCCTAATTTAAATACTGTTATAAATGTAAGTACGAATGTAAGTTTGTCTGTTTCTGTCATATATGAATAGCGGTCACGCATGCCTATAGTATTGACACTATTGGCTATTTGGTCCCAACTATCCCATCTGATAAATTGCCGTTTTCTGCAAATTATTCTGAGTCACTCCATTCTGAATAATTTGCTAATGTAATTGAGATTAATGTTAGCGGTGAGTTAGACGACATGTAGTGCGTTAACATAAAAAAGGTGTGGGTATATTTTAATTTAGGATTCAAGTTAGGACCCCACCTAATTTTATTAATTAACTTTGCTGTCAACCAGTGGCGTAGCTAGGTAGCATGAGGCCCTGGAGCAAAAAAATAACTTAGGGCCCCAACTAAACTATTTAAAATCGTTTGATCCGTATTCGTCGTGTTCCCAATTCGACGTACTCCAGATTTGTCGTAATCTAGATTCATCGTACTCCATATTCAAGTTATCAAGTACGCAATTTAATAGTGGTTTAGTCACAACTGGTTATAAATCTAGTTTATTTATATTCCGAATGTGGGCGAAATTTTTGTTAGTTCAATTTATAGTTTGTAAGTCAGAGTCCGAGGGGCCCCCTGGGCTTGGGGGCCCCGGGGCACTGCCCCGTCTAGCCCTCCGGTAGCTACGCCACTGCTGACAACAAACAGACTTACTTTTATATACGGAGAAACATTCAGATTATAATATTATTATTATTAGTTTTTTTTAATGCATATTTAAATATATTTTATTGATTACAATTTTTTATTTCACAGTATAAATAATATTAAATGTCTGAAGTACAATAAACTTATCCAATCAAAAAACCCGCCCCTGACCGTTCCCGGCACAAAAGTGCCCATCACACTCGCAGCGTTTCCACGCTGGATTGCGATGGCCAGCCTCTGTACCAGGAACGATCTGGATATTAATTGGCATATGTAATAGATACTATTCAAACCTATAGTATTTCTTAAATAATTTTTATATGTAGCAAAAAAAATTTAAAGTATTTATATATTAAGTATGTCAATTTGTATCACATTCTGATAAAAATCGCCTGTTGTGGCTTAGCTAGTTGATTGTGAAAGTAAATATTTGCTGTAACATTTATATCAGGCACTCGCCTAATTAATAACTCATACACACTCCATTATTTAAGCATTTTCCAGTGTTGTCAATGTCACTGTTTTTAAATACAATAAAGTATATCCAGTGCAGATAATACATGCTTTTCAAAAGTAATCCATTGATCTAGGATTCACGTCACGCCGATTCCTAGCGGCTCGACTGCTAGTACCAATGTGTTAATGATAACGTGTATGAGATAAAATTTATAAGACACCCATGAGGGTGTCTTATAAATCTTATCTCACACAGAGTAGGCAACCCTCATTACTAAAAGCAATTGCTTGCTGTTTAACTTTTTACTTTTGAATAATGTGCCGAGGTTAAGCCATTTTGGACACAAGTGTACATAATAACGATCATCTAGCTGTAGTCCGATCATTTCGTAGAACTGACTCACTGTGTCATGTTACTATTTCGTGGAATGTCACGCATTCAGCACATATAATTAATTTGAAGATTTTTTGTATTATTTTCCTGTTATAAATTGCAATATTTTTGGGCCTAGGAATGTGGAACGAGGGAAAGATTTGTAACATTAGAAAGTAAATAATTGGTTTTCTTTGTTTACTATTAAATAATCTGAAGATGAAAATCCCACTGATGAAGACTCATCACCATCACCAAATAACTTCGGTTATAAAATATAATAAACCTAAAGTAATATTTTAGTAAACACGCTTCATAAAATGTAATAAAACAAGTCACTCATTTTACAATTAAAAAAAAAACAATTACAAAAAGAGTCGCTGAGGACAGGATTCGAACCTGCGCGGGTAGAACCCATTGGATTTCAAGTCCAACTCCTTAACCACTCGGACACCTCAGCTGTGATAGTAGCGTCGAAATTATGGACTACAATCTACTTTCATCTAAAACACATTTCATAGCATAACGTGTCACACATGAGCGTAAGTAAATAACTGTATAATAAAGATAATAATATGACTTGTGCGCAATAAAGAACAAAGATTACAACAATAACGGTTAGTGTCAAGTACAATAACGAAATTTATCATTTGAAGTAAAATGGAGCGATGGAGTTTATTATTTTAACCGACTTTAAAAAAGCCCCTCCTTTTTTATTATTTCATTTTGGTTATTTTAACCCTACTCAATATAAATACAACATAAAATAATAGTAGTTTTTTGAGTAGAAATCTTCTGTGCTCTATTTCCAGTGTCCAATGACCCACGGAATGTATACCTATATCAAATCAATAAACCTGATACGTAACCCGTCATACTTTATTTTCTTTCTTCACTTCAGTAAAGTTGATTTTAGTTTAAACTCCTTTATAAAATACAATACTACGTAACCAAGATTTCGTGGAAAATAAAAACTGCTTTAGTAAACTCTCAAGTCTCATTCTTTATTGATTTTATATCAATTTGTGAAATAGAGCTAATTTATCGAAGCGATCGAGTTTCGCGAGGCGTCCTTGTTTATTACTTGGCGGTTTTCTATAGTCCTTTGAGACATGAAACTTTCGAAAAATTTTATAGCAACTTTTTGTTTGTCAGTGGGCTCACTCGCTTCCTTCGTTTATTTTTTCATAAACACCAATCAGTAGATTTAATAAAAGTCTTAAAGTCCGTAACTCACTTGGCTTTTGGCTTTCAATCGATCTTCAAAATATATTGAAGAGGTATCTAACTAGTAATAGCAGCCAAATCTGCTGAATTTATGTGGCGTGTGAGGAAATACTTCCGCCATATCATACACTAAGTATATCATCTCTCGTAGTCAGTGCCTTAGATTGTAATAGGTCCCGATTCCTAATACACGCATCAAAAATTAAGCCAAATATTATACACGATTATATTAGATTATTATTTCCTCGACTCGCACGCTTCACTCGACACGGGACGAGAGAAAACGTTTGCCGCTGAAGTACTTCACGAACCGCTGTGCTATTGTTTCTTAAAAATAATGACTGTTTGTACTGTCAAATCGTTAAAAAATATACTACAAGTGTTTGAACATAACGTTTCATAAGTAAATATTTAATTTCCTAATGTATTTATTAACAATATTACAAAATATCAAATTAATGAAATAACGACGCCATTACTAAGGACATTGCCAGAGACATGAATTCTATTTACCCATTAATGTTACCCGTTAACGTTTTTGTTTGCCAGTAGAATTACTTTTAATTTATAGGTAGGTGTCGAAGATTAGAAATATGCTTACTGCTTATGACCGCGAAATTGCGTTCATTGAAGTACTTATTATGCTGGAGGATTTCTAACTTATTATTACTATTCCTAACGAATAGAACTTAGAGTATTGTGACTTGTAAAATGCTGCTAGTTCTTGATATTTTGTTGCTATAGGGAACGTACACAAACTATATTGGCAGCACAAATCGACACGAGCTAGCACTCGTGTCGATATAATATTAAAAATTGCTATTTAAAAAACTTTTGTAAATTGTGGATACTAACTATAAATTCTTACAATATTTTTTAGGTTTGGCCTTGCCATACTCATGTCTACAAGTACAAAACACTTCACTAAAGTACACCAAGTATTCCATGAATTGACATTCGATTATCATATCATATTTAAGCACGTATCAATTAGACGACACCACAGAAATCTATATTTAGATTTCTCTGTAAACTACCTATTAAAAGCTGACTAAATGCATTGATATATATGAGAATATATATAATAATATAATATATAAATGACTAAATGTTAAGAAATAAATAGATCTTAAAAGATACATTTTAAACGGCACCAATCACTTTTTGATGCTTTTCAATAGAAAAGAAATAGATACAGAGACTTAATATTCAGGTGTATTTTGTTTATATTGTATTAGAAGAACGTTTTATCTAAACAGGCTTAGGAAACTACAGAATCCTTACCCAGATCCCAGCCTGACCGTCTAAATCCTACTAATACGAGTATTATAAATGTGAAACTCTTTCACGCAAAAAATTACTGAACCGATTGATGAAACTTATTATGTAGATAACTGAAGACCTGGATTAACACATAGGCTACTTTTATCCTAATATTCCCATGGCATCAAGAAATAAGGCATGGAATAAATAAGTCAAAATAAAAAGGTGATTTCCAATGAGCCGTTTACTACGTTTGGGCTTAAAGAGCGGACTATTAGAATCGGCCCGATTAAAACTAAGTAGTTAGTTAGAGGGGTCTCGGGGGTGTCGTCTTCTCTGCAATAGCCTGTTCGAGTTACAGGTGTCAAGCAGTATCAAGTGCCACTAATTCCCAAAGTGGCCGGTTTTTTTTTAGGTTGGTAGTTTGGCGGTAATATGCTTGCTCCTTATTACGTGAGTTGGGCCAAATTATAGTTGGCAAAAATGGGTGTTTAATCACCTCTGTCTACCCCTTCGGGAATACATGCGTGAGTGTATGAATGTCCTGAGATGTGAGTGTATCATACTATACCCAAAATTTGTTGCCAGTGTCTCGGCGACCCCGCTCTCGGTGGTCAGCATTCAATGCGAGCACAACAGACCTACCAACTTCTTTCGTTACTTACTTACTACTTCTATGCATATTTTTACGAGCCGGGGTTCGGGATTAGATAGGTAATTCAATTTATAACGAAATAGACACAATTTATTTAATTAGCAATGAGGATCAGTCACGTTTTATGTTAAGTATGCAGATTTATAGCTATAAAAAAAAACAATAAATACTGTGTTTAATTTTTTTTAATCGGATCAAAAATCACCAAGATACAGTGATTTTAGTACACCAACTTAAAAAACGCTCGCGAGAAAAACCGTGAACGCTGTGACGTCATTCATCGCGTATCGGCAAAAGTGGCGGGTCGCCTTCGCGTCGCCAGCTTGGTAGGCTTTTAGTCCAGCGCAGTTAGTGCAACGACCTGACGATTGCTGATTTTTCAGATTATTTTTAAAGTGATAATGCCGTCAGATAAGTGTATTGTCTCAAAATGCAAAAATACCAGTGTTAATGCACCTAATAATCTTTTTTTGACTGTGCCGAAAGATGCACAAATAATAAAAAAAATGGTGTAAAGCAATGCGGAGAGATGACAAAACTCCTCTGTCATGCCGAAGTGGTTTATAGATACTGTTGCGAAGATCAGTTTGACGTAAGTAGGTACCTACAGTCTCCTAGCTAGAGTATCTACCTAATATCAGTAGGTACAATATGGTCAACAGGTCTAGTGCTAATCATTCGTAAAGTTAGCAGTTTCGATGCGCAGTACACAATTTAGTAAGAAAAAGCTGCACTGCGCATGTCAAACAGCTAAAATTCACGAATAGATCCACTGACCGTAGAGAGTATAATATACCTACGTATTGTGCATCGTTTCTATCATTTCTTAATAACATTTGAATTTCCGCGGATAGCTTTGATGTTCGTTCATTCATGCCTAATGCCTACCTACTCATATAAACAATCGAACATAAGGATATTCGAGCCCAGGGCTGTACTCAGACCACCATCGTGATGTTTTTCAACCAGAGTGATACCACGGCCTCACAGAAAACCGGCAGTGAAGCAATGTTTTCATTGCTTTCTGCCGCATGAGTGAGGTGACCGGAGGCCCTAATCCTTCCCTCTTCAATATTCCCGTCCTTCCACTCTTCCCACTCGTCCCCCCTCTCCCCCTACTCCCACCTTAAAGGGCGGCAACGCACTTATGACTCTTGAGTTACAGGTGCCCATGGGCGGCGGTAGTCATTTACCATTAGGTGACCCGTCTGCTCGTTTGCCCCCTATACCATAAAAAAAATGCCCTGAGCGGGCCGGTGATTTTGTCATGTGATAAACGTGATCTGTGATTATGTGCGAAAGCGCGCCTGCCGCCCGACGCTACTGACTGTTGAGTATTGTTTTATTTGTATCCTCTCCCATTCGGATGAAATGGTCAAACAATAGTTTTCGTCATAGTCAACTTCGTGTATAGCTAAAGATTTATCTTGTTCAAACTGAGGGTTCGCTACGCAAAACAAGCATTTTCTTTTTCCTGCGAAAAACATGCTGTTCGATTTGTGCTTTGCACTTGTCAGAGATAATATTTGAATGATTTAAATAATCCAGAAAAATCTCATCCTCAGAACACGCAGTTAAAGTGGGTAAGTAAGGTACTTAGTAGGAGTAGGTAGGTATACACTTACTTACCTTTTCATTTTATCCCTACAAAACCGACCTCCATAATAGGTAGCTAGGTAGTACCTACTCGTATCTATTTAGATATCAATAGATACTCACAATCAATATAAATACTGTTATACTAATAATATAACATCAAATTAGGTATAGTAAAAACTAAATAATTAACATACCACGACATAAGCGAAATGGTGAATAATCTGAACCAAACTGACCAAACTAGCGATTTTGCGCGATTGGAGGGCGCGATTCGCGACGTGTGACGTTATCATACCAAGCGCAGCTCCGAGCAAGCGTTTCGAAATAGCCGAACAGAAAACTTTAATAACTTTTTATTTCTTGTTGGATTTGAATCATTTAAAAAACGAAATGTTCAGAATGTTATAGCGCATACGCTGTTATATTTAGAAACCTAATATTTTGTTATGTGAATGATCCTCATTCTCACTATTTAGACTCACTATTCACTTGTAATATTCGCTATACTTCGCACTTGTTACTCGCAGTATCGCTGAATTACAACAGCTGAACGTCCATCAAGTTCCAGAAATAGTTCGAAAAATATCTCATAGAAAGTAGAACATTATTGATAGACGGATTAGTTCCGTTATTCGTCATTAGATGACGCCGTGCATCTCAATTTAATTCCCGCTACTCGTGACTAGATGGCGTCCGCGCGTCAGTTTAGGCTTACGTCGTCACCAGTTAAGCTATGGCATAAATTATAGTACCTACTTAATAAAAACAGTAAATAACTAAATTAAAAACTGTAAGTAACTAAATTAAAAACATAAGATTAACAAATCTTAAGCAATTTGAAAGTAGTGCACTACTAAGTAATATATAAATAAGACTAAATAGCATTTTTTTTGATAACTAAAAGTATTGTGAAACTTTCATGACGACATTATGCTTAAGTTCACCACACATTAAGGAAAAGCAGTAAATATTGAATATTAAATTTACACTTGCAGTTACATTTGAGGCAATTGAAATAAATAAAGCCCCGTGACGGAACGATTGGTTGTGATCCAACTATAGGGGCTTTTCATACCTTAAAAAAATTCACCGGCGCGGTTGTGAAAGTATTCTTTCTGGATATATTTAGTACGATTTTCTTGTTCCGCATTGTAAGTTTCGCTAGTACTTGTTAGCATACTACCAAGTCCAAGTAAACGGAGTCGAGTGTTGCCAGCGCCCTCTAAAATGCATTTGTTTGATGCGACACAAAGGAGTGCAACCTCTACCAAAGATTTGGAACTCGATTCTAAATCTCGAACTAAAACAGGTAAGAAAAACAACGTACACTTCGAAAGTTGTCATATAGCTAGTAGGAAAACCCGTACAAATTAGCCCGACAATACTACTTACATGCGATCTGTGGTGCGCCAGAGCTCTTAACGAAGAGCGAGAAGGTAGTTGATAAGAAAAGCTGTACCTACCTACTTGTTTACAACCTGGGGGAGGAATTCAGGATAAAAAGGAAGCAGAAACAAATAAGCAGTCACAGTTACACCTATATTGCGACTGACACTGACAACATGGCGACAGACCGTTATACATTGTTGTATATATGAATGTACCAACATATTGTGGATATTTATTATACACATACATCACATTAAAGTAGGTAGCATAAAAAGATTATTACACTCACACACACATTAAAATTGAAATCAACTACTCATTAATGGAGTTGACCGTGACAAGTTAAATTTGAGACTTGCTTTTAGAAGTTCCATAGAAAAATAGCCAGTTGCCAGAGTCTGGAATGAACTGCCTGCGTCTATTTTTCATAAAATATTATGGTCTTGACACGTTCAAGAGTAGAGTTTATAACTTTCTTTGGGAAAGGCATGTGCCATCTTCGTTTTCATCGCCACTTTCCATCAGATAAGGTGGAAGACAAAGGCCTTTTCCAATTTTATCAATAAAAAAATGTAGTAACAAGGAAGCTATAAACTCATGAGCGAATATAGTAGGGGCGTCAAGTAGTGAAACTGAAACGCGCCACACAGTTGGGTGCACTCTCGTGTTTGTTTCACATAGCTTTAGCTCCGAATAGCCGGTGTGTAGCGCATTAGCGATCTCCCTGTACTCACCATGTTTTCTACCCTGATGTATTCCTTGTACCTTTTGCTGGCAACACCTCCCACTTTACCTTCACTTTGCCCGACCTCCTCGCCTAAGACTCTAAACAGACTTGCTGCATTTAAACTGCACATCAACAGTTTCGATGCAGTTATATTAACTGCATAAAAACTGAATTTCAAATGCAGCCCATCTGTTCAGAATATTTAAAATGTTTGTTGTAATTACAATTGAGTAATATACTAAATAATATAATGCGAACTACTAACTTTCACTGGCCATTTTGCTGATGCATTTGGGACGTTCAAAGCCAATGCATCAATTGCGGACAAAATTAAAACAACATTTAAATTGAACTGTGGAAATGGATTTAAGTGTCAAATCAACGTCACGACAAGAAATATAACGTAGGTAATCGATTATCCTTTGATAGTGTTCTATTTGTTTAATCTTAATCACCTAGTTTCTCCGCATGCTTTCACAATAATACATTTTACAGTAATTCTTTCACGTCAAGGCCTTTCACTGCAACAAATTCTGCGCCTATAAAAAAGTAACGACCGCTGAGGACAGGATTCGAACCTGCGCGGGAAGAACCCATTGGATTTCAAGTCCAACTCCTTAACCACACGGACACCTCAGCTGCATATCAAATTACTTAAATAAAGCATTGTAAAACAAGTGCCCTCAGTTTTGTGTTTGGACAATGGCGCCATAAGAACGGTACCTTACCGGTTTTGTTACGTCATTGGAAGAAATTAAAAGGTGAAGGATTTATTCTATAAGATCACTAATAAACTCTTAGCCACTAAACTGTGAAATATCATGTATTCTTGTCTTCACCATCTTCTACCATCAGGTTTTGCATCAAAGGATATGGGTATGTATATATCTCAAAATAAGGGTGTCATAACCTTATAGACATATTATTATGAACCAAAAATCTTCTCACTCGTTCGACCTACATTCCAAAAGGACCATTTTTGACCCACTTCCTGTTACATCGCACTCTCCCCAAAGTACAGTTAGTTTTTATTAGCGCTGAATGTAAATGTCTTTAGGAAAGAGCTATGTTAAGCAGGGGACGACCCATGACTAACTCGTGATGAAAAAATTGAAGTGTATTTTACTGACAAGTAAAGTAAAGGTAAATGATTTTACACGTGGGAAGAAAGATTCTAAGACAACTATGAATCAATTCAAAAGCAAACAGTTGAGGCAGATTGGTATGTATATTATAATACTAGCTGCGCCCCGCGGTTTCACCCGCGTAAGTCCCGGTGCCATGAGAATATCGGAATAAAAAGTAGCCTATGTGGTAATCCAGGTCTCCAGCTATCTACTTACCAAGTTTCATCGTAATCGGTTCGGTAGTTTTTGCGTGAGTAACAAACATTTTTTTTTATGATATAGGGGGCAAACGAGCAGACGGGTCACCTGATGGTAAGTGATTACCGCCGCCCATGGGTACCAGCAACTCGAGAGTCACAAGTGCGTTACCGGTCTTTAAGGTGGGAGGAGGGGAAGGGAGGGAAAAGGGTGTGAGGGGATGGCGGAGAGAAGGGAGGTAATGGGGGTGAGGGAACGGTTAGGGCCTCCGGTAAACTCACTCGCTCGGTGAAATATAACGCAATCATTGCTTCACTGCCGGTTTTCTGCGAGGCCGTGGTATCACTTCGGTCGAGCCGGCCCATGCGTGCCGAAGCACGTATCTCCCACGATTGACTCCTTCATCCATACATCCACAGATCATCACAAACTTTCACGTTCAAAATATTAGTAGGATTTAGATCCTCGAATTGTGTTATAAGTCTCGTACATTTTGTCCACAACAGTTTTGATTGAAACATTTAAACTGATGGCATGGGCTGGACCCAAACAGCGATATATGATATTAATAGGTGTTGCGCACCATGTTTTCAGCTAAAACTATTGGAATACCAGGAATGCCAGAACAGCAAAAGATTACTTAAAAGTATTGCCCCGATGACAATGCACTCTAGTAGCTTATGAAGGACCTCTAATCTCTCTGCTCCAACAACACAAAGTTTTTTAGGGCAATCTAATCTGCGAACATAAAAAAGACCGATCGCTGAGGACAGGATTCAAATCTGCGCGGATATAACCCATTGGATTTCAAGTCCAACTCCTTAACCACTCGGACACCTCAGCAATGTATTAGATACATTAAATAAATAATTGTAAAATAAATGCTTTCAGTTAATTCAAACTGGTGTGTACGAGCGAACCCATACAATATGATAGTTAATGTTTACTGCATACGCTAGGACCAACTGCGCGGTGCCGCGTATGCTTCATAATAATTGTATAATTTATATTTAGTACCAATTAAACCTTAAAGGAGTAAACGCTGTTTCAATCAAAGAAACCTCGCCTCGCGGTTATCATCAGCACAAGGTGTAAGATCTCTCACCGTACATCTTTATGGTCCTTCGAGTCTGTCCGACAGACGGGATCTGCCGTGTGTGTTAAGCAGATACCGCAACTTTACCGTCTGTTCTGGATTCTACTAGCAACCAGGTAACAAAGCAGCAGCTACCGGTGAGTGGATTTCCATTCTATTTAGCAGTAGAGAATTGGATTGAGTGACTCCAAGCAGTGGGCTAGTCGGCCAGGTGAACGTACCACGAGGATATAACGTCATTCTTAGCAGAACAATTTGGTCTATAGATACGATCCTGCTGCAAAGCAACAGTATATAGCACTATACAGTATCTTGTAGCATATCAAGTTGATTGGGTAGGAAATATCATTAGCATTTCTGTCTTTACCGAACACCTATATATCTGCAATAAGAAGATGGAGGACCTAATCGACAATCAGAATCAAATCATGCAGGGCATGAAGCAACTTCTGCGCAATTATAAAAAGGACGGTCCAGAACCAAAAATCTCTGTATATATTAAGAAGCGTTTAGAACTTCTCGATAAATATTGGGAAGACTTCAAAGGAATCATTTGCTGCTGTCCGATTTCGATGAACGTGACTATAGTTATTTTTCAGAGAACCATTATCCGAAATCAAAAAACTTCTACAACGAAACACCTAAGTTTATACGGCAATTCCAAGTCTCCACACAAGATCCCCCAAAAGTCAGCATGCCTAATCCACAATCATCATACACACAGCAATGGAGCAGGACCAAGGCAACGGGAAAAGGACAGCGGACTCCGATGAAGTAGAAAACAAGTTTCAATCATCAAGTTCTACACCTGTATTTACTTCACAGGGTAACCGCAGCAAGCTAGAAGACATGCTACGCAAACAGAAAAGTAATTTCAAGGCGTTTTCGCGTACAATCGCTATAATTGATTTAGAAGCAATATCAGAGAAATGGGAATTTGAGGACATTTTACAAGCTTTGCAATCAAGGTGATCAACAATCGACTCTACTACATTGGGAAATAGACAGTGAATTATATGAAGAAAACGAAAAATATGATCGTATGTTTAGTAAATACTAGCAGCAATACGTTCAAATAAAAAAGACTATCAATCATAAAATGTGGTCTGTCACACACCGTGAAAAAAAACATTCCGAAAATGGACATTCCAACATTTAATATTAACTATCACCAATGGATACCGTTTAAAGACATGTTCACGGAGTTAATACATAGCAACCGATACATTTCCAGCGCACAAAACGCACCCTTAGAATGAAAGTGACCTAACTCAAAATTCCTGGAACTTCTGATTTTGCTATTACCTGACATTGAAAAGCCTACTCTAAAATTCTGTGAAGAAAAAGAGTTCGAATGATGAGTAAGAAACGGACAGGCTATAATACATCGGTCACTTTCGTTGATCACGCTATTTACCTATACATTTTATATCGCAGCCTCAGAATGAAAGTGACCTTTACCAATTTTTTGAGTTAGGTCACTTTCATTCTGAGGTTGCATCTTTTAAAGATGCAATTTTTAAAGTCTAAGCTAAAGGGAGAACCCGAGCGAATTATTCAACACTTACACATAAGCCCCGAAAACTATCAAGTGCACTGGGACATAGGTATAATAACACAAAACTTATTTTTAGTTCTCACGTGAATATTCTTTTATCATTACCAATTTTACGGCAACAATTACCTTCACCTATCACAAGGTTGTTTGATACAACCAACGAATGTCTCAATGCTATCAAGAACCTTGGGGTTGATACATCAACATGGGATCCGTTGATAGTTCACATACTGACACAGAAACTGGACACCCAGATCCATTCGGACTACATGGATGCTTTAAACAGTCCCCGAGAGTTGCCAAAATTATATGAATTTTTAGAATTTTTGGAAAATAAATTTACTTCTCTGGAATCATTACAGCGTAAGCAAGGTGCGCAAAAACAATTTCGAGCAGGCTACAGCAGGAATCTAACAATAAAAAACATTCATTTAGGTCGAATCAAAACCAGAATATCTTTAACAAATCATTTCTAAATAACTCAGCGATTAAAAGGTCATGGAATCAAAAATGCCCACTTTGCAGTGAAAATCACCGTCTTTTTAATTGCAGAATATTTCTGGAATCGACACTCGATACTAAAGATAAAACAATAAATAAATTGAATCTATGCAAAAACTGTCTTTATGATCACAAAGGTGCCGCATGTTTTTCCGACAAAAGGTGCCGTCACTGCCAAGGGAATCATAACACGTTGTTACACAACACTTGTAACTCGGATTCCAGTAGCTCGAACTCCGGTGTTAGCGCTTCGAAATCAAAGGAGCGTAGCAAAAATGTCACACACGTATCAAATGAAGGAATAAAGGTAACTTTGTTAGTAACAGCTCAAATCAAAGTGAAGGCGGCAAATGGGTTATATTATCCTCTGCGAGCATTAATTAATCACGGATCCCAATTATCGTTAATCACCGAAAATGCCACACAAAAATTAAGGCTCCCTCGGAAGTCTTGTAAGGGGGTCATAATGGGTGTTGGCACAAAGGAGACAAACTGTAAGGGCATGATAAGGGTTGAAGCATCAGCAACACAAAGCGACTACTTGCATTTCGAGGTGATTTAATCATAATGAAAAGAAATAACTTACCAAATCAATTATTCCTAAACCCCACATGGCCTTGCTTAGTACATATTAAGTATATCATGGAGTAGTGGTGCACATCATGATACACATGCAGCGCTAACGGAGCGCTTGCGTCAGCAGCTTCAGAGTGCGACTGTGTTAGTGAGCAATCGGTACCTAGTGAGATAGAATTAAAACCCATTGCTGGTGTTATCAGTGCGCGTAAACAAAACAGGGCTACGTCGCCTGTATTCCGTGTTTTGTGAAAGTGCATAAAGGTTATTGTAGATATTGTAGTAAATTTATAACTTCATTTAACTTTTCAAGTATATTTTTAAACTGTGTTTATATCCTTTTAGATAAGTATGAGTATTGGGAGCACATACGAGCAAACCCGTACAATATGATAGTTAAAGTTTTCTGCATACGCAATCACCAACTGCGCGGTGCCGCGTTTGCTTAATAATAATTGTATCATTTACATAGACCCAAGTTTAAACCTTAAAGGAGTAAACGTTGTTTCAATCAAAGAAACCTCGGCTCGCGGTACTCACAGTTAGGTATCATCAGCACAAGGTGTAAGATCTCGCGCATCGTACAAGGTGTATAGAGTATAGACAGCAACGATACAAGAATCATAGGTTTACTTCTTGGGTTTGTTTCATGTCGTTGAAGGTAATTAGACAGTGAATTCTTTAACTTGTTAGAGCAAAAATTATACCATATAAACTCTTCGCCACCAAACTTAAAACTTATCGTCCCGATATTAAATATAATACCTATATTGTATAGTCTGCTGGCTCATGTCACGATGAATGTTATGTAAAACATATTTTGTGGGACGTAGATACCAGGCTTTCCATGTGGGAAGAATATGAATCCACCAAAAAGTCATTTCAAAAAGAAAGACTTGTCCTGCCTTTTATAGCACGCTTCGGGTGTCATGTTATACACTTGATTGTTAATATAAAAGTACATATTATGTAATAACTTCAAATAAAATTGTTTAACTAATATTTTATTTTACAAAACGCACATTAAACTTTGTTAGCGCCTAATAGATTTCAAAAGCAATCTACTTATCGCTGAGTAGATTGAATTCACTTCGATAAAGGTACCTTTCTGTGGATACGAATTACACACCATTGACACCATTATAATTAACATGAAATCAACCAAGTTATTTTATTTTTAACATTTAGCTTTTATTAGGTTTAGGTACTTGTAACTAACTCTAGAAATAAAGAAACAAACAAAAGATTTATTTTTGGCACATTTTGGTACACAATTACACACACAAACACTTAAATTTTCTCAAGAAACAATAAAATTAGAAAATAAAATAAATTAAAAAATAACAATAAAATTGGGAGTTGATCATTTCTGCTCACTGGCAACACCACATCTTCCGCCTGACCAAGCGGAGCCGGAAACCGCCTCCATTATTAATGTTGGTGAATGCCGGTATTGTCAGTGAGCAGCGATACAACCTTAACTATTTATTATCAATGTTAACTCTATGTAAACAAATCTTAGAAGTCAATTTAACCCTACAAGGCACCCAGTGCCATATACGGGACAACCACTTCTATGCTTCCTAGAGGTTAAAGTAATACTCGTAATGATATCTATTGAATTTCTATAGATACACTACAAAGGTAGTAACAATATGAACTAAAACATTTCGCATAGATGTTGTTACTTTTGCCGAGCTGTTAGCAAAGTGCGAAATTTGAGACAAAACTTACACGTTCGTTGTTAGTGCAAATCCAAAAATTCATAAAAAATACCAACTAAAGGATTTTGGACCGGAAAAAAATATTGTGATATGTAAAAAGTGTTTATTATACAGAGGTAAGCTAGTTTTTTTCAATACTTTGGTATTCGTTTTAGAAAATTGTATTTTTATCCATATTCCACATATGGTACCGTGAGCTTCAGCTGTCTGTTTTAGGTATGTATACAGACCACAACAGTACTTAAAAAATCTTTGTTTTTTACAGACTATGTCACTTAGATTATTACATGATCATCAAATACAAGATGATCTCGGTACTGAGGACGAGGAAGACCATTCGGAAGTTGAAAGTGATGATGACATCGCCAAAATCCAGTCCACCCTCAATCACTTCGCGGTATCAATTAGCGATGTGGAAATGTCACGAAGTTTGTCTCCAGATAACGTGGATGTTTGCAGATCAATTCCTCGGCCCAGTACATCAGGTACGACTACAGAGTCTACTTTAGGTGCCACTAGACAATCACGTACAACGAGACGATTGTCCACTTCCATCACTTTAGCTAACAGAACTAGAAACCAGGGCTATGTATCTGTCATCAAAAGGAAGAAGAGAAAATTCATATGGAAAAATAAAGTTTTTCAACCAACACATCCCCTGTTCTCTGGTAACATAGATTTACAGGCACCAAGTACGAAATTCCAAACTTCTCATCAATTTTTTTTATGGTTTTTGATGACGGACTTCTGAGGCATATTGTTGAAGAAATGTAAAAATTTAGTGTCCAAAAAGATGCTTCACGATCAGGATCGATTTCTTCGGCAATACCTACCGAATAAGCCACATAAATGGGGGTATAAATTGCTGGTCATTTGCGACGGTCATGGCTTCGCTTACGTATTTGAAATTTATTCAGGAATGGTGAACGATCCTGAGCTACGGTATTCAAGTGAGCCTTTGTGTATGCATGGGCCGTCGATTATGAAGAAAAGAGGCAGACCGTCAAGTTTACCTGATGACATTTAAATAAGAGGAAGAAGCCCAATACATCGCTCCTACCTCCTGTTGATGTTAGACGTGATGAATATTGTCACCTTCCTCTTTGGGGTCAAAAAAGGCAGCGTAAATATCCCAGTTGCAAAGGAAAAACCTACATATCCTGTGAGAAATGAGCAGTTTAACTATGTCTGAATAAAGATAATACTTGTTTTAGAAAGTTCCATCAATAGATGCTAAGTCATTTTGTTATATACCTGATTGATTTGTTTTTACATTGCACACACGCTCTCCCTCACACACACATCCACTCAAACATACACACGCACATATACATACACACACGCACGCACACGCACACACACAGGAACTAACACGCGCACACACAGGCACACACACGCGCTAATTCATATGCTAAGCTATTCCTAAAATTTATTCCAGTGTTCCAGTTCTTTACCAAAAAAGTAGAGCTAAGGCACAGTGTACCACATATGGAACAGAAATAAAATAATAATTTTCTACTACAATATTTGGTTTTCATTATGTTTATTTGTTTTCCCTAATTTCTGAATACTAACTACATCCTATGTAATTTTATCAGCCATGAAAAAAAATTGAGCCTTGTAGGGTTAAACCTAGTTCTAAATTTAGAATCGAAATGAAACTTTGTATGTTTATGTAGTTTGGATAACAATGCGTAAAATTTGGCATCTTGGAGCTGATCTGATGATGGAGTCAGGAGGTAGATACTGCAGTTCTTCAGTGGCTACAAGAACAGTTTGGGCTCATACGATTCGTTTTGACGAGTCCAACAATTTGGGCTTACAGTTAAGATAATGTACCTATTAGTAACCATAGTCTGATGATGAAGCCAGGAGATATTTTTACTGTTTTATTCAGTTAGCCATTATAGCGTGTTTTTTTGTTTTACTAAAATATATTTTTACTACCTATTTAATATTCTAACTGGACACATATAAACCTACATATTCCTGTACAACCATCAAATTAATTTTGATTATTTTGGACGCGTGCAGCGACGCTATAGGATTGGCATCACCATCTAAAACCAGTGAAAAGGGACGCTACAGTTCTTATCGTTCTCCTACTAGAAAACTATGTGAAGTATGATTAATTTTATTACAATATACCTACAGCTCTAGGTATATTGTACATAAACGGGATATATATGTTACTGTAAAAGCCCAAATATTGGTAAATCCTAGGTTTTACCTGTAAATCCTAAGATTCACCAACCGTTATTGGTAAAAGTCCGAATTTTATAAAGAAGAGATAACTTTTCGGGCTTTTACCATGAAAGTTTGGTAAATCCTAGGTTTTATCAATGACGGTTGGTAAATGTTGTTCATTTAAAAAAAACAATGGATTAATCGACTTAATCATTTATTTCAATCACATATCAGTCAAAACCTTACATAATTGTAATTATAATTATGATCATTTTTTATTTTCTATCCTGTCAGTTAATCTCACTAATATAATATCATAAATGTGAAAGTTTGGATGGATGGATGTTATTATTATTATAAAGATAGAAGAAGTTGTTAAAGATAAAGAAGTAAGTCTTCGAGAAGTTGTCAGAAAATTGTCTTTGACCGGAAGACAAGGATTCAAAAATGTAACTGCCTCAAAAAAATGCCCGACGAAGAAATGCGTTTGCAAATCATCAGGATTATTGTGTAATTCTAAATGCTACAATAGCTCTCCATGTCTTAAATAAGTAAAAATTTTTTTTTTTATAAAAATTACAATTTAAGATTGCATTTTTTACATTTAATTATTAATAATACTAATTAATAATAAAAATACTGATTCAGTTAGCTTAGCCAATGTAAGCGTTGTTTGTGAGATATTTTATTTTTGTTATTTGTTTTTTATTATATAAAAAGTCATTTAAAGGTGTCTTTAAATTATGTTTTAATAGTTAATAATAAATATTCCAAATGATAATAATTTTAAGTATGTCAGTACTAGCAGCGCCCCGTGGTTTCACTGGGATAAAAAGTAGCCTATGCTTTAATCCAGGTCTCCAGCTATCTACATACCAGGTTTCATCGCAATCGGTTTAGTGGTTTTTACGTGAAAGAGTAACAAACATCCATCCATCCATCCAAACCTTCACATTTATAATATTAGTGAGATTTAACTGACAGGATAGAAAATTAAAAATGATCATAATTATAATTACAATTATGTAAGGTTTTTACTGATATGTGATTGAAATATATGATTAAGTCGATTAGTCCATTGTTTTTTATAAATGAACAACATTTACCAACCGTCATTGTTAAAACCTAGGATTTACCAAACTCTCATGGCAAAAGCCCGAAAAATTATCTCTTCTTTATAAAATTCGGACTTTTACCAATAACGGTTGGTAAATCTTAGGATTTACCGGTAAAACCTAGGATTTACTGGTAAAACCTAGGGTTTACCAATATTCGGGCTTTTACGGTACCATATATATATTATTTTATTATGGACTCTATCCCGCGCGAAGAATCAGCGCAGGAATTCCGCCAATGGTCCCGATTCTATTGTACACTCGACTAAACTAAAACCTGACTTAATTTCTTAATATGAATTCAACCTTGTCATCTTCGTAACAAGGTCTATTTGTTACTGGCATCTTTTTCTCAGCGCCACTAAATTTCACTAAAACCTGTCAACATATACTCAACTTTATTTCCACGCAGCGAAAGTCCCCATTTATTCAAATGCCGTATAACTGCCGTATAAAAACTTGTTCAAAACGAACAAAGATGACGTTATTTTAATCGACACCTTCGAAGACGCTTACTAAAAACACAGAGCAAAAGAGATGGCATTCAACGGATAGCGGCCCTCGCTACGTGGTATTAAAGTTTATTTAAGCGTCTCAGACTTTAGTCGACAAATAAATTGCTTATTTCGATAGCGACATATATTACCTACTTATTTAAATTTGAAATAAGACCTTGTTTCAAAGTAGACAAGGTTTACATTATGTATGAAGAAAATTTAGTCAATTATAGTCAAGAGAGTAAATACAACAGAATTGACACCAAATGTCAAGTGTTTTATAACTAAACAAGATAAATAACAAAAACGTAAAAAAATGGACGTCTTGGACTAGTTTCGACGTAAACTTTTATTTAAAGTGATGGCGCTGCGGACTAACCTTTCCGGCTGAACCACCACGAAATAGATCTATTACTATACATAGTAGCAAATATATATATTAAACTAGTACCCCCAGATCCTCAATCTGTCCTCTTATTATGTAAATGTGAAATTTGGAATACTTAAAGTTTAGATGTGGAAGAAGCGCAGAAAATTAAAATGAGTCAAGGTCAAATACCTATATTTAATTCATTAAATTCCTTAAAAAGGTTTCTTTTTTCTTAAAAATTATAGACCGCCGCAACAATGGAGATGCTTTGTAGAAAGTAATAAAAATCAATACATGTCAATACTAATATGTTGGTAACGAACGACAAATCCAACCGGGTGATGAAATTTTTGAATAGTCTCAGTCTTAAACAATTTGTCACGACCGCCACTCACTTCACTGACACTAGTGAGACACTTATAGACTTAGTTTGTACCGATCTCCGCGTAAGACACATATTTGTTGAACCATTCAGAGAAATGAATGGTCATTCTGTTATTACCTGTGACTTCAACATAAAAAGAGAAAAATATAAACCTTTCTATGTTGAATTCAGACGTGTGTCAGGAAAGTTTTACTTCTGATTTATGTACACTAGATTGGAGTGACCTAACTGATACATTTAGCTCTGTGAATACCATGGTTGAGACGCTAAATTGAAATATTGTGACTGTTCTAGATGCGCATGCACCGCTTAGAACCTGTCTTATTAAAGAACCTTCGTACCCATGGATCACTGACAACATTAGATTTATGATGAAGTTGCGTCACGAGGCACTATCGAAATACCGTAGCACCAAATCGGATTCAAAAAAAAAGTACTACAAACAATTGAAATCCTTAGTAGGTACGTCCTTAAATAATGAAAAAGCGGCTTATTTTGAACACCATTTAAACAGACACGTTCATAATTCCAAATTACTCTGGCGCAATTTAAAAAATACAATTTGTAAATTAAAACCAAAAAAAGAGCTTCCACCGTACTTTACCGACCCTACACTTATAAATAATCATTTCCTGGACGTACCTGGTAGCTCTACTGTTACTATATCTTATATGACATTCTTCGAGTTTCATAAACAAGTCGATGCTAATTTCACTATCACGCCGGTATCTCAAAACACCATATCCAAAATCATCATGGAATTGAAATCAAATGCTGTAGCGTACGATGCCATATCATTAAACACACTCCTCTTAACACTGCCGTACACTCTATCGTACATCACAGTCATAATCAACCGTTCTATTGAAACATCTACATTTCCTGATTTGTGGTAAATTGCTATCGTTCGGCCCATACCTAAAGTAGCTAATCCCACTGCTCTTAAAGATCTCAGACCAATTAGTATTTTACCCTGCTTATCGAAAATTCTAGAAAAGGTAGTGTGTAAACAGCTCACTGACTATTTGGAAAAAAATCACATATTACCAGAGCTGCAGTCAGGTTTTAGGAAAAGACGCGGCACAGCTACCGCTCTAATCGATGTCATTGATAATATACTGGCCGCGCAGGATAAAGGTATGTGTACACTCTTAGTATTGCTTGATTTTTCACGCGCTTTTGATGGGGTACACCTAGGTTTGCTTTTATCTAAGCTTCGCTACTACGGAATTGACCAAAAATCACTCCTATGGTTTCACAGCTACTTGGAGGATCGCAAGCAACTGGTTGAATTGAAAATGACCGACGGTTCTAGTGTCTCCTCAGCCCTTACTCCCATCAAAAGAGGCGTTCCTCAAGGCTCTATTCTTGCGCCAATTTTATTTAGCCTGTACTGCGCAGATATCATTAATTGTCTGAGGAATGCACAGTATCACATATATGCCGATGACGTACAGGTGTACTTATCTTTTCACCCGAATGAATATCAGCTGGCTGTTTCAAAATTGAATGATGATCTCGATAGAGTGGTGGCGTGGTCTGAGAATGATTGCTTGGTTTTGAACCCACACAAAACAAAATACATGGTGTTTAGTACCAAAGGTCAGATCAGTAGAGTTCCCACCCATCTAAACCTCACTCTGAAGGGAGAGCCCATTGATAGAGTTAACGGAGCTCGTAACCTAGGGCTGTATGTTGATCCTGGTCTGAGATTTGAACAACATATAGCAGAATCGGTACAGAACTGTTTTTACCGGCTTAAAGTTCTGGACAAAATGAGACCACATCTCTCGGAGGAACTGAGGGTGAAACTGACGGAGTCGCTAGTGTTATCAAAACTTAATTACGTAGATGTCGTCTTAGACCCGCGTTTGTTAGCACGGACCGACAGACTCATTCAGCGTGTCCAAAATGCTTGTGCGCGCTTTTGTTTCACGATACCGCCTAGAGGTTATGTCACTCCATTTCTCAGTGAGCATTTAATACTCAAAACCCTATTGTAGGTGCTGGACAAAATGTGACTAACTTAGTGAAAGAACGCCTTAACTCAATGTTCCTTACACATTGCACACCCGTACAAATAAATAAAAGTTTTTTTAAGTTTTTAAAAAAAATTAAAAAACACTAATAGTGTTGGCTACGATGGTTTTTCCACTAAAATAATTAAGGCGGCAAATGAACACATATGCCATCACCTAAGTTATATTATAAATTTATGTATTTCAACTGGTAAATTTCCAACAGAACTTAAACTGACAATAATCAAGGCCGTATTCAAAAAAGAAAATAAACAATTAATGGAAAACTATAGACCTATAGCATTAATATCTATATTTTCAAAAATTATTGAGAAATATCTATATTACAAAATAAATGCGTATCTCGAAAAGTATGATATTTTATGCAATGAACAAAAAGGCTTTCGACAAAATAAAACCATAAATATAGCCATCTATGAATTTATTGAAAATGTCATAACTCAAATTAATAAAAAAAGGCCTACCTGTGCAATTACTGTGATATGTCACAAGCGTTTGACTACGTTGATCATAATATACTATTCGAGAAACTCAAAGCTTGCGGAATAAGAGGTAATATTTTCGATTTGCTCAAATCCTACTTGACAAACAGACAACAGATAACTCAAATAACCAGAGTGAACCCTTAAACTAAAAGCCAAGAAACATACACATCCATGAAGCGTTATGTTTCATATGGTGTCCCACAGGGCAGTGTCCTTGGGCCACTATTATTTATTATATATATCAATGACTTACCAAATGCAACGATCCAACCGATGACCCTATTTGCTGATGACAGCACAGTTACTATTTCATGTAAGGATATAAACAATTATGAAGTTGACATTAATGAATCATTGACATCTATTATTTCATGGCTCACTAATAATAATTTAAAAATTAATCTGAATAAAACAAGTATAATGCATTTTAACCAGAGAATACAGAATCCATTACAAGTAAGTTTAGTTTATGATAATCATACAGTAAAAGAAGTAACTACCGCTAGATTTCTTGGCCTCATTATAGATAGTAAACTAAACTGGAAAGATCACATTGAAGCATTAAGCAAAAGAATCTGCAGTTTGTCGTATGTCTTATTTAAACTTGCTCCAATTGTGACTACTGATGCACTTCTCTCAGCATATTATCGTCTTGTTGAATCGGTCTTGAGATATGGCATAATTTTTTGGGCTAATTCGACCAATAAAGATGTAATCTTTAGAATGTAAAAGCGATGTATTAGAGCCATGTTCGGAACCCAAAGTACTGAGAGTTGTAATCCGCTTTTTAAAAAATATAAAATTCTCACACTACCATCCCTATATATATTGGAGGTGGCCATATTTGTAAAAAAAAATCCTCACTTGTTTCCCACGCTATCGGACAATGTAAAACGTAATCGCCGCGACAATGACAGACTTTGTGTACCTCCAGCAAAAACAGCCCTGCTGCATAAAAGTGTCGTATGTAAGGCGCCGTTGATATACAATAAAATTCCAAAAGATATTAAGATCCTAGACATGGACGAATTTAAAACAAAATTTAAAACTTTATTAGGTGAAAATTGTTATTATAAACTTGAGGATTTTTTTAATGACAACACTTTATAACTATATCATGTATCATGATCTCCTTAATTATAAAGTTCAAAATTATTTATAAGTATTATATTTTGACTGATCATTTTCTTGTCACATGTTAATAGATTATTGAATACAGTAATTATAATTATATTGCAATATCGTTATTTTATGTTAATTACAATAATTATAGACAATTAAAAGATAATAATATATCCCTATAACCATTATATTAGAGCCCTTACTTAAAATTGATTATCGTTGTTTATTTTTATTAATGTTATTAAATAATTTTGTGTCACATGTAAAAATAACTTTATTATTATAGAAAAGCACCATTGTGTAGTAACTTATTATTTTGTACACTGGTAACGGTCAAACATGTTGATCAAGAATATTATTAATTAACATCGTTAATGTACACATGTTTATGCAAATAAAATATCTTGTATCTTGATTGATGATTTAAAAATGAAATCTAGATGAAAAATG
Organism: Euplagia quadripunctaria; assembly: GCA_963859945.1. Taxonomy (NCBI): domain Eukaryota; kingdom Metazoa; phylum Arthropoda; class Insecta; order Lepidoptera; family Erebidae; genus Euplagia; species Euplagia quadripunctaria. Next base: position 25,726,137 of record OY982564.1, on the reverse strand, counting down.
CATTTGGCATGCCTTCTATTCGGTATCACTAAATACGCAGAGCCACAATATTTATACACTAAGCTCAGTTGGGTTGCTAGTAGAAGGGAATGTGCCAGAAGACAATGCTCACAGCAGCTCTCGATTCAACTGCACAGATCGGCTGCATTCAAGGGAAGCTTTCGATATGCGGCTTCCAAAATATGGAACAACTTACCACCACCCTTACGATTCCTTAAGTCGGTAACAACATTCAAGAAGCATTTACGGCAATACCTTTTGGAAGAACAACGAAAGCTGGATAGCTTTAATCAAAATATTTCTATAATTTAATTTAAGTTTAATCTAGAGTGAAACGGTCGCAATGTAAAACTTTATCGGTAAAATGTTCGGTTTGCGATAATATGCGTACAGACTACCAAAATAATGCACTGTTACGAGTTATATAGGGATAATTTAAAAATACAAATAATATAAGTTATTTATTAAGTTATATAGGTGGATAACATACGTATGCTGCACATGAATAATATAATAAATATATTAAGCACACCGTCTAATAATCATGTAATATTTACTGTAAACGCAACATTATATGTTTAAGTAAATAGACGCTGCATGTTACGTCCGTGAGACACCATGGGTTCCAGTCGAAAACCAGCGCCGGGCCTTCGCTTGGCACATGCTGAATTGGACGCCCATTTGGTACAATAGTAAGACACAGAATAAGTTATCTAGAAAAATTGTTAGCGTCCTAAGTAGGTACATTATTAGTATAATAACTTTAGTGAGTAATTTCCACTATTTATTTATTAAAGAGAACGGCTTCTGCTATCTGCTAACGTATGTTTCAGGGAGGCCCCTCTAGTTTGTAACTAGTAAAAGCCTTCTTTTTTTTTTTTTTTCAAGACTTCGCGCCGTTCACTTTTATAAATAAGGTACATGTTCCTAGTGCTGTGAGTCCTAATGGATGGGTACTATTTTATAATTATAATTAAGTGTCTCTGACTGTGCCAAATAAAAAATTTCTTTCTTTCTTTCTTTCTTTCATACAAATAAATAAAATTGAAGTGTCTACATATTTGTAATGTCAAAATAATAGTTATTTTTTAAGCTCATACAGTCATTTGCACGATACTGTATACCTCAAAATCAGTTTTTAAAATTTTCTGTCTGTCTGTCTGTTTGTTTCGGCTAATCTCCGGAACGGGTGGACTGATTCCCACGGGACTTTCACTGGCAAATAGCTGGTCTTATAAGGAACAACTTAGGCTACTTTTATTTTTGAAAAAGAATTAGGGTTCCGCGCAAAAATATATAAATATGTACACGCGAGTGAAGCCGCGCGGGAACTGCTAGTAATATATTAAAATAAATACTACCAATTAGGAAAGATCGCTATCTGCCTATCTCAATCTATAACCGCCCGTTTTCAAGTATTTGAGCCTTCATAAGTGTTATAAGTTTAAAAAATATACGAAAAAAGCTACAAGAAGCTACGAATGGCCAATACATATACATATTTGTTCACCTGCCATGGTACGAAAAGTCTATACAATGATAGATTAAGATAAACTGGCCATGATATAAAACATTTAAGTAAGGTGAATGAATTATGATCTAAATTTGATCACCAGGCAATCTCCAGTTAGTAAGAGTAGAACAGTGTTTTAATGTAATGTAGGTAAGTAAATTTTCGACTTTCAAATTCTCGTAATCTATGTTAATAATAGAATACGCTTCATTAGGGTGAAAACCATACATTTTGTCAGCAGCCAGCAGCCTATGTGCTTTTCCGGGCTATACCTAATCTATTTCTCTGCATACACATCCAACATACATCCATCCATCCTCAAAAACTTTCACTTTTAATATCAGAAAGATAAGATGATTGTTTGATACAAGTTTGCATACTTCAGTAAGTATTGCGTCGCCAAGGAGTGAGGAATAACACGATATTGCTTGTAACTGTGAAGTGAATGAATTCTTTAATATATACTCATATAGTGAATGAATTATTAAGTCAAGATTTCTACACAGTGAATCTGCACAACATTATATTATATTTGTGTACCTGATGAACTAAACATCCAATGGATTGTTTTTGTAAGTCATCCTCACTAATTGATATTTTTTTCAATGTCCGCTTTTTTTGGCTTCACTATTCAACTTTTTGTTCTTATTAAATAAGATCTTTAGAGAATTTAAAAATATAAAGCTAAAATTAAATGTTTTTATATCCACGCCTATGCTTAACATATATATACTTAGCAAGAGACCAGTGGCCACCGCACCAACGGGGATTCCTATTACACGAAGTAACTATTATCTTATCTGTGCTATTACTACGTTCGCGCGTTCTTCTGTAGGGTAAATGCATGGGCGTACCGAGGGTAGGCAGGGGATGGCAGCGCATAATAGCACAGATAAGATAATAGTTACTTCGTGTAATAGGAATCCCCGTTAGTGCGGTGGCCACTGGTCTCTTGCTAAGTATATATTACGTTGTGCACTTTTTGGGATGGATTAAAAATGTTAATCTCGTGTCAGGACACATGACCTGGTCGAAAATTCGTAAGACGGAGCCGAGTTTCTTATATTTCAAAAAATACCCTCCCACCTCTCCTGGGCCGATAAAAAACAAACGCCCCCCGGACCAAAAGCTGGGTACGCCCATGGGTGGAGACATTTCCGAGACCTGGATAGTACGAGGTAGAGAGAGAGAGAATTCCGTGCCCTCCTGTTCTCAAACCATAAGGGTCATTAACAATCATAAGGATACAAGGTTTAATGATGTCAAGTTCAATGTGGTAACATCTGTAACATCGAATTCAAACCGGCTTTTCCCTAACTTTCTATATATAATGACAAGTCGAATATTTTCTCCTACCTTTACCTACAAATCATAGTTGCATGGGTCTATTCAACCGGAAATAAAGATAATTAGTGATCTTGTACTTTCGAATAAATATGTATCCATGTGTTTACTTTTATAGAGTAGTGGGCCCCAGCAGATATCTGGGTTTTCTACTCGAATTGAATGCATTCGTCTGAAAAAAGCACCCTACAGAAGACGAGCTTTTCATCAGGTGGGATATCATGTGCTTGTTTGCCAACTTATTTGCAAAAAAGTTATGTAGATTCTGCCTATAACCATTGTGGTTTTTACTTTTATCGCGAATAATGTTTTTCCTGTAATCTAATTCAAATTTTATCAGATAACGTAGAACGTTTTCATAGGAAATATATAAAACATCTGTGGTATAAGTACCTACTCTAGGCTGCATGACTGTTGATCTTTGCTAAGGAACAAGAACCAAAAATTTTTCATTACACGCAACATTGACAATTTTTTTTTTTCGTTTTCTTGTATTATATAAATAGTTCTTTTGCTAAACACTGTGTATGGTAATATATATTTCAATCATTTATATTATTTTAAGTTTTGAACAATACTCTTGATTTTACATTTTTATTACTTGGAATTCAAATATATTATAACCATTTGACACAGTCTGTGTAGTGTAGCGCAGATCGGAACACCATTTTCATGATGGCAGGTGTGTCATTCATATGTTTTGATTTTTTTAGATAAATACATTAAACAAAAATATGTATCTAATGTTCCTCGTCTTTTAATATTTTCTATATCCACAATCGTATAATGTGTGTGTAACGCAGCCGGATGGTGTGGAAGGATAGGAGGAAGTACGATGCCTTGCGAGAGCTGCGCTGTGCAGTTCAGCGTGTTTAAGAGGAAGCGCGCGTGTTGTGAGTGTGATCGGTACTACTGCAGCGGCTGCCTCCGGCGCGGCGGCGGCATGTGCGCCCCGTGTCGAGTCTTGTCCACCCGTCCGACGCGAGACACCATCGCCAGCCTGAAAGTGCGCGATTTACAGTGCTTCCTACAACGACAAAATGTCTCCACAAGGGGATGTGTTGGTACGTTTATTCTCTTAATTGTCTAATATCTTATAGTACTTCTTGCGGAGTCTTCCTAAGGCTTCGAAAAAGTCATATATATTTAGCTTTGTTTGCCAACACTACTTACATGAAAGACTTATTTGTTACTGAATATAATTGAAGACATGATTATATAAAGTGTCTTTGATCATGTTTGTTCAGCTAAATATCTAGTAAACAAGATTCTGAAATTAAATGTTTCATAATGTTAAAGTTATCTTCTATAGTACCTATGTCTTTCACTGGATTATGCTTGTCTGAGAAAATGGATTTGAAGCTGATATACTTAAACAATGAACAAAGACCATACCTCTGCTGTGATTTCTTGGAAGCAAAAATGTTTAGAAGAATTTTAGTTAGAAGAGTGAACACAAATAAGAACTTGGTTGGTTTCCATAATTTCCAACCAGCTGTATTGCATCACATGTACTAGTGAAATCCTGTTGAGTGTATGTAATTACAACAATAGTGGTAGGCGAGGTGATTGTTGACTCAGCCGAGAATAGCAATTTGATAATTTGCTGATTGGTTCAGCTATCAGGTCTTCTGATAATACCAATATAAAGATATTATTCCAATATAAGTGTAACATAATAGTAAGGTATGAATGTAATATTATAAGTAGGAATGAAGATAATATATTGAATTGAATTAAAAAAATATTGAAATCAGTTCACAAATGGCAAAGATGTTACAAATGATGTAACAAACACAAAAAAACCATTGAATTAAGAAACTCCTCCTTTTTGAAGTTGGGTATTAATAACCAACTTCTTTCCTATTTTTTTTTTTTACAACTGTCATCCTACGATGACAGTTGTACAAAAAAAAAGTAGTAGATCTAGATCTTAGTAGATATTAGTGATGTTCCGGATATCCGTATCCATATCTGAGATTGATGACAAAAAAGATCCATATCAGAATCCAATGCTTGTTAGCAGATCTTAAACGGATCTTTTACATTACTCAATTTTTTTTTAATGAAACACTAATAATTTATATTGCTAAAACATGCAGTAATTTTAGGTAACATGTTGAGACACAATGTGTGGTTATATTGAACCATACCCTTATAAAAAGGCTTTTCTTTTTTTATGTAATACTTGTATATAAAATAGTGAATGCAGTATCGTAATTTAAAATAAACTATACATAGACTTTTAAAAATAAAATGAACAGACAAAAACTGCATATTTCCTACCTTTCAACTGTATGCTTAAAAAAATGTTGTGTTCAATTTGTATATTTTGTGATTTTGAGCCAGAAATCAGTAAGTTGTGGCATTTTTATGGCATTTAACTATTATTTTACGATATTAGTGATTTATTTTGAGCAAAACACAATTATTTTTTTTTATAATTACTATCAGTAAGGAAAGGTATATTAAGCCATAAAAAAACAAAATTAGTCTTAGATCTTGCATATGCAATGACACTTATATTTTAATAAAGCTTACAGATTCAAGATTTTTCTATTTAAATGTTGGTTGTTTTAGTCTAAAATTAAAAAAAAAACTTTGAAACTTCTTTAATTATTTCTACAAAACCAGGGTATGTTGGTTTCTTGACCTGGTGAGTGTGAATGTATGTACTAAACTCTGTTTAAATGTTGGTTTGATTATTTTTATTAATGTTTAATATGGTCGGATGTTACCGTTATTACCAAAAGATGCAACAAAATGGATTTTGAAGGTGTTAAAAAATGATAGTCCAATGTTACCCCAAAATTAATGTAACTTTGGATAACACCTGTTTCTATCTTAGGATTGGAACATAATTTATATATGTTTGAATGTTATTTTATTAACAATGTCTAAAGATCACTTAAATCACTATATAGTTTTTTTTTTTCTTTTTTTGAGACAAGGGATTTTTGTGACATAAAAATGACGGATTTGGATCAGCTAACAATGCTTTGGAATATGCCAACATTGTTCAGAGTTAATTTAAACTTACTTAACCACTGGGTTCTTTTACCATCATACCATACACATTCCATAAGTATGTGGTAGATGTGATCCTTTTTTTCCACATACGTCACAATTGGGTGACCCAACCTTTTTCATTAAAAATCCAAAACTTCTACATGGAATGTGACCAGTCCGCAACTTACATGCAGCAACAATTGGTTTCCTATTAAGCCTGGTATCCATGAACCATGGGATATGAAGAGGCTTACATTGTATACTTTTATACCAAATACCCTTGACTTTTGAGCGTTCATCAAAATATTCTTTAAATGCCATATTCGATTTTAATCTTTATTTTATAAAAACTTCGGACTAGACTGGTAAAACATTTACTTATATATATAGTTTCTTCTCTAATTTGTCAGCCTCTTCATTTCCCGGTAGCTGAATGTGAGATGGAACTCATTGAAGTGACACAGTGATACCCTTACTGTATAGTTATTCCATACGAATGATTGTCAAACCATAGCAAATTTTCTCATAAGTGGTCCAATGTTACCTAAAATTACTGTACTACTCTGTCAAGGAAGTACCGGGAAATGGTCAATAAAACACAAAATTTATTGTATCGCCTTCAAAGTAGGCGCCTTCAAAAATAATACACTTACGTAACATATAATCCAGTTATCAAAACATTTTTTAAGTGCATTTTCCGAAATCGATCAGTTCTCGCCGCGAATTCTCTTTGATATCTTCTATCGACAAAACCTGGTACCTCTAAGTGGTAATTTGAGTTTTGGAAAGAGAAAAAAGTCTGTCAAAAAATGGTATTTGTTGAGTTTTTGGTCAAAAAATCGTTGACAATGATGGCCTTGTGCGATGGCGCGTTGTCGTGATGTAATATCCAAGAATTTTCGTTCTAACATGTCTTCAGCGACTTTTACACGATTGAGTTTTTGAAGACAATTCAGATCTTTCGGGACTAGTCAAGCGGCAAAGTGTTTCATACCCAAGCAACCGTTTCAAATGCTACGAATCGATGCGTGAGATACAGAAAGTTACGTGGCTATTTCTCTCATACTTGAATGAGGATTTTCAGCCACAATTTCCTTCACTTTAGCGATGTTAACTTGTTAACTTCAGTTGAAGACGTTGATGGCCGACCAGAGCAAGGCAAATCTTCCAACAAATCTCGACCGCTTTTGAATGCACCGTACCACGCATATGCACGAGTTTTTGATAAAGTCAATTCACCGCATGCTTTCTGTAAAATTTTCAGCGACTGTGAACATGAAATTCCATTTCCTATGCAAAATTTGAGACAAACTCTTCGTTCGATGTTTTTATCCATTGTAAAAATCGCAAAACACTCTTGAGATGAGCTTACAAAATCGAGTCCTGAAAACAAACTAAATGACAGATATTGCTCAAACTTGGAACTGAATATGGAATTAGAATTAAATTATCAATTCCCGATTCTTTTTTTGAGAGAATGTATATTTATACATTTATTATAGTAAGTTATGAATAGTTACGAGGTAGTTATTTTTAATTAAATTATCTTTATAATGTGATCAATGTCAAACCTCAAAGCTTTTTGATATGCATATTTAAATAATGAATTAAAAAACCAGTGTAATGCGCCGAAACATGTCGCATTACTAATCCTTAACGTCAAATGTCGTTTTAAAGTAACACCAATTGACTAAAATGTTTGAGGTCCGTATCCGTGGATCTAGACACTAATAATCCGTATTCGTATCCCCGGATATACATTCTTAACGATCCGGCACATCACTAGTATGTATACAACACAGCATGGATCAATCAAGTTATAAAATTCCATCCCTCAAGGGATTTAGTGAATGTTTATTTAAAATTTAAATGAAGGATACATAAAACAAGTAATCACTTGTTTTTCATTTTTTATTCCATCATTGATTTATCACAAAGTTTATATGGCAGAATATATGTTTATATGTTTGTTTGTTTGGTTGAAGTCCAATTATCGAGGAAGGCTATATAACATCACGCTACAATCAATAGGAGCGGAGCATCAATGAAAAACGTTACAAACACGCTGAAAATTTACAAACGCAGACGAAGTTGCGTGGGTCAGCTAGTAGATAATAATATAGCAGAATATTTCATCATACTTTTAAAAGAAAAATGCCAGAAATACTAATCATTTTGTTTTTAATATATTGACAAATATTGTTTCGATTTCAGAAAAGGAAGAATTAGTGAGATTGTGCGAGTCGCACGTGAACAGCACGTCGTACCGGCGACGGGGTCAGCGCGCAGGTTCCAGCCCTTTCAGTTCCTTCAAGGGTTTCACCAACAATATCAACGACTTGATAACCTCCGCTTTCGACCTACGAAACGGTCCCCCATCACACCAGCAGGGCCCACCTCCACCCACACGGGGATTTTCTAGTAAGTCTTATTTTATATGTATATAAATATAAATATATATATATATATATATATTTATTTTTATTTTTTCAGATTAAAAAGAGAAGAGTTTTTGTTTTTTTTAATTTATTAATCAGACATTTCCAGAAAAATTTGAATCAAAATCCTTTGTATTAAATACCTATACTTTCATTCATGTCAGTCGTCTCTACTGCGAAATATTACATTGCTATCGCTTTATTCATGGGGTCTACTAAACAACCCTATAATGTGACCACACCCTTCTGTAACCTGTATATGTTATTGAACATTGTTCATTTGTGTTCCAGGCAGTTGTTTTAACTCGGCGCACGCCCATGCGTCAGCTCCGCCGCCAAACAATGCCCCTCCTACCACGACACCGCCGCGGCCCAATCCAGAGAGGTTCACCACCAGACCAGGTAATGCCAATAACACTCTGTTCATTTATCTCCTGGAAGTGTGTCCTTTAGCCGAGGGATAATACTGTGACTAATTAAATATAAGTGCACTTAATAGTCAGCTGGTAGGTACCAAAGCCTTCAACTAGGACCATGTGGGACCAGTCCCATTTTGTATCTTTTTTTTATTGTATGGTGGGCAAACGAGAAGATGGGTCACCTGATGGTAAATGACTACCGCTGCCCATGAACACCTGCAACTCAAGAGTCACAAGTGCGTTGCCGGCCTTTAATGTGGGAGTAATGGAATAGGAGTAAGGGGGAGAGAGGGAAGCGTTAACCGTTAACTTCACTCACTCGGCGAAAAGCGATGCAATCATTGCTTTATTGCCGGTTTTCTCCGGTCGAGCCGGCCCATACGTACCGAAGCATGGCTCTCCCACGAATAGATTTCTATTTCTATTGAGGTGATAAATAATTACTAATGATAACTGATAACCTATAAAATCATCCCTACTGAAGGCCGATGGTCACAGACCGGTTATGCACGAGTCGCACAGCGTAGAACAGAGTTGATATTTGTTGTATGCAAGTTATAAAATATGATCAAATATGCTGTCTTTATGATAGGCTTCGTTATAAACCATCTGTCCTTAAATGACAAAATATCAGTAGATACTCCTCGTCGCCTGCACTGTCCGATGTATGATCGGGCATTTATGTATGTTTGTGAGGTGGTGAGACGGACATCCGCGTGCCCGTCCCAGACTCGAGCACGTCGGTGTCCCGCAGCTCGTCGGACGAGAACGCTCGAGTCGACACCGCGGATTGCTTCGAGATTGAAGACGTAGACGAAGCTGGATGGGAGTTCGTTAACAGCCCGGCAGAACCACTGCCTAATGGTATGTAATAAACTAGCTCTGCTGTTTACCTGTTAGGTATAGGTAGGTACTGAGATAAAATATAGCCTACGTACATTTGGATAAAGCTTGGCTTTCTAATGGTGAAAGAATGATTAAAATTGGATCAGCAGTGTTAGTGTTTATGTACTGATAAATAGACCGATTAGTTTGTTTTAGAAATGTATACAAATGTATTTAAGAACATAATTTGTTAGTATTTATGTGTTGCGATGTCGTAGACTCGACGGAGATCCTGATGACGGTGACGACCGAGGGCGGGTCGCGGCGCACGGTGAGCATGAGCGTCCCCGCGCGCCTCTCCGTCATCAACAGCCAGCCACGCGCAGCCTCCGAGCTGGACCTCAACATGCTGGACAACGACAACACCGACACCAACACCGACTCGGCCAGCCTGCAGGACGAGCCGGTGGTGCAGCATCGCAACACTGAGTACAGCACGACCGACACCGCCAGCTTACAGGACGAGCCCGACACCCAACATGACATTAGTGAGTGCATATTCATTTACGACATATCTATTTTGTATTCAAATTTTCGTGTAAATTGTGATATCGAAAATCCTAATAATATCCTCCTACAAGTATATTTCATTATATATTACTTGTTGGTCTACTTTTAGGGAGAATATTTTTTCTATACAATTGTGACACCTATTGGTTAAAAAAGAATTGGTTCTCAATTATAGAAAAAAATCCACTGAATACTGATGTTCACAAATTTTCGGAAGTACTTTTATTTTATACTAGCAGCGCCCCGCGGTTTCACCCCGTAAGTCCCGATTCCGTGGGAATATCGGGATAAAAAGTAGCCTTTCGATGGCCTGTTGGTCTAGTGGTTAGTGATCCTGACTGCTAAGCCAGAGGTCGATCGGGTTCGATTCCCACCCAGGACAAAATAATTGTGTGATGAGCACGTACGGGCCGGCTCTGTTATTGTGTAAACATTTATTATTGTGTAAACATGTATTATTGTGTAAACAATCTTACGTGGGAGAGCCATGCTTCGGCACGTATGGGCCGGCTCGACTCCGGTCGATACCACGGCCTCACAGAAAACCGGCAGTGAAGCAATGCTTGCATTGCATTTCGCCGCGTGAGTGAGGTTACTAGAGCCCCTAACCCTTCCCTCTCGCCTATTCCTGTCCTTCCCCTCTCCCCCCTCTCCTCTCTTCCAACTCTTCCCCCCCTCCCCCTCTTCTCCTACTCTACTACTACCTTAAAGGGCGGCAACGCACTTGTGACTCTCGAGTTACAGGTGCCCATGGGCGGCGGTAGTCATTTACTATCAGGTGACCCGTCTGCCCGTTTGCCCGCTATAACATAAAAAAAAAACAAGTTTCATCGTAATCGGTTCTGTGGTTTTTGTGTGAAAGACTCCATCCAAACTTTCACATTTATAATATTAGTGGAATCTAAGACCCGATTTAACGAAAAAATAATGTCCTTCTGAAAAATACTTAATTAAAAAATAAATCGAAAAAATAAAGTTAAATTTCCCGTTAAAACACTCGCATTAACCCTTAAATATGAAACTTTACTGTCTACTCAATAATTTAAAATTACAATAGAGGATTACAATTTTTAAAAAATCATATTGCGCTCTACTATAATAAGATATCCTCCTCATGGAAAGTGAGAAAAGTGAAACTTCGTCACGTGTTTTGTTTCTGCGCTAGGGACTTCCAGGAATTTATTTTTCCTCCTTAAAGAACTTAAATCGTATCTGACGTGATACTTTCCTGGAAGCCGAAAATTGGGTAATTCGGTATTGGGATTACCCTCCCTAATTACTATTTCATAATGAACATCAATCGTCTAACTCCTAACGTTGCATTAACTAGTTTTGCAATATTTCTAGGTACGCCCAAGCACATAAGTGTAGAGCAATTTAAAGATTCCTCAGAACTGGAATTTCTGAACGTGAAGCAGCTCAAAGAGTTGTTGACGCGCAACCGCGTGGAGTACCGCGGCTGTCTCGAGCGGGAGGACCTGCTCCAGCGAGCCAAGACTCTGTGGAAGAACCACCAACAATATAAAGATGGTATGTTTTATAACCAAAGAAGTTGATTGAATGGATTTCAAACTATTTCTCTTGAGTGTTTACCTTATATTACGATTAATCTTTTGACCGCATCGGCGTGCTCCCCACGCCGAGTCGTAAATTCATCTCAAATACCTAAAAAAATTTAGGGATTCCAAGATTATCGTATTGAAAAATTAACTAATTAGTGCACACTGGCATATGGTCGGATCGAATTATGTGCGTTTGATTTCGATAGGTATCCGTGAGCTCCACCTAATCACCAATTTATCACCGGTAGTGGGGATAAATGAGTTTTTACTAACTTTGATCACTACATATTTAAAACAAAGTTCCCCGCCGTGTCTGTCTGATCGCGATAAACTCAAATACTACTAAACGGATTTTCTTGCGGTTTTCACCAATAGATAGATCGATTCATGAGGAAGATTTAGGTATATAATTTGTTAAGGTTTTGTGTAAATCGGTTGAAATATGATGAGGATTGTTGAAGATATCTCTGCTACCCGTGCGAAGTCGGGGCGGGTCGCTAGTTAGTATATAAAGAAATCGCACGTCTGTACGGTGGACGTCGATTGATTTACAGGTAAATTATTGAAATAAAAGTCCACATCAAATTCATGTCTGGACATCGGTGACGACACGATTTAGATGTACTTTGTCACACAATATCATTTATTCCGTTCTGGCTCGTAAAACAATCTTAGGAGTAATCATTTAAAAAAAAGTGATTTTCCCAAGCAGTACAGTAGGCGGTAGTACAGTATAGTTACAGTGGAGAGAGATTTGCGTCCCCAGACGTGGAGAACATGCCCATCGAGGAGTGCTGCAAGATCTGCATGGCGGCGCCGCTGGAGTGCGTGCTGCTGGAGTGCGGGCACATCGCGGCGTGCACGGCGTGCTCCAAGCAGCTGGCCGAGTGCCCCATCTGCCGCCAGTACGTGGTGCGCGCCGTGCGCTTCTTCCGCTCCTGAACACTGGACAGCTCACGGCACCGGCGAGAACTTTGATTCCGTTGTGAGCTTATAAATAACTCATTTGCTCCGACATCGATAGAGGTATTTCAATGTATGTGTTATGTTCATATCTGCAAAACGTTGCCATGACTGCAAAAAAAAATCTTTTCGCTATTATTATAGCCCTTTCAATGTTCCACATCTACAACATAATCGAGTATTGTTCGTGAATTATTTTTGATATCGCCACCTTTTTTTCCTATCTTGGGTACTTTACGTCCAGCTATTACTGGCGATATCGATAATATCAGAAAATGGTGGGTTTTCTTGATCAAATTCAAACATTTGATGTGTTTTTCTGTAATTATAGTCAAAATATAATAAATCTAGGTATGTATATAGTTTCCATGCTCCAAAATATAAATATCTTTTTTTTAAATTTCATCCTCCTGCCAACATTATAAATTGTATTTAAAATGGTTTTAAAATCCAAAGCACTGCGCCTACGAAACGAGTTGTAGTTTCTGTAATCTACAAAACGAATCAATGATTATGTTGTTAGAAAACTTTCTTATAGCAAAGTCGATAGCATTGTAAGAAAAAATACATCTGAACACTTGGTAGCATCAATAACACAAACCAGTCATTAATACTATCTTTGCATAAACATGAACATTAATTCTCAGACCAGAACTACTTAAATGTTTATGACTGGTACAAGAACACCCCAAGAATAGGATTGGTGTGTTCTTGTACTTGTACCCTAAACTTCTAAATTATGTCGTAGTACTGACACAATAATAAAAATAGTTTGAAATGTTCGTAAGTTTTGCAGACCAGCAACTTTGTAATCACAATTTTATCTACAATCCCCTTTTTGAGATACAAACGTTATCCGTGTACTTGTTATATTATCAACAGTTGGCACTCGTCCTGGAAAAATACTTGGAAATTAATGAAATATGCCTAACACCCCACTAGGATTTGAAATAGGTTTCGAACAGATTTTGTTCTTTTATTGTCCTCGTTAATAATTTAGATGAATTAGCATTAAAAATAATATTCCAGCGAGTAAGCCACTGACTTGCTACAAAAAGTTGCTGGTCTGTACACCACCTAAAGCAGCACACAGCAGGTGGCTAGGCCGGGTCCCTCGTACCTGACGCTGTGTATTTGCAGCTGAAGTTAATGCAATCGTTGGTGCTGAAATCTGTCCTCCCGATGCATGACGCGACGAGAACTGTAATGTAATTACACGTTCGCAACGGCTCGCAATAGACAATACAGATGTGGCCATAGTCACAGCATTGTTTATGCCAAAAGTACAGAACTGATTGTGTAAATAACATTTTTTATTAGATTTTATAAATATTTGAATCATTATTGTATTAAAATTTCCCCGTAACTTCTCGTAACATATATTATACGGAGAAGTATATATGTCGTAGGCAGATCGTTGAACTGGGCCGATCGAGACCTGCCTGGGCACATCTTTCTTGGTATTTCTTGATGTGCCTGTCTAATACCCGCCATATCGTTTAAAGCTTAACGTTTGATGATTTGCCCGGCCATGTTTGGGCAAATCGAATCTGTAGGGTGAGTAAGTATAGTATCTTAACAATGAAATATGGTTCGTTGTTAAGCGCATCTCTTGAGAAAGGCTGGACGAAATTTTCTAAATTATATTTTACAATAACTAGTAATAGTACTAATTAGGTTTTTAGACAAAACTAAAATGGAAAATTTGTGACTACTGAAAGTGCTTTTTCTATAGACTGAAAACGATTCCAAACAAATTTATTAAAAAACCACAGGAAAATTTCTGTTGGTTCCGCTAGAACAGATCCGCTGGCAACGAATAAAATGAAATTTAGACAAAAAAAATTACCCGGCCATGCTCGATAAATACAGAATGTATGGTAACCAAAGTACTTAGAAATATAAAGAATTTTGTTAATTTATTTTTATTTGGAGCGTAATTTGGAGAGTAATAGTCCGAAGAATTCCAAGAATTCCGCTGCATGGATACACTACTTTTATATTCTCGTGACGCCGACATCTTTCTCACACCCAAACACACAGCTGACAAAGCGCAAAATAGCGCCACCAGCGTCGCGAAACGAAACTATATTACGATTATTGTTTAAGTGCTTAGTGGCACCTCGACCATTTCTGGTCTTTTGTGGCGATATTCTCCATTCTGAATGTGGGACATCCAGCGTCAGTCACTTACTTTCTGCACACACTTCCGACGCTTCCGCCATGAGAATATCTCCACAGACTCCGAGTGACGGAATCTCTTCGTAGAGATTATGTGAGTTTGCGTCGATTACATGCGAATGATAACCTCCGAAACCTTGGACTACATTTACCGGTAGTGCATGGTTCACGGTTTTACCCGTAGCGTCCTTTACTACACCAATAGGAATAGAATAAAAGATAGATGGGTTGCGGTACGTTACATTCGTGTTGCATTACCAATTTGCAAAACTCTAATTCTTCAAAAGACAAGTTTGTGTTTCCACGCTTGGCTTTTATATCTAATAAGCGTGCCCATAGCATTGTTGTGCTGAAGTACATCAGCATGTCTTTAGTCATCTGCTTATTTAGAATGTTGTCGCCACTGATGGAGGCGTACACCTCTTCAACCAGTTCTGGCAGTCTTGAAAAAGACGCACTTATTTCTTGGTCTACTTTTAACTCTCGGACGGCTACATCTATTCCAAACACAGAATCAGCCCACATGGGCGTGTTCTTTGGTGGAGTAGGCGTTTTAGCTTTGTCCAGAGCTGTAGGTGGTGTGACTGACTTATTTGTCGGTCCTGTTAGCTTTGGTTTAGGCCCATCGTTTTTCTTTCCTACTTTAGAAGGATCGAAACGTTCTGGTTTGCCTCTGTAACCTGGTGCGATTTTCTTGATTTCATCAAGAGTGTAGATTTTCTTTTCTTGTTGGTTGTTCATTGTTTTTAAATTTTTCTCTTTAGCTTCGGCGTAGAAAAAAAACTATACTAAGATACGCCCAGCCATATCTCGATGTGGCTAAGTTGGGTAAATCGACAAATAGGTTGCTCTCATTGATCTGCCTAAGTTTAGATGTGGTATATCATGATCTGTCCAGGCATATCTCGATCGGCCCAATTCAACGATCGGTCTACGACATATACATATAGTAAGATGTTACACTTCGTAATTATTATATCTTAACTTGTACCTTCCACAGATATACTGACCATATAGCTATGGGTGCTTTGACCCTTTCTTCATAAACACATCCAATAAAAATCAAGTTTGTGTAACTGTGCTTGTTTGTGTATAAAGAAGAACCTGTGAGCGTTCTGACGATATCACGCTTCAAACGTTGAGCGAGTAAATTTTGAAAATCGAATAAATAACTAAAATCAACTGACAGACTTGACAGTTTTTTTTTTTCCATCAAAACGTTTATTGTTACAGTATTACTTTTTCTTTTTGGCCTGAAACGTATATCAGCGTCACAACAATGGTGAAACCATTGTTGTGACGCTGATATACGTGAATACTAACAATAATAAATTTTCCCGAAGCACATTTGAGGTGTGGGATCCAAGATTACGGAAAATGCTTCTTCGAGCTTAATATTTCTTCTAAAGTTCCTCAAAGTTTTCCAGCTTGGGTTTTATTACAAAACCAAAGACAAGATTTAATCAATTTCAAATTTCTATGTATGCAATGGTCTATCTAAAAACTTTTGTATTAATGTTATCTTCCGAACGCTTCCAGCTCACTAGGTCTTAAATGTTTTAATTGATTATTCAGCTCAAAAGGTATATTGTATAGTGAAAGGGAATGTGTGAGCACATTAGGCCGCTCTATTATTGAATTTTGATCTCATTGACGTCCTTAACTTTAATTCCTGTTACATTTTAATAAGTACGAATAGGAATACATAATGTATGTCACTTATACTAACTTTTAAATATCGCGTTTCATGATATATAATGATGTATACGTACGAGCATTAACGCGGTCTCGTAATAGATATTACACACCTTTGAATTGCTTGAAGTCTCGCCCCGGTTGTACTGGCCGCAGTCAGAGGCAGCCTGCACTGTATGTATACATAACTATATATGTCGCAAATCTCCAGATTTTTTCGTACGATCTTGAGTAACATCGAAGGTCAGCCTGTATGCACAGACCCAAAATGAATTAAGTTGTTTATCATCACCTATTGCTTCTTCATCCTGACGCTGTGTTAACACATAACATGAATAAAAAAAAGGAATGTAATTTTTTAAAGTAGAACAAAATTACACAAATCGCCAATAGAGCGGTTGTTTGTACTTTCTTGTATGTAATATGTTTATTTATTATTACTTTGTATGGTAGCGACGGCTGTGTCTTCAAGACTTGTATTTTCTTAGATGTGTACTCACGGCCGTACGTCGTACTAGTGACCCGTGAGTACGCCAGGTCACGTGACCTCACGAAAATTCGCTTTAATTGTATTATTGTATTGTTGTTTATAAAAATTGCAAAATAATTGGACTAGCAATTTATTTTGTAAAATCGGCGGGGCAAGGTGTTTCAATTTACCAAACGTGATGCTATAATAAATAATTATTATGATTCATCCATAACTTGCATATTTTTGTTGCAAAATTGCGTAATGAAAAAGTTGACAGAGAATGACAAATGTAAATTGCGAAATTATTCAACAAAAAATTGCGATAGCTTTGTCACCGCTGCAGTGCGCTAGGATAATACTGCGGTTCTATCATAAACATTAATGAATGTGTATATCAAATTGTTAGCTGCAATAAGTACTCTCATAATCGATATATCGTTACTATCATAGCTTCATTTATTTTTCGATTCATATACAGAATCGCTGTGTAAGACCCCGTGCTAGCGCCCATCGCTCCGGCTGGATCGCACCCGGTCTATTATTGTATATAAAATATTGTATTTTTATATGTAGATGAGAGCCCGCGCCTATCTTAATGTACCCATGATTATGGCGAGCTGTCCTTATACAAAATTTCTGCAACTCTATGAGTGCTGAGTCCTTCGTGAAAGGTTGTTAAATTGTTGATTATTAATATGTAATTGCACTTATGAACGAATTTACATTCTACAACAAATGATTATTCAGTGCGCCAGTTCCAGTGACACCGTAGTGGTCGTTAAGTGCACTGTGCGACAAAACTTTCAACTCAGGGGTTGCACACTAATTCATTTTTTCAAGGCCTTTTATTATGATTTCATTCGAAATCAAGGTTTTTTAAATATTGGTGTATATATTATGTGTTACGTACTTAAGTACGGACTGCAGAGCTAAAATAAAACAAACTATTTTGCCAAATTAGAAAGTCTGAATTCTGACGAATAAATAAGTAGGTACATACAAGTAATGATTTTATTAATAGCTATATGTATAGCTAATTAGCTACGGACTCAGTGCTCTACAGTTGAAGGGTAGTATGGTACAACGCGAGCCAATTGATACTAGAATCAACCCCTTAATATCTTTTAATAAGTAGAGTTCGCTAGTAAAGGAAGACAGGGTATAGAATGATGCACCTTAATCCATAAACCAAACATTACTGCCAATGGTGTTATAAGTAAAAATAGATCTATACGTTATATAAAACTGTGTCAATTGGCCTAGTTCAGCTTTGAAATGTCAATACTGTTGTTTCACTAAGTGTATAGTGTATATTATAGTGTTATCATATCACTCAAAGATTATCATGTAATTTATGCATCTCTTTTTACTTCAGACATCGTTGATAACGGTAATATCATAGTAAATTGTATTGTAATAAGAGCCGGAGCAAACCGGCCGAGCGCTTACTGTTGTAAACACAGAATAATGAAAACAAGGGGAAAATGCTCTTGTGGTTAGTTTTTGCCAAAAAATTAAGAATGTCATTGTTTATTTAACGCAGTCCAGGTGTTGTGGTGCTACTCATTGGTAGCTAAATGTTTTATATCTTCGCATGATGGTGACGCACGATCACTAGGTGACGCTTCCTCTTGTTTTTATCCATCGGTGGTTGTACTGCATGTATGAAACTCTAGTGACACGTCACGCATATGCGAAACAAGTGGCCTGATTTTTTCCATTATATACTGCGGGTATACGTCAAACGAATGGCGCCGGTTTTGCGACAGCCTTTAAAGTACAGCTCACTAATTGTCAAGTCAAGTAGCGTGTATCTTGGAGTATGTTTATTTATTTAAGTGGTACAAAATTGTAAAAAGACATGAAGGGCTCGCGTTGTACATACTATTGTTGTCGTAATGAATGAAATAAAATATGTTCCGTGTACATAAAATGAATTGCAATCATTTCAATAAAAATTGTAAAACACATAGATAAATCAAATACACGGTAAACTATAATGGTGATTTTATTTTAACCTTAATACAAATCTACTTGTGTTTACTTGTATAAGTGGAGAAAGGAAACATTAATCTCAATGTTAATCATCTTCAATCTTAGGGACGGCCGGAGACGGCGACTTTTCTTTCTGTTGCGTACTTCGCCAGTCGAGCTGAAGACGCAACAACCGCAGTCATACAGCAATAATTGTGTAGCAATGCAATGTTGATTTCATAGAACTGTCTGGAGGTGACACATGTCGACTCGGAACAGGCCGGACCTGTCCCTGTCCCGAGATGCGATATGGGTTTCGTCCTCAAAGCTCCGAAAAACCATCTGAACGATTGTCTATGTCAGACATGTCTATCCTGCTATCGTAGACCGCTCCCGCTTCGACAGAACCCAACGATATTACACCAAATATTGCGAGTCTTTAGTCTCAAGAGATAAATAAATCAGACATTTTAAGAACGCAACGATCGCACGAATTTATTTCAGTCAATATGAGAAGTATTTCTTTGCTAGTCTGGTAGAGCCTGCAACAAAGTGCTACCGACACTTGTGAAGCAATTACAATCAAATTGTTCTAGTCTCGACCAAATACATGTGTTTCCTGCGGAGCATCTACCCGCACGAGGGAGCTAGCCACCGCAAAATATCCCTCGTACTCCACCTCGTCAGGAGTCGTGTCGTAGTGGTAGTGCCCGCCGTCGCCGTGAGCACTGAACCCATGGAAGTGCTGCACGCGGAGGTCCAGACCCTGGATAAAGAATACGCCACTTTTTACAAGCAAATATAAAATTATGTATTGCGTGGTGACCAATGTCGCCATAGTTCCTTGAGAATAAGTAGAAAACGTGCAAATTACACGTTTTTTGTTAAAAAAAAAAGCGTAGTACATATCACTCCAAAGGCTGGAGGGCCCAGGGTTTGTCACAGGCGAACCTCGTGACGACCATCAGTGGTGGAATGAAAGCGGGTGGAATACCAAAGCCTTGATTAACGAGGAGACTATTTATGACAACGAAAACCGGAGAAGTCGTCTTGTCCAGTTTTCGTCATCATTTGTTTCTCCTGTGCTAGTAAAAAGGCGTACGGAACACCGGCCGGAGCGCGGGCAGCCCAGCCGGTCGACTGATACGGTGCGGCGCCTTGATTTCCAACCGTCTCCGATACGGAGAGAACCTTCTATGTACATGGGCCGGTTGTAAGTTCAGCCTTTCTAATAACTGAATGGTGATACTTACAAGGTCTCCGGTAACTAGTGTTCCCACATGTGTGATAGGCGCTTTCATCTCGAAGTAGTGTAGCCACGTGTCCACGTCACTGTCACTGCAAAGAGGTGTCGTTGAGAAGTCCGGCATGACGTGAAATTTAACCTTGCCCGCGCGGAGTAGGAATGTACCTCCCAGACCTAGAAAGCCACAATATTATAAATATCAAAGCACCTCCTTGTGGGTGTTCTACCGTATAAAGGGTTGTGCTCCGAAGAACTGTTTGACATGACACCCAAGACCGCATTCTAATACCGCACCATAAGGTTCCAGAGGAATTTCCATCCCTGTGGAATGATCTCCCTGCCGAAGCTTTCCTGAAGGACTATCATTTGGCGTTTCTTCAACAAAGAAGTAAATAGATTTTAAAGGGTTGGCAACGCGCATGCGAGTTCCCTGGAAATGCAAGCGTCCATAGGCTACGGTAACCGTTTACCATTAGACGGGCCGTATGTTTGTTTGCCACTTTGTATAAAAACCTTTTATATGAATGTAGAAACTTAGATACCGGGAATGATCATGATCACTTTACATCCAAGCCACGATCCTCTAAAGGCGTTAAAATAAGTAAATTGGAGGTTATAAGCAAGTAATATTGAGTGTTAATAACCTTAAAAAAACAATAGTATTTACCGACAACTTTGTCTCCATAGTAGTTTTTGAGCGTTTCCCTGATGGCTGTGATGAAGTTGGACTGGCCTGTACGCGTTTTAGCAACCACTTTGATCACCTATATTAGAAAAAATATTAATTCATGTTCATATAATTTTTAAAATACTATTTAGACTATAGTTAGACCATACTTAGACTATGATCTTGCTCGTTAACGTAGTGTGGCAATAGCAAATATTCGGTTCTGATGTGCAAGAAATTGGTTGTATCCTTTTATAAAATCTTAGTCGCATAAGTTGGTTGTTGTTGTACGTTCTTCGTATCCTTAGCTCAAATGACTTACCTTGCCAGGTTTCCCTTCACTAAGTAGGTAGTTCCCGAGGAGTGCCGTCCTGGTCTCATTGTTAGGCAGTCGCCGCTGGAGATACAGCCCTGTGCCTTTGGCGGCTCCTACTGGCTCCACGGAAACTATGCGCGTGCCCTGGTCTATGGAGCCGTTTTTGATGCTCAGATTTATTATACCCTGGAATTAAATGTTAAAAATCTTGTTTTTTTTTTTATGAGGTAGGAGTCAAACGAGCAGACGGGTCACCTGATGGTAAATGACTACCGCACTAATGAGCTCGATTTTTGATAGTCATTATCCGTAGGTACTCGAAATAAAGGTTTCTTATTTTTCACTTAGTTACCTTATTGACTAGTTTGTAAAAGAATGTTGAAAATAATTTAATTTGGTGATTGGAAAAGTGAGGCCGAAAGGTTTTCCTTGTCTGCCTCTTCACTTACAGTTTTAACCTATTAGTTTATAACCAGGATTTATGAGTAAATATAAACATTGAAATTCGTAAAATTCACATGACAAAACGAACGAAGTTCAGAAGAAAATCAAAAGTAGAATTGAACTAGACGTCTCACAGAATAACCAAGTTGTTCTATAAAACATTATCTAATAAGAAGTAAACAATGTTTAGTAGGCTATCTACGTTCTGATGACAATAAACTTACATCTTGGCTTTATTTGATGGTAGGTCAATAATGCCCCCTAAACAGACATGCGTCTCACCTCGCAGTTAACACCGATATGTGGCCAGGGACCTGCGCCCGCACCCGCGATGAAAGCAGGGTCTCTCTGCAGGTGCTTGGCGAGCAACGCCAGGTCGTAGAGCTTATCACGCTGTACTAGAGGTAATAGATAGGGTGGACCCCCGATCTCCACTAGCTTTTCATTGCCAGTCAGTCCTGAATAAGAAACATATAATCTACTTATTTAAATGCCTACGATCTCGGGGATTCCAGCCTACAGGACTTCTATAACAGAAGCATCAAGAAACTTTCGATTTTTACTGCAGACTAGATAGCGAAAGCTTATAATGCAATAGTCATCAGACCTTTAGATATTTTTTTTTTCTGAAACGATAAATTAGTGGTTAAAAAGCCTCGGTTGAAACTAGCTCTCTGTGGGTGAATACCGTTTGGAGCGCCGTACCAGTAGCTATACTGCATCGAGGGGAACGGACGTTCTGTTTGTCGCTCATTTGAAGAAAGCGTGTCTTTGTGCTGCCATGCACAAATATCTATAGATACCACTGTGTTGATTGACTGTGGATTTATTAAAAGTGCCGTGGATTTTGCCTTCTGTACTGCCATCATCAGTCATCATCAATCTTTCGTCAAGGTACGTAGTTGGTGTTTGGACCATTTGGACCATTGCCATCCGGAACATTGCAGAGAGGAGCGTTTTCCACCCACAAACAGCCCTCTAGCGTGAATAATAAATCCTACAGTGTTAATTGTGTCAACTCACTTACTCAACTTTATCATATGAAATATGTTTTTACAAAATATGGTAAACATTGAGACGAACCTACCGAAATCAGACATGTAGGTACTTATCTGAGTTAAACAAAGTAACGTTACAGTTAAATTATCAATTATTTACTTTAGATAAGTACAACATTATAATATTTTATGGCAGTTTAATCATTACATAATAAAGATTTGCTGTAAATCAAAATATAGAGGTAGGAACAACGGTTATTTTAAATACCTATATTTTTAAGGTGGGATCATGCATAATAAAATAGACTCATTTCTATTGAACTAAAAACAATCAGCTAGCGACCGCGACCGCATCAATAGTTATTTATAACGATTAAGTATCATTTTTACCAGGCACTCGAATAGACATCAATGAAAGTAACAAGTTACTTTTCGTAAGTATCTATTTATTTTCAAATTATATATTTCGATATAATAATATGGGTTTTGCATAAAGTTGTTAAGTACTTAGGTAGGTATATAAATATTGTGTACCGCCTAGGGTTGCCACCCATAGGTACTATAATATATAGTATCGTATTATATTTTTATTGCTAACTCAACTGTCGGTATTTTAACTGTAACTGGAACACACTGGAACTGTTTGTAACGCTTTCACACCTTAACTACTCAACCGAGCATTATGAGGTTTTGGTTACACGTTGTCAATGGTACAGAAAAGAACATAGAGTACCTAGTACCTACCATCCAGAAAAAAAAATACCACCTGGTTTGATAAAATCAACAATAACGCGAAAGAAGTCTTGGGTAAAAGATAGGAACGATAAATGTGAAGGTACTATTTTTTTTCCTGAATTTTCTAAAAGTACTAAAGTACTAAATTTTTTGCAAGTTTAAATAAAAATACTATATTTTTCCCAAAAAAAGGTGGCAACCCTGGTACCACCTCATTCCACCGTGCGTCGGGCGGCCTACAATATAGTGCAGTCCAGTGCAACCCAAAGTTTTAGCAATTACCTACATTTCAATTTGGCAACAATTTCAAGCCTCTTACTAGAAAGTAATTGATTTTTTAAATATTGAAAATAGGTATGTATAATTTAAATAAAAACATTCTACGATCATATTCCTTCAAAATATTTATTGTCTTAGTTAAAATATACGGTTTTACTCACGTGTATATTTCGGGGATGCCCGACTAGTTTCGGACCCGACGAGGGCCCTTTATCAAGGGGTCCTGCCCCGCCGGTTGCAGGTGCCAGACTGGGTCTGGTCCCCCGTCCCCATCGGGTCCGAAACTAGTCGGGCATCCCCGAAATATACGTGAGTAAAAACGGTTATCTTAACTAATATGAATACCACTCACGAAAGTTTTTATTCGAATATTTATTGTCGTAAGATAAGAAGCAAAAACCTTATCAAACATTGAGTCGTTACATAATTGTGTTTGGTATGAAGTTGGGTGTATTATTCCATCAGCCAATTAGTGAGGTACAACTATATATAACAACAAATTAATATTAGGTAGTTACAAAAATATTTACTATAATGTTAAAAGTCTATGGGCAGTTGTCAAACAACCTTTTCACTACGACGACGTCGCGAGTCCAACTAGGGTTATTCTAACATAAGAATAATAAAAAGTAGTAGGTAGGTATATATCTTCGTACAAACGGTTGCGACGAGACTCCAACGAAATCTCAGAAAGCTTCTTCTTCAACGTGCACAAATCGTGAGTTCGTAAACGTAATGTTAACGGTCAGTAGGCAACCCTATTGACCTACAAGCAGGCGTGTTTCAATCAAACAAAAGTACACTTGATATACAAACGGTATGCCTACCTGGCGATGTGAGATTGTATGGGCTCTTGGTGAGGTCCGGCGAGTCTTCCACCGATACATGCACTGTAGCGAACGAGCTCGTCAGACCCTTTGATAATACTGTAAAGTAATAAAATAATAATTCATCATCAAGACAATTTTGTGAAGATAACTTTTGCCCTTTCTAGCATATTATTTTGGGCGCATAGTTTAGGAGCCAATAGAAGATTTTAATAATTCAGCTCTCGGCTCGGGTCTACCACTAAGTATAGTGGCGCCGCAAGCCGTGTAACGCATAACCCCTTTTTTAACTGCGTAAAAACTAAACGGGTCCTCACCTCAACGGGGGCCAACGGTGAAGCGGTATATGGGAATATAAGCAACTAAAACCATCCGGTGTTCCATCACAAGTGAGTTTGTTGCAAGGGGCTCGGGTGTACCTTAGGAAGGAAGTACCCGAAAACCTCTGCTGACCTTAGCCGCCTCCTAAACAGAAGGCAGCTACACAATTGCATGATGAGGACCTTGCCCTTTTTCCGGTTTAAAGAGGCGCGAGGACACGTCGCGCCACTGTCTCAGGCCTTCTTCCTATTTGAATGGGCAGGTGACGCATAACCCTGGACGCCCGACGAGAAACAAGCATTGCCAAGAAAATACGAACTGTTGACGACTCCATGCCAAGAAAATGTTACTAAAATATTGTCTAGGGAAGTTAGAGAATTGGAGTTAGTTACAAATCATCAACCAGTGATTTCTTTTAAATTAAACGCGGGTGAAACCGCGGGGTACAGCTGGTATATAGATCAGATGCTAAAGTCAAGGGTAAGACGACCTTGATAAATAATTTAGGTTATATCTACTACCTAGATACGAAAACTGTCAAATGTTCGGTACATTGGTACTTAAATGCCAAAGATGGATGATGTGGGCCACCATATTTTATTAGGTGTCAGCAGTGATTAAAATGAGGGTCAGCAAAGATTTTCCCTTCTAAACAAATTTATCTGTGTAGACTAATCAAGATCACATCAACTGTATGCAGCAGTCAGGTCTTGGCAGGTTTTTAAAACTACCATTACATTTTCAACCTTTAAGTAATCCCTGCTTGTGTTCAAGTTTACTATATTTTGGTAAGTATGATAAAAAATTTATAAAACTAATTATCCAACCCGCTTAATTGTCAACATAAATATATTTTGCAAGCCTCACCATCAGCTACTTCCTGCAGAGGCGGCTGGTGAAGAGACTTCTCCTTGATCGGCACCGACGTATAGTCAACGGATGACATGCTGAAATATGTACACAATAAACATTGTGATAGTTAACATGAAACACCCCTACTACGGGACTTGATATTTTAAAGACACAGATTTAATAATCGTATTCTTCAATGTTTAAAATACACAAATATTAGTGGGTTAAAATGTTACATAGGAAGTACAGGAAAAACTTTGTATAGGTATAAATAAATACCTTCCTACATTAACTACGAATACTGTGTTTATCGTCTTAGCTGTAATTTAAGCATTAACTGGCTTTACGAAAACGACATACGATCGGCTTTTGATTGTCACAAGGTAGCGGTCGTTTACAAGTCATTGCTTTCGCTCACCTCGCTACACGCAAGGTCGCCGCACTCGCCGTCACAAGCCATGCGGCCATATTAATTAGCACCTTAACTGACATATTAACCTTACTCGACTATTCTAATATAAGCATTACTTACACTGGACACTGGACTGACAACTATTTTTTTTAACTCCTGTAGCTTGACCTGTCGTGACCTCCAAGATTGTATGATTTGCGTCGATCAGTGGTGAGGACTGTGGTGTGGCGTGCGTCTGCGCAGCTCCGTGCCGGGCTAGTGTTATTGGTCGCGCTAAGATTGCGCGGTTATCTCTAGTGTGATTTATCATTACCTATATTGTTTAAGAGGTTCCAGATTACTTAGTAGTTTACTAACAATGAGACGATTGAAGTATACCTATCTGAATAATTTTATTTACAGTGATAAATTTACGTTACTTATACTTAGATCATTTTCAACGTTCGATACTTTTACCAATACAAATATATATATATATATATTTATATTTGTATTAAGTACATACTTACTATACTTACAAATGAATAAAATTGAAGTGTCTAATTGTAATATCAAATTCCGGCTAGTCTCTGGAACGGGTGGACCGATTTCCACCGGACTTTCACTAGTAGATGGCTGGTATTATAAGTAGTAACTTAGGCTACTTTTATTTTGGAAAACAAAATTAAGGTACCGTCCAAAATATATAAATATGTACACGCGAGCGTAGCCGCGCGGGAACTGCTAGTTATGAATAAGTATAACCAAGCCTCAATGCGGTAAATAATATTAAATAACAAGAGTAAGATAAAATAAATATACCTACTTATTTTAAAATAGTGCTTAATTCAGTGGGTTAATCATTATTAGAAATATCTAATTTATGGGGTTGTTATGTACCTCGTAATTTCGTAGTATGCCATTATGTGCTAATTCGAACATCATTTTGCTATTAGATAAGTAGTTAGCGTCAAGCGGCGACGATACCTCCTTATGTCTTAAAAATCGCTCTCTTCGTATCTTTGACGCTACTACCGTATTAGTGTTCTGTGTACAGATGAAAAAATGGATGTCTACTCGTCCATCTTGAAAAAAACGACGTTGATTTACACTTACCTCAAATGTACTCAAGTGCCATGGCAAAATTGACACTAACCTTCACTTTTGGCACACCAAACTTATTACAAGTCAGATTCAAGTTTGTATTTGGAATACAACAGGAGCTCGGGCATTTCAGCATTTCCGTCAAAACGTCGGATAGCCAGTAAAAGTGACTAAAAAAATAGAATTAAAACAACCAAATATAAGAAGACGTTTAATTCGAATATCAACTAAATCACAACAGATAGTAATATATTATCAATTCAGGCATTTTGGTCACATGTCATAAATAAACAATTAAAAAGCATACTCCACTTAGAAATAACAAGTACTTTGGTAATGCGGAGTCAACAATAATAAACTATGCTCTGACGTCACACTAAAAAATAAACTGCGCACAATAATGAAAGTAATTTTTCTGCGTACAATATAGAAATTTATCAATCAGCTAAAATTCTAGCTATAATTGTGAGTGGTAGGTATTCATGGTCGTTAAAGATAAGGAAAGCCAAACTAGTTTGGGGCCTGACACAGGCACTATGTCAAGGAGCGAAGCGACCTGTCGCGTAGTAGTCACATATCTTTAACAAATTACTATTTTGTGACAATAGTCATTCATAACTAAGAACGTGGGTCATTAACCATTGCTCATACGGTCCAATATAAACTTAAATTCATAACATAATTACCAATACTTATTCACATTACGTTACTGACTAAAAGCAAAAGCATACAATCCTTCATTAGCGTTAACAATAAGTTGGTACTCGGTGACGTCAGAATCCAACAAACAAATACAAAAAGAGTGCGCAATCGCTTTCAATGTACGTACAATCTAAAAGCGTAATTTCACTCAACACTAACATAACATAACCTAGTAATAATATCGACCCCATCAGCTACTCACAGCTGAGCGTGGGGTGCACACATCAACAGAACTCAATAAAATAATATGCATATATAATATATATTTTTATAATCTACCTCGTTTTCACTAAGTGAGTTTACTATATTTGCATTGGATAAAAGTAAGAAATCTTGTTTACAATTTGAGAGCCTGCTGTTTTAGATTTATTAGGATATTTAACGGTTTTTTATCAATAAAAAAATCTGATTTGTGGTTAGTAACTTGGTTATGGGAGGGTACGGAGTTTTTTCAATATATATAAGGATAAACTATCCTTGGTTTGTGCAGTGTTACATTCTAGTTATCTACGGGCCTGTCGGTTTAGTGGTAAGTGATCCTGACTGCTGAGCCAGAGGTCATGGATTCTATTCCTACCCATGACATATAATTGTGTAATGAGCTCGATCTTCTGTTCTGTGTCTAGATGTAATATCTATGTGTTACTTCACATTTTAATTTGCGTGATAGGTCTACTACTACTTGTTTTGTAAGTTGCGTAAATAGTGTTCGTATGAGGAATTCAAGTAAATTAAAAACGATATTTAGTTAATATTGTATCAGTATTCTAGTATTTTATCCTCTTAACA
Source organism: Euplagia quadripunctaria (assembly GCA_963859945.1). NCBI lineage: Eukaryota > Metazoa > Arthropoda > Insecta > Lepidoptera > Erebidae > Euplagia > Euplagia quadripunctaria. The sequence continues at coordinate 25,697,501 of OY982564.1, read as the reverse complement.
GAACTTTAGTGCCATTTATATTTCAAAATTTTGCACCTGTACAGAAAGGTGAAAATATCGTAGAGCTAACAATTTTAGGAAAATTTGTGATTAGAATAGAGAAATCTTATTTTGAAACTGACAAATTGGAACTTAAAAATTGACCGATAAAGCTAATGTTTCGTAAATGAGAGGTATAATATGAATGAAACGATGGGTATTCAATAACCAAGGATGTTGATGGAATGTACAGATTTTTCTGAAAATGTCTGCTAAAAAAAATTCTATCACGTCTAGAAAGTCATTTTACCGCTACCGCGAGAACTGACAACCCACAAAATCAAAAATAATAAACAATAAATAGATAAGGTTTTGTTTATTACATTACCTTCCACTTGTCTTTTAAATATAGTATGACAAGCGCCACAATTTTACGCAAGTGGTGTTAGCGATTCCGGCCACTTGCTTATCATTGTCATAGCTTCGTTATATCACAGCCTACAAGATACCGTTCGTTCACACCAGAACAACTCGCTCATATATACAGGAGATATACAAAATATATTAATCCGAAGATACACTAATTCTACTCATTAAATGTGTTCTAGACATATATACTTTTGGTTTCTCTACTTATAAACATCGTAGGGCAATATTTAGTCAACTTATAAAAGAAAAGCAAATAAGATCTTGATGGTGCAAGCATAGGAAATGTAATTATGTATATAGGATTTGAATATTTTTCCGTCTCTGCCAAGTGCTTGACATCAAAGACAACATTCCTCTACTTTCGACAATACTAATAGCACCATAAAACGCCGACGGAGGCCCTTTATCAAGAGGAAAGACCTGTGATTCGAGCTTGGTCGTCTTCTCATCCATACCAAAGAGATTTAAGTAAGTTTAGATTACCGCTCAACTTTACTCCGTAATGTACAAAAAACAGAACTCAAAACCTGACATTCACATTTTAGTAACTAACTAGGTATACAATGATTGTGAAAAAGTTAATAAATTAATTATTATTAACGCATTAGAGCTTCCTGAGGTTTTTTTCAAATTGTAGAACTGCTTCTATGTTAAAATACTTTATAAAAACATAATCACTGGTAGAGTTACTGGTACAGTCAGCAATGAAAATTGTTAAACGTAAAGTTTTAAGATCCTTATTACATATCAAAATTAATGTTTGGGGAATTTAATGGATTAGGTTAATTTGTTCCATATTTAATCGTTAGATTAAAGGTTTTTTATCTGTAGTGATAGCTTAGAAATTATAATATTTTAAGCTATTTTCATTGCTGGATAATATTCTCGGTAATATTTAATTGTATTGAGAAATATCAAAATTTTTATTGTGTAAATTTAATAACGTTAATATTGTCTAACTTACATGTTTAGATTAAATTCTATTTTAATATACAGATGTTTAAAGTTATTCGTATAATTCTACGCATTCATGAAGAAAAATATTACAAATGTCTAATTTACTGCTTTTGTATGCTGATCGAATAGTTAAAGATATAAAACGTAGAAGAGAAATGTTGTGTTAATTTAATATAATTTGAAGGGGTTTCTTATTGTATATTTAAACAAGTGTAATAAATACGTTCACAATATTTTCGCTAAGATTCTAACAATAAAGTCGATATTACAACAATTAAAAATATTTTTTATTTGTGTTCGGTTGATAATACTTGCAACATTAACGTCTTAAATATTATAGAGTTACAAACATCAGTCTAAATTGATTTTGGAGGGTACCGATCTAAATGGAATTTTTACAACTTATTTTATACCTAAACGTACTAACGTAGAAGTGAAAATTGATATCCTCGTGCTTCGTTCGATGCTGTCGCACGATAAGCTCATTGAAAGTTACAGTAATAATAATAAGAGCGTCGACGTGGCTCGCGTGTCACAGGTCG